>JANFAH010000056.1:0-375399 GCA_024663395.1 Pisolithus tinctorius | reverse complement strand
TAAATTAAACCATTAAATTTTGCGACAGACTTCTAGGTATCTCTCAGCTTGAAATAGGCGCTATTTTGGAGACTGCCAGGAGTGAACCTGATGTGTGACATGTCTGCATTCGTCGGATGTTCTATGGATTGATGCGTATGGTGATCAGACAACGACACGGTCACTGACAAAGCCAGCAGAAGCCATACCCACCATCCATCGGCAAGAGCAAATAACTGTATCCATGTGGAAGAAGCAACATGCACCATCAGTATATAAACCGACAGAGAACTCTCTTTCATCTTCTTTCGCCTTCTGAAAGTCCTCACAGCTTTCGACCCTTCAACTCACCCGCTCCCCCAATGTAAGACTCCGCATCGACTCCTCAAGCATGTCTGTCAGCATACGCTCATCCACCAATATCCACCTCGCTTTCGACGTCCCGCAGCGCGATAACATCGACATCGTTCCCGTTTGTCAATGACGGTAATCCGCCAAGGACATTGGAGGACACAAACCGGACACGGTGTGTTTCAGTGCTGGAGGCACGGCGATTGTCATGTGCCTGCGAATCTTGCACCTACGAGGAGGGAGGGGGGTAGCCGTCAGTTTGTACAGCGGGCAGTATCGTACCATCCCAGTGCGACCGCACTTGAGAGCGAGGAAGACGACATGATGATGGTTGCGGTATTCCACTAGGACAACTCGTAATTAATACCTTGATTGCCTCTTCCGCAAGTGGTATATAATTTACCCACCACTGCGGTTTCAGTATGGGCTCGATGTTGTCTCCAGATTCGCTCCCGCTTGTTGAGACGAGGGGTATAGTGATGCACGGTACTACGTACCTGCAAATGGGAACTTGCATTGCATTGTCTTTTATCTCAATGAAAAGGCCGGCCTCCGCGAGCACTTTAACAACCTCTCTTCACATGGAATTTTCATACCCTAGCAAGCCGTCAATATCATCGTCCAGCAGAACCAAAATGCTAACCTGGAATGTCTCACCCGCATGGGCATTTAATGTTCCATCGTCATTGAGGATATTGATGAGTTCTAATCCGTGCCGCACACCAACTTCGTAGTCGTTTAGGGTAGGGGTGATAGGGGCAGCCCCTATCCCCCCTTACCAGTCGTTCCCCTTCGTCCCCTTGCTGCTCTCACTATCCCTGCTCCACTATACAGCCTTGGGTTCCAAAATGGGGGTTTTACGATCCCGAGACAGAGCCGGCATGTTCAGGACTATGAAAAACTTCACCGCTTTCTGGCTAATATACTGCTCTAGCTATTGCCAATCTACAAACGAAGATGGTTCCAGATTCTGATTCCGTTTGCCTGCATATCGCTATCCTTCATTCTACTCCTACTAATCTGGTGTGTTCAGAATATCATTTTTCGTTTGTCATTGCACATGTATCTTATTTGCCCTTTCTCCTTGCAACCAGGCGGTGTGCTCAAATCTCACCGGTCTTCTTTACCAAAGGAGCACCCCACTGAGACGTTGTGTCAGCCACCCCGATCGGTTACCCGAGCGCGTGTCATCCGTAATGCAACCTACCACTGTGGACGAGAATGGGCCCCACCTCAATTCATTTTATACTCCGGCTGCATATAAAGAGATTCTCCCTGTGTATAATGGTTCCAGAAATCCACCACCACCACCACCTTATGCAGAACCTGGCGGAATACTGATGGATCTCTGAGGCACCCATATCAGGCGTCGTGCGAGGATCTGAGGACCCCACCACCACACCGAGGCTTCCAAAACTCATAGTAAAAGATGACTCGGAATTTATACTAGCGTGTAGAGTGTGTAGGTGGGCAATCTCAGTTTCCTTCAAGCCGTATGTTGTTGTCATATCTAAGATAAACCATTTAATTTTGCGGCAGACTTCCAGTAAGGTGGCAGACAGTTTCAATAGCTGCAATTGTATCGCGCGTCGTCAAAGAAAATCAAGAAATTCGGTACGGCAAGGCCACCGTGTATGCATCGTAAATCATTGAATTTTAATGTGTCCCAATGCCAAGGGTAATGACCCCTCAGACATACTCAGTGATAATAAAGTGACAGCACTGTACGTGTACAAGATGGTCAAACTTTTCTTGCACAAGAACGGGTGATTGAATGTGTCTTCCGCCCTTGAAATGTGTTACACTCAACTTGAAAGCGTATTCCTTTCCTACCTTCCTTTCCCCAACAAACCTCCATGTTCTGGAGTATTTGGAATTCAGGAACCGTTCTCATATTCTGCCCTCAACGCCTGGTACGTTTTACGGGCTCTGAGCTATATCAGTTTCAACAATTTCGCAGACATGTCGCTTTCGGAACCTATCCTGGTTCTGGCCCTAGTTACATTATCGCTTTCAGGTGATATGCCACCATGGTCACTCCAATCAGACAGTGTTCACTTTCCTGTTCTTGACACCTTGAAAATCTGGCTCGGGGGTGTGGATGATTTTTTCAAAGCAATCGTAACTCCGAGGCTCAAATCTCTCGACTATACTGCATTAGTCCGCTTTCGACGTCTTCGGTGGCCTTGGAGACAAGTCTCTTTCACAATAGCACCCAACAGTCTGCGTATTCAGGATGCTGAAGCTCTTTGCTGAGCGTTTCCGTATGTATGATTTTACTCGAAAACTCCTTGTTCACGTTCTTCGATTACTGCGAAGGCATCGATGGATCTGCGGGTTATTAGAAAAGCCTTGAAAGCGTGGTATTCCATGACATAGACCCCAACATGTGGCTAGCGCCACCTATTCGAGAAAGCAATGCTTTCATGCGATAGCTTATGGTACGACAGCCACTACGCGTCCGTATCGAAGACACCAGTATTTCGCAGGAAGACATCGGATCGTTTTGCATGCTTGATGAAATACTGATACTGTGGAGTTGAATGACATTCGCTTGTGGTCCAAATCGGAGCTTTCGAACGCAGCGGATTCTCATGTGCAATTCGTGAGTGATTCCCCTCCTAGCATTGTTCATTCGCTCACCCCAGTACATGCCGATGTTCACCTCTGGTCTTGCGGGCGACGTAGGTTCCGTAGTGGGCGCGTCTCACAAGTAACAGCACTCGTGCAGCGAGCTTATATTACATTTCCCTCTGTAGTACTCTCCTATTTTCCCAAAATGCTCTTTTGGCCTGTGGCGTGCTCGCAACTCTCGAACGTAATCAGTCCGTGCCAGGGTTTTGGGAGACCCATGCTCCATCGACGAAATTCAGCCGGCCCACCGGTGATCTTCAATACTATCGTTACGGCACAACGAATTGAACGCAAGGAGCCCATTGCTTTCATCACACAATTGCTGGGCGGGTATCCGCGCAAATGTACGCCATAATGGTACGTAGTACCCTCAAGACGCGGGGACCATGGTTTAGACCAGAGCGTGCACCGACGGAAGTCGCGGACACTCGTGCGCACTCTCCGTATTTTCCTCCCGCCACCGTCCCTCCCTGCCTGGCCGAATTGCACATCGCGGCAGTTTTGGCATTCTAGATAACTTACATTCCGTTGGGCACCCACACAATCAGGATTCCCGACGTATCATTATGATCGCTTGTATTTACATGCACTCCTTCTCGCATATGGTTTGTGACAGTAATGCTACTCTGATGTCTTTCTTTCTCCGATTTGCGACCCGAGGCCAGTCTTGCGCAGGCCAGCTCTTCGCGCTGGAGTGGGTGGAGTGTGACATGCCACCTGTCGGGCTACGACTCAGGGGCACTCTACCATGTGTACCTTCAATCACTTGTGGTAAGAGCAATATTTTAGACTCGGAGAAACTCAGTGGTCCGGGTCATATGTGGGTTGTGGTAGTAAGTATTAGTACCAAGTCTAGGATGATGACTCAACGGTAACCATACAAAATGGTTTGGCCTGACGTAATGCAAGTGATTCAGATTCGTACTCTTGCCAGCAGCGTCTACTGAGTTATTGACTATAGACTCCCACCGTAAGTTACTCGTCCCTTCGAAAGTCAGATTTACTATGGTTGGATTGTAAAGCGGCGGGTGGCACAGAGGACTATTCCTCAACCTGTTCGCGGGTAAGTTGGGCGTAGACGGGTACCTACCCAAAAATTGACTTTGGCTTCTCAGACCATAATGTCCAAGTCCACTTCCGACGCGGACGCGCTGTATACACAGGTCCACCGGCGCATGGTGGAGAGTGGGGATTGGGATAGGTACGTTTTTTTTGTTCTCTCTTAACGTCGTTCACCGTAGACATGTTAGAATACTCCGTGTTCTATCTGCCAAGCTCTCCGAACAAGGCTGGTCCGACGAATTGTATCATCGTGCAAAGGGTAATTGTCTTGTATTGAATGGAAAGAACTAATGATATATGATGCTGCCAGAGCGCGCACGTATGATGGACCCGCCACTTTTCAAAACCGTATTGGAGGAAATATCGCTCCATGGTGAAGGTGTGCCCCAATCTTCACCTTCAACGATACAGTTGATGCTGATACGACCAGACAAAGCGACCGTTCCAGTCAGTGTAAGGCGTGAGACGACAGCTCAGATACGACAGTTCGTAAAAGACCAGTTTGAGAAGTGAATCGGCGGTCGAGGGGGGGTGACACCCGTTGACCAAAATCAGCATTGACACTTCTCCGAGACTTACTGAGCGTGAAGGTCTTGTGGAGACGGCAGTGTAATGTAAATACCACCGCTGCGCTACGGAATAGCGTAACTGTTACTGTAATACCAATAGAGGTGTGTTATGATTGCTTGTCTGCGACGGTTTGTAGGGGCGTATCAGAATCGCTTGCCATCAACTCTTGTTGCACTATCTTGTCTGCCAACGCCCTGACCTTCGCCGCATCGGTATCCAGTCGTAATTTCTCCATTCCACGTTGGAACACTTGTTGGCCAATGCCCACGGGAGCCCTTTCCCATTTCGTCACCCGCATCCCAACACCCGGCATCATGTGCTTTCTGAGGTATTTCACCCACATGTTCACGATCTCTGGGTCGGCGTCCCATGCCTTGATGGCTCGTTTGTGTACTCGCCGTTCGAAGTTCTCCTGACTTTTCTTGTGAACGAAAGGCCCACGGATGACAGTCCACATCGAGCGCTGAGTAGGGAGGTGTACCGGCCGCGAAGCAGGTATGCCAAGCGCACTGGCTGCGTGTTCCGCGAAGTGCGCGAACGTGTCCAGTAGGAATGGATGATGCGAGCGGAAGTGGAGGGATGCCACTGGAATGTTATGCGGGCGCGGAAGGGGCGTGGGCGGGTATATGGCACGTCCTCTGATGACCATCGAGGCCAGCTCAGGCTCCGTCAATGCAGACCGTGGCTCTGAGTTTGTTTGCGATTTGATACTCGTCTTCAAGGGTTCATTGACGTGGCTGTGAGTTGTGAGATGAGGCCTGCGAGTTGAGCACGACGCTTCTTATAACGTACGGTGTGTTTACAGTGCTGAACCGCGTGCATCTTGCAAGCACTGGCAGGGATATGCGAGGTGGTCGAACGAGCATGACAAGTCCTTGCAGAGAGATTCCAATTACGGTCAAAATCCAAATTTTGCAGAGATTCGGCAAAATCCGCGATGTTCATACATGGTTGGAGTGCCGACCTTCGTCGCAGTCCATAATTCCACTAGTATGGCTGTATCGAGCGGTGAGCAGAAAATTAATTCACCTGCGGTCTGGGGATTCATAAGAACCCCCTGACCACAGACGCTTATTTCGGATGATCCAGTAAACCTCATTCAATGAAGTTCGCTGGCACAAATTTCTTGTAAGTGTGTATGAACCCGTGCACGTAGCTATGCTCAAGTGCGTGTGACAATGTGTGCGTCGTGCGTCTTCCATTTCCAACTACCGAGGAATGTGTGTAGCATTACTCGCCTGTCCATTCTAACTCCCTCTCAGGACCATCCCTTATCCATATCATTGCAGGCACCCAGGCAGTCGAGAGTACGACAACGGTGGGGGGCTACATATTCAGGACGCAACGCAATACTACTAATTTCCGTCAGACTGATGCTGGCATGCACGGGCCAAATGTCAACAGATATTAATGTAATGGGCGTGAGACGTTGTCTTGGAACTTGATCCCGTTAGTAACAGGTTTGCAACGTGTCCCAGTAGTACTGCCCAGCTTGCTGTATGTTTCGCAAACTCGTGTCTGTTCAATCGGCCAGCCCGGTCTGCAGTTGGTTCACTCAGACGTTGCAGCTGGCTGCCTATCAAAACGCGTGACGCGATCACGGGATCAACCGCATTTACCATATCGAGAATAAGGCCGCCGCAAAGCCGAGTGCTTACGTAAGTAGTGATTTCAACGCACGCCACCCACACTAAAAGTCCAAAAGTCGTCCCCTTCGTTCTCTTCACTGTTTTCGTCGTCGCTGGCATCCTTAGACGCGTCCATCGTCGGCGTTTTGCCTGTACTTGACACGACATTCTTTGTACAAGATCGGTGAGCGAGATTACTTGGCCTGTATATCGTGGTTGCTGATTGAAGATTCGCGGTCGGCTCCTGTGCTTCTGACAACAGACATGGACTTCACGTTTGGTGGAAAGTATAGATTAGAAGAGGAGATTGCCAACGGTGGTTGTGGTAAAAATATTCAGAACCTTCGCTTTTGCAAGTAACTTACTTCCCCCATAGGTTCTGTCTTCCTCGGTGTCCACACCGTCGCTGGGAAGGAGGTCGCGATAAAGTTGGAGCCCGCGTTGCCCCATGCCCTCACTTCCCCTTTGAAGCAAGAATCCAAGGTGTATAAGTCCTGATGGGGGGCCCAGGTGTGCCCTGGATTATGTACTCTGGTAAACAAGGCGACTATAATGTCATGGTCATCGACCTCCTTGGTCCTTCCTTGGAGGACCTCTTCAAGAAATGCAATAGGCATTTCTCTCTCAGAACAGTCTTGTTGCTGGCAGATCAGTTGGTGAGTGATTCTATCTAATCTTATACGTTATGGGCGGAAATTTTGGGCCACTGTACACCCTTTTTTTCCATGCCTGTTTATGCGATTTAATTGCGCACCCATCTTCTCCCGCCTGTCTATACGCTAACGTTACCTCAGCTCTCACGCCTTGAATTCATCCATTCTCGGTCATTCGTTCACCGGGATGTCAAGCCCGCCAATTTCGTCATGGGCCTGCCGCATACAGCCTCATCGCATCTTGTAAACGTCATCGACTTTGGTCTCGCCCGGCGATATCGTGATCCCCTTACCGGAGAGCATGTTCCTTGGCGACGAGAAAGGGGCGAGCATGGCGAGCGCCGGCATGGCGTTGGCACGTCACTCTTTGCTAGTCTGAATGCACACAGAGGTATTGGTAAGTTGGTCCTGCGAAAGCCTGGTTTTGGTATACCTAACAATGGTTTCAAGAATGTTCACGACGCGATGACCTTGAATCATTGGCCTATATGCTCATCTATTTTTTGCGTGGTACGTTACCCTGGCGTAAAATCCGTGCAGACACTGTTGCCGCAACTTGGGATGCAATCTACGAAGCAAAGATGCACGCCATTGGGACACTCGCTGGTACTAACAGTCATTGTTTGGATGATGACAGTGACGGCGAAATGGAGCTGGATCCAGGGGATGATATCGACGACGAAAATGACGCGGTCCACGTCTGCTTGCGATAGAGCATTCCATCCTCTCTCACAGCAACCACGTACTCCCCCGTAAGGGCGGTTGTCTTCAGTTCATCCTGCAGGTACACCTCCTACCCACCGCTGTGCGCGTACACCCTCCTCTGCGTATCCCGCTGGCTCTGGCACCTATTCCCCTGCCTCTTCGCGTACTGGACGACGTGCTTCTGCAATGTCTGCATCGTGTCCTCTCACAATGGCGCTTCCACGGGAGTTCCATACCCTCCTTGCCTATGCCCGCTCACTCCGTTTTACCGACTTGCCGGATTACGCCGGACTCCGTGACATGTTCCGTACCCTTGGCGCGCGAACAGGGATTACTGAAGCAATATATGCGTGCGATGGGCGTGGTGATATGGATTGGGAATGCGGGCGTGGTTGGACCACGCCATCTAGGAGGAATAGCTCTGGCCCGCGCAGCAGCAACCAGGGGAGGGGTCGCTCCTCTCGGGTATGCGAAGCTTGTAATGCAGCTGCGCTTGCTAGTGGAAAGCAAGAGCGATAGTGACGGAAAGATGAAGTGGCGCGCCCACCTTGGTTCCCTATGTACCGGCGGTGATCAGGTGTGATCACGCCGGTCGATTGGGCTGCTGTATAGATGCCAGGGGGCGGGTTCCGTCTCGAACAGTGGCTTGCGTCTCCCTTCCGTAGACGGGATTTGCTGATGTGAGCAGCTTTCTTTTTCCTTATCCACCATCAAGGTTCTAAGGCGAGTGACAGGCACTTGTTTGTGACCTTGAGCTTCCGCTGGAGCGGCAACGCGACCTTGCCCGGCCTCATCCGTTGATACCCTCAGTCTTGCACTCCAGTATCCCCTACGCTTCCACGCGCGGTCCCACTTCTATCTGTTACGACCATATATCATTACCATTTAGGTCGGAATTTTTTGCCATTCTCTTACACTCTCCCTCACTTTGCTAGTGCTCGCTTGAGACTCAGCATTAAACAATTGCACCAGAGTTTTTTTGGTTTGTTGCGCACGTTCTATCGGTGTTCCTTTGTTCCCACCAACCGTATACCATGGCATCATTGTACCTTCTTCGTGCTGTCTTGCATGCTTTCGCTGCTACTTTATTGCAATCCTTGAATGCTAGACATGTATGCAGTATATTTTTTTCGTTTTTTCCCCCTTCTTATCGCGCCCAATGTTTGTATGTAAATGATAGAACGCCCGAAGATGTGCAAAATAATGTTTATGGGATCTGTGCCCGATGAAATGAATCCCAAGCAAATAATTAGTATAATCGTAAAAGGGCTCGAGGCCTGAGGCACTGCCATCAGGCCACAACTTCGAGAGAATACCTGTGGCTTTGCTACTATGTACGTATAAACGTCGCCGTAATATGAGTAGAAGTAATATAAATCAACCCAGCGACCCACGAAAACTCTGAACCCTCTATCTTTGACCAGTGCCGACAGGGGAATTTGCGGCTCCTCATGTTACCGTATATTAACGACAAGGTGTGCGCAAAGTGAAAAGGAGGTGTATATCACCGGGTAACTGGGGAAACGCAAAACCCTTGTTACTGATCGGACTCCATCCCTCTGAGCGTTCATTTGGACGTATCAAGCTTGCGATGCTCGCCGTATGTCGATGCATCCGGCCACTTCCTGAGCCATTCTGCATCGATGGTTTTTTCGGCGACGAGTGCATCAACGAGTGTGGTGCCGAGCCACTGGTGCTTGGGTTGGGAGAACGGTATACGATGTTCTCTTCTTCAACCTCGTCGGACAGATCTACAGACTCCCCTGTGTCACTCGCAAAGTCGTCCAGACCCATGAAGCCTCCGGGACGCCCTGCTCTCGAGGTCGTACCGTTCATACTTGGATCTCGCGCCCCCGTACTCACTGCTCCCCCATCCACCTGCTCCACGAAGTTCGTCGGGCATGAACAAGTAGAAGAACGTGGTGGCAAGACATGCACCGCCGACAACGTCGATGAGGTAGTGGTGAGTGAGGTACATCGTGCTCCAGTAGAGCACGCTGACATATATCCATGCCATACGCCCAGCACCCTTCCAGAAATGGGATACAAAAAGCGCGCCTAGCGTTGCCCAAGCAGCATGTAAGCTTGGGAATGCGCCAAAAACAAGGGGTGAGCTGCCGAAGGCACGTTGGTAGCCGTCTCCACTGAAGAGGGCATCGATGCGTACGAGCCCACCGGGTGAGCCAGCTATTCCGTAAGTGGCTGGTGTGAGACCGTAGATGAGCTCATACCACGGCGCGGCGCAGGGTATGAGGATTTGGACGCAGACACCGGTCAAATTCATATAGCCGAACGTCTTTGCCCACGTTTTGAGGGCAAGAGGTGGACGGAAGAGCCACAGAAAAATGGCGAGCACGATAGGGAATGTATAATGGATGACGCCGTACGGAAGCCACGCTAAGAGATCGAGGATAGGGTGAGTGAATCGTGTCAGGATGTCAGATATGTTAGCGCCATAGAGCACTGTTTCGAGAGTTGGGAGTAGAACGACGTGCACTGAGGGGCGGTAGTCAGCCGGAATGAAGCGGTTTGTGTAGAACGTAAGCAGCCATGCAAAAACTGGGATGGCAGGGAAGAAGAACTGGGACGTGAACGGGATGAAGAGCGCAACTCCGAATAGGATGGGTATCAATAGCTTGCTCGGAAATGACGGAACTTGCATGATAGTGAGCCAGAACACGGCAAGGACGAGATGAAAGACGTATATTGCGTCGGAGGGAACGAAGGTGTGGGCCCGAAGTCGCGCGATGGTGTCGAACGGCGACAACGACTTGTCGAGACGACCAACGGCTGCGCTGAATGCAGTGAGAAACGTCCGTGTAGGCCCAGAGAGACTCATTCGGAAGGCCATCGATGACTTTGTAGTCGTCGAGCTCGTCGCAGCCCGTAGCTGTGTCGAGCAACCAACTTCTTACAAAAAGCTGTTCTGACAATCAACGGATACAATTGCGAACGAGCGTGAGAAATGCAGCGAGCACCCTCAACGAAGCGTACTTACAGGGGGTGGCTGCGGGAGTATTTGCTTCACTGTAATGCAGATTCAGTGCATGGCTAAGTTGATGGTGTCCTGTGCCATCAGATCTATCCACAATGCACCTATCTACAAGCAGGACAAAATAGACTTGATCTTGAGCAGTGTACCAGTTGTTGCAAACATGATCAGCACTTGATTTGTAAATTGTAGGTTATTGGGGTGCAGTATGTAGATGGACTTAGGGCCTATATAAATACGGTCTCGGTGTACCAGGAAATGCAGTGTTACTGGTACGCCGAGACTGTAGCCAGTAGAGTACTGTCCAGAGCTGGGATCGAACCAGCAGCCCAGGTGCTGTAGCCACTTTACTACTAGTCAGCCTGGACAGCCGAGGTGGACGAGCCTATTGAAGCCTCGCCTTTATCTCATGTCCGATGTCACACAGGTGACTCCATTGTGTGACTGTTGTGACACCATCTATTTGATATTTGACTGGCCCGTCGGCCCGTCGCGGGAGAGTACTTCAGACTTGCTTCCGCGTCCTGGAACACATCAACTCCAAGCACACGTCTTCTAGGGACTTCCGTTCTTCTGTATTGCGACGAAAACCTTGGCTTGTATTTGGATTCACCTCGACTGCAAGAGTAAAGATCCGGAGGTCGTTCTGACTCATGCTCCCCCTCTATAATTAGGGGTGGTTTGGATCTCGATGTCAACCCCTTGGGCTAGCATGCACTCCTTTATCTTCGCTCCTCAAGCCTCACCTTGCTCTCTCACATACTACGACTGTGTTCACATATACTTCTTCTACTCTTGACTACAAATTCTAGCAATGGCTTCGAGCAGCCCTCTTGATATCCTTACGGACATTGTGTCCACCGGTATGCCCGTCACGTTCACGCAATTCATCGACCTTGTTCGCACTAGGGATGGAGCGCAGCCCTTCCAGGGCAACGTAGGGTACCTGAACCACGGCCGCAAGGTCGCTGTACTACTGTGTCCTCCAATACGTCAGACGGTGCGGGCTAGGGTGACGGACGAAGGTAAGTATCTTCAATCAAACGACTCGCACCGCGACCTTGACGCATGGCAATGTAGATGAAGCTACCAGTATCGTGACTCCCGGTTGTTGCCTCGTGGGACAGGAGGTTCCATCGAGCGAGACTATGTCAAGCTTACCGTCATCATGCGGGAGCTGGATCGACGGCTTGAGCGCAATAGGCGTCGACGATAAATTGCAAATCAATTGCGCTCAGATGACTACCTCGAACAGCGTGGGCCAGGCAACGAAGCCGGGTAACGTTGCAGAGGACTGCCTCCTGCCATTGGTGAAGAAAGTCTCCTTTTCTCCGACCGTTACTCGCTTTACCTATGAGGAGTTGGACGACACCAATGGTATTGTTCCACTACTTTGTAATATTTTCCTGCTCACAGAATCCTCTTGTCAGACGAAGCGACGTGCAAATTGGTCCAGGACCAATCCAATTCAAAGAAGCTTACTGCAAAGTTAACAAACGGGCGAGATCTGTCAGCCACCGAAATCCGAACCACTACCGACTCTTCATTGGAGAGAGCATCGAAGGACACGCAGGAAGATGTATCCCCGTCCGTGGTTAGTGGAGCTAAGCGTCGCCGGCTTTGGAATCCTTTCCACGTTGTGCGTGGGCATCAGAAGTATGTCTCTAAGTGCCCTTTACATGGAGCCGCATCTTACCGTTCTCTCGTAGATTAGATGACCCCTTGTCAACGAGAAGGACTACACCAGTCTCCAAGAGGAAAGCGGTTGGCGCGAACGTCAGGTCGTCGGGGCAGTTTACGACCACCGGAGCTGACGTTGGGTCCCAATCATATTACGCTCCTGAATTAGATGCATTTTTCTCCGAGGACGACGCAATCAAGAACTGCCTCCCACCAGAATTCCGCTTTGAAAGAAGTAATCGACAGTACGCCTCTGCTTGTGCCTTTCTCCTTCTCAGGTTGCTTACGCCGTTCTTCGTAGGTGGGATAAGCCACTGGTACAGAAAGGACCACCACGTGTCCCACAAAGAAAGATCCTCGCTACAAAGACCCGATATTTGATGTCCCGATTCTTCTGAATGAACATTTGGTGGTCATCCGGAGCGTGCGTACTTGAGATGGCCCCACTGTATGCGTTTTACTCACACAACTTACAGTGACAATCGTCACCGTTTCTCTGACCATTCAAAGTATGATTTTAATGGCGCCGCTGCGCTCAACCAGATTACCAATCGCACACAGTAGTTTTCTTTCTACACTTTGTTTCGTGCTTAAGACGTGGACATTGGACTCCCGTTGCTCTTATGGACTGATTTCTTGCTTTGGACGCTTCGTACCTTTGCGCGCGAATACTGTACTAGAACCCTCTGCTTCATCTGAGCTACCGCATGCTCGTACAACTTGTTTCTATCATTTGTAGCTACTTCTCACTTGGATTGTCTCGTGACTTCGGACTGTAGCTTATCAATTTTACCTTGTGGTATTTCGAAAGCGACGTGCCAGTTGTTAGATAAGATCAAAAGATAAGGTCCGTCGGTCTTCCGTCATTAACCTGGCCGTCCGTAAAGTGCCACCCACCGAAACGGTTATTATCGCTTGTACGACCACAACTGTGGACAACGATGGCCAATCCTAAGTCCCAAACTACAATCAGTCCACACAGCCAGGCACCTTTGTGCACACGTGTATATCCTGATGAATCTGAGCTCGACGAGAAACTTCAGAAGGCAGCACGAGCTCAGAAGGAATGGAAAAAGATAGACATTAAAGATCGCATCGCGATCGGGCACAAGTTCATGGTAGGACTTATCATCCGTCCGTCATATGAAGCTAAAAGGTCTACATCGTTTCTCCCTGTTAGGAAGAGTTCGAGAAGATGAAGGGGGATGACTTATATCTTGAGCTTACAGAACAAATGGGTCGGTGCGTCAAGCGGGTTAGATATCTTTTACTGTTTTGTTCAAGGTATTTTTAGGCCTGTCAGCCAGGTTCCCGGAGAGATCAGGGGCTTTCTGTCGCGAGCGCAGTACATGCTCTCCATCGCCGAATCTAGTCTTGCAGACGTATCTCTGAAGGACACAGACGCGCCTGGCTTCAGGCGGTACATCAAACGTGTCCCTCTCGGTGTAGTATTTGTTATTGCACCTTGGAAGTAAGCTCTTTCACTCGTTTCGCGACCGTTGTCCCCTCTGAAGCGGCTACTAGCTTCCCGTACCTCACTTCGATCAACGCTGTTCTACCCGCAATCGTAGCAGGAAATGCGGTCCTTCTCAAGCCTTCTCCACAGACGCCCATGGCAGCCGAGCGTTTCGCTACAGCTCTTGTTAATGCGGGCGTCCCTGAGGGGATTATCCAGGTTCTTCACCTCTCACCGACCCTCACCTCCTATGTCATTCAACACGAACTTGTGGATTTCGTATGCTTTACGGGCAGCGTTGTGGGTGGCCGAGCAGTTGAACGCGCCGCAGTTGACGGCCCGGGGTTCAAGGGTGTTGCGTTGGAGGTAATTTCTCGCTTCCTTGTAATGTTTTAGTCCGTGCCAATCATTGACGACAGCTCGGCGGAAAAGACCCCGCTTATGTACGTGCAGACGCGGATCTCGATTACACAATTGCAGAACTCGTCGATGGTAGGTGCTTTGTTTCAACCCCAACCATTATTTCCCCTCTCATTCCGGCTGTTTACAGGAGCCATGTTCAACTCGGGTCAGAGTTGCTGCGCGATAGAAGTAAGTCGATGACCATCTTCAGCACACGTTTTCCGTAAGATGCTTGACTTACCGTTATCAGCGTATTTATGTGCATGAGTCGGTGTACGATAAGTTCGTGGAAGGATACGTCGATCTCGTCAAGGTTGCGCTCTCTTGTCTGATTGCTTTTGAGATGTTAACGGATCTACGAAGAAATACAAACTAGGCGATCCCACCAAGCCTGACACGAATCTGGGACCCGTCGTCAGCGTTGCAAGTGCCGAACGAATCAGAAGGCAGATTGCTGATGCAGGCAAGTACTCTCCAATACAGGAAGTCGGCGGCTGACTTTGGAGATAGTGAAAGCAGGGGCAAAAGCTTTGATTCCAGAGGAGCTGTTCCCCATTGCTCGACCGTGAGGTTATCTGTCGTCATGCCCGTCAATACCTGACCTGCGATCCCGAGAAGGAACAACGCATATGTTGCCCCTCAAGTGCTCGTGGATGTTGACCACAGTGAGTTAAAATCGACGATGCTTTATATATTCACATCCTCAAACGCTTAAAGCCATGGACGTGATGATGGTAAGAAACACACAGTTGCATCACAACTCACCTATGCAACTCGTCCTGTAGGAGGAGACATTTGGACCTGTTGTCGGCATTCAGAAGGTATATCCGTCGTTAACTGTAGTAGGCTTCCACCCTTAATCCACATCGGTGCAGGTATCATCCGACGAGGAGGCGGTTCGCCTCATGAACGACTCTCCGTATGGTCTCACGGCATCTATCTGGACCAATGCAGCTGAGAACCCCGAGTCCGAGAAGGTGTTCCTCCAGGTTGTTGACCAGTTGAACACTGGAACCGTGTTTCTCAACCGGTGTGTTCTAACTTCAGACTCACTGTTGCTACTGCCCCAAACATGCTTCCTAGATGCGATTTCCTCGATCCTGCGTTGTCTTGGACTGGTGTCAAGAACAGCGGTCGTGGGGTCAGCCTCAGTAAATTCGGTATATTGAACTAACACGTAGAATATTTCATTGGGTTTTTGACTTGTCTCCTTTGACAGGTTACGATCAACTCACTCGGCCCAAGTCTGTTCACATGAAGATCCAGACCAAGTAAACATCGCGTTCTTTTCCCTCGGAATCGAGATACACATAATAGTTGTCGTATATACTGGGGAATCTTACTTGCTACTTCAAGTCCCTCCCCGAAATACATATCGATATTATATTGCCCTGTCGTGTAAGATTAGCATGTTTGAAGAACACCAGGTAAAAAAGACAGATAGATCAGGACCCTCTAGCGTATAATGAGGGACAGGGTAATGAATCCTCAAAGAAGCACTCGGCCTGGTGCACAGCAAAGAAATCATCTTGAAAATACTAGACGTGGACTCTGTTTTACTTACCTCTGGGAGTGGTCCTGGGCTGTCAACAGAGGAATGTAAATTTTCATAAACACAGAAAACACGGCTACTTAAGTCAGCTGTTGCTGACATAAGCGACAGAGATGGATATGGGCACGTGACCTTGTAGCAGGGGAAACAGCCAAGGCCTCTCATTGGCCAACAAGTATCTTTGAAAGGAGTCTTACGACGAGTCACTTCCAAACGGAGGCCGCTGTGGACTGGTATTCCATCGGGTAGTTTTGCAAAAATGTCAATAAAATGATGAGTACGCTACGATACAAGCAAGCTACGCCGAGTACTCTAGCTTCGCTGTGGATAACGACCTAAGCTTGATAACCTCGGTAAAATTATCAATGACTTACTTTCGTGCTTCTTGGCATCGCCAACTTTACGCGCAGCCTTCGTGAGATCTTCCTGGATGATGTATTCTCTAGGGGTAGATAAGTCACCGTACCCTGAAGTTATGATGACAACTTACCGGTCATCGCGAATGGCGAACATCCCCGCTTCTGTGACGACATTCCGCAAGTCGGCTCCGTTAAACCCATCTGTAAGCTAGAAAAGGTTGCATAAGGGTGTGGGGCTACGGAGCCTGCCCATGTCGACGAACCTTGACAATAGCATCATAGTCGATCTCGCCACTCTTATTTACCGCTTGGGCGTGAATTTTGAGGATTTCTAGCCGCGCTTGCTCGTTGGGGAGTGGAATTTCGATCTTGCGATCAAGCCGTCCAGGGCGTAACAGTGCGGGATCGAGTGTGTCCGGACGATTTGTAGCCATGATTAGCTTCGTCCGTCCCAGCGAATCGAAGCCATCCATTTGGTTGAGCAGCTGCAAGTAAAGTCGTGAGAGGCTTGAGCTAAATAGGAAGTAGGATGCCCAATACCTCCATGAGGGTCCTCTGTATTTCTCTGTCGGCACTTGTTCCCTCGGAGAACCTTCGCCCCCCAATAGCATCGATTTCGTCCATGAAAATCACACATGGCTCGTGGTCCCTCGCGTACCCGAACATCTCTCTCACGACACGCGCAGACTCACCAATGTACTTGTCGACGATGGCGGAGGAGACGACTTTCAAGAAATTGGTGTGCAGAGTTGCGGCTACTGCACGCGCAAGAAGGGTCTTTCCCGTGCCAGGTGGGCCGTACAGGAGGACACCCTTGGGAGGTTTGATACCAACGCGAGTAAACAACTCTGGATTGAGGAGGGGGAGTTCGATGACCTACGAGTGGATATTAGTCTAGTACAAACAAATGGCGGCTCACGCACTTCACGAAGTTCGCGCACTTGCTCGGACAAGCCGCCAATGCCTGCAAAAGAAGCTTTGCCAGGGTCTTCCAAACTCATCTTGTACACTAGTGGGTCGACTTCACGTGGTAATATCCGCATGATAGTGAGTGTGGTCATGTCGAGAGAAACGCGCGTTCCCGACTTAAGCTTCGCGGCAGAAAGTGCCGGACGATATGAGACTACGTATCTAGGTCCTGAGGAGGCCTTGACAATGACTGAAACGGGTTTCATAAGTCTCATAAGGGGGTGAATGAAAGGGACATACATCTTTCATCGTCGAGTTGCTTCATGACTTCGCCAATGATTTGTCCAACGGACTGGACAGCCTTGATGTCATTTTCCGTCTGTGCAAAATCCTTCTCGAGGTCCTTAAGGGAAAACCGCACTAGATGACAGGGATGTGAGTTCTCTGAGTCCTGCAGAGTATACAAAATGAGCTGACAGTTCTTGAGGCTTTGGCTGATGTTCTCGTGTGCACGCATTTTCTGAGGTATGGTCATTTGGCGAGTAACCAGCTGTGCCTTGGACTCACCTCGCGGTAACTCTTCAATGCATTCTTTCTACGTTCGTCCATCGCGCCTGTCGAAGTCGATGCGTATGCGTCCATTATCGATGTTAACTCCAGTTATTGCCTTGACTGTGGACGCGTCAGTGGTCGCTTACTTAATCAAGGTGTCTCGTTATGTAATCGTCTCTGCCCCGATTGGCTGGCGAAGTTGTCTGCCTGCCCTCCGCATTCTGGCGACACAACTTCTGCACAACACATGATGTCAACTTCTGTCCTCTTGCGCGCACCGCTGTCCAAGACATTTGCATCGACGGCAGGTTGTCGCGTATTGCGATCACTCCAAGGTTCGTCCCTTCCTTTACGATTCTCGTATTCTGAGCGGTCGTTTTCAGTGAGACATGCTGCCAGTGCGTCGGCACAGTACGTTCCAGGTGGACGTACGTATTCTATTCATACCTGTTTGATTCTGCACCATCCCTAAAAAGAGCCGCAGCCATTTACAAGGGTACGGTCAATGACCCGACTACCTTTCCCCCGCCATCCAAGATGCATGGATCATACCATTGGTCGTTCGAGCGTCTCTTGGCTGCATCCCTCGTTCCAATGACTGCTGCTGCATTCGTCACCTCTGGGTCTAACTACCCCGTCTTTGATGGACTCTTCGGCATAGGCTTGGTGATGCACAGTCACATCGGGGTAAGAACCTGTTCTCCGGAGCGACATGGACATCTTGACTGAACGATCGAACTTGTCCAGTTTGACTGTATGCTTGTGGACTATCTTCATCCCCGCAAGTTCCCGTTTCTTGGAAACTTCATGAGATGGACACTCCGGACAATGACACTCGGTGTTCTCGTTGGAGTGTACCAGTTCAACACAAACGATATCGGTGTGTAATACCATATTCCGTCTTTTTCCCCGAAACTATCTAACGTATTTACGTGCGCATCTGGCAGGTTTGACGGAGCTGATCGCGAAGGCTTGGAAGGCATGATTGGGCGACCTATTCCGCTAAATCCGCAGAGTAAAAAGTTGTAAAGAGGTCGCTTGTCTATTTTATCCCGCATAACTCCACCAATAGGAAACAAGCTATTGTTTTATTCTGGTAATCCGTTGTTTTGCGCAGGTCACAGTCTTAAGGCTACTTTGGTGCTACCCACAAAATGACAAGGTAAGCTCTAATGATACCGTTAGGTAGCTTCCTGCGTCCGAAGAGTACACTATTCTGGTTTAAACGCTATGAATTGTGTTACCGGCTCGGGTGGAAGTAACTTGTTCCACTCTTAGAGCCCTCAGCACCATTGGCTCATTCTGTGACTGAAGGTCCACGCCAACGATCGCCGTTGTCGATGACACCGGAACTCCTTGAACCCTCTTGCATACCCTAGCCCATCGGGTCCACCTGTGCCTGCTCTTCTACCTCGTCTTCTTCAACTGTCATTGTCATAGATACCTCCCGGCGATTCGCTGTCCCAATCGTCGTCTTCACTCGTCCCAAAGTGCCGAATATCCAACATAGTCCCATTATCACGGTTACTCGCTGCAATACAACATCGGCCTTTAAATACAACTTGCCAGATCGCGTTCACGTCAGTGAGTAAATCCTTGGCAACAGTGCCTTCACGAATGTTCCACATCTTCAAGGTCCTGTCAGAGCCACTGAGTACTTTAAACACATGCTGAAAACATGACATAGCCCCATTGTGGGCCTCAAGAGACAACGGAGCTCGCTAGTATCGGGATCCCAGAGCCGCAACGTGGAGTCGGCCGCGGCGTAAATCAAATGGGGGAGACAGGCCGAGTAATCCAACAAGGGATGCATGCCCGGTCAGCATCTGTTGACACTAGCCGTTGCCAAGGTTCCAGACGCGTACAGCACAGTCCATCGATCCCGAGCAAGCAATGATGCGACTTATGTCTAAAACCACACTATAAACTGCACACAGGTCAGAGGAGAGATAACGGCGGTATGTGTACCATTTTTGGGTGTGCCCCACTAGCACCCACTTGCACTCCCATGTGCAGAGGTCTCATACTCGTACAGTACAGTCATAGCTACCCGAGATGGGCATGCGTCCCCGCGCGGCTAGTGCACGGACGGCATGGTCGTGCCCTCCCAGGTTTAATTTGTGGTACGGATTCTCGTTGACGTCCTCCCGGACAGGAAGATGAGAAACAGTAAAGTTGGTCGGGATAAAATCGTACCTCAGTCAGTTCAGCGTCTGTATCGTCCGCACCTGACTATCGGTACTCGGGTTGACCCTTACGTGGTATGGCCCAAACACGTAGAGAATGATCACGACTGCCAGTGACAACAAGAGATTGTTTCGGCCACTTCTCTCTCGTGACAACTCCTCCCTCCCCTTCGACATCGATTACTTCTGGTCTTACGATTGCGAGACAGCGAACAGTGCTAGTATGGCCTTCAAACACGTGGGTGCAGCGACCGGTGTTGAGGTCCCAAATACGCGCAGTGCGGTCTGTTGAGCCACTGACGAGGATGTCCCTGCTAACGGCTAGTGTCCAGAGGCCACCCTCGTGGCCGTGTAACGACTGCAGCAATTCACCGGTTGCAGGAGAGTAGACATGGATGGAATGATCATCCGACGCAGATATAATACGACCATGCGACAGTAAGAGACAAGTGACGACGAAGGTATGATGAGCGGGGATTGACAAGTGTTTTGGATGTTCGTTAGGCGCCATCTTTGGAACGAGCGTAGACTTGAACCGAACGCGCAGAGGCTTGCTCGCTGTCGCCTCCACATTAATCGCGTCTTCATGAGATATGTATCTCAGATCGGAATCGAGGTCTCCGGCCACCAACCGGACTCTACGGCCGAAGAAGGCCTCCTAAACAAAGCCCGCTTAGCTCAGTGGTAGAGCGCGTCACTTGTACTTGACAATGTGGGTCAGGGAGATGATGAGGTCGGTTGTTCAATCCAGCCAGTGGGCACTATTTTTTTTCCTTCTCTACACCCCAGTGAGGCAGACAACGTGAAAATTGAAACAGCGAGTCCAACACACAAACAGGTAGGCATATACAATGTCACACAGAAAGGAGGGCGAGGGGACATGGCAATATGAAAAGTATGAAAAGGGATGTAGACGTAGTCACTAGGTCTCGATAAGCTAACATCTCCAGTCCGTCGTTCATATGGGAACCTCAGTGGTCGCGGGACTTCCTATGACGTTTCCTGTGAGTAAATCCTATACGACGGAAGACGCGGTCGGGCTGCACCTGTATTCGCCTTCTGCGGCGACGCTTAGCTCTTCAATTGCTCCTTGCGCGGATGAGAGTGCTTCGGCAGCCGTGGTAAAGTAGATCAGCTATAACCAAGTCAGTCATGGTTACAAGGGTCAGAAGGGCACCCACCTGGGCTTTGGCTAGTTCGTTCAGGTTCTTTAAGGGCTCGGGCTAGATGTATCCGTCAAGTAGATAGTAATAGCCCCAGGAGGGAGACTGACGTTCTCAAGCACGGTCTTCATGAGCGTGATTGCAACCTCGGTCTTCTGAACGAGGTCATCTTCCGCGTTCTCAACCTCCAGTCGTGCCTGCTCTTGCTTGGCGGGACCGGCATTCTTCAAACTAACCATATTGACTGTCAGTTGACCCGGCCCCCCTCAACAAGAAAGTGAGATTCCGTACGTCTGCTTCGCAGCGTCGAGCTCAAGTCGGCTGACTCGGACAGCCTGGCGAGCCTTCATGGCGACACCAATTGATGTCGACAAGGTCATTTGCCACGGTTGAAGATATTCAGCCCGGATGGACTCGTCATGCTGAAGGCGTGCATCGGCAATCCTTTCCCATGCTCCAGCGTATTCTCCAAGTGCGTTGCGGAGCTTGTGCTCATTGCCGCCGGGGGCACCCTGCAGGGCATTGGCACCGGTGGTTGCAGCGCGACAGAGGGCGTGAGGGAGGGTCTTGTGTTGAGCAGCGGGTGGGGCTACAGGCGAAGGGACAGGGAGATTCGTGCCCCTGAGATTGTTGGCTGCGAAGTTGGTGATACCGTGTCCGATTGTAGTGGAGAGTTCGGAAATCGATTCCTGAATTTGCACAGGGTAGTCGTAAGTCTCGTTCTCATATGCTTTGGTGATCCTGGTCAAAGGGGTGCCGTCAGATATCAGCGCAAATAAGGGGTACGATGCAACTCTACTTGAGCAAGGCAATGTGGACCTGACGCAATGCGTCGACGCGGGCCTCCAGATCCTTGTACTCTGCATAAAGTTGTCATTGGAGAATGTGTGTAGGAAATCGAATGGGTGTTACCTTGGGGCAGTTCTGTAATGTCTTCGGGCGCAACTTGGCCTAGCCGTTCTCTGGTCAACTGAACGCCAGAGTTGAAACCCTTCGCCAGCTTGTTTGCTGACTGTGCGAAGTTCATGTTCGAGAAACTCGACTGCAACTTATTCCAGCCGTCCATCGGTTTGTCTGTTGGTTTCTGGGCTGAACCTGAGGCTGGCTGCGTCGTTGGGTCAACGGATGGCTGTGAGACCGGTGCCAGGGGGGGCTGGATGCGACCGATATGGAATGCGGTGTCCGCTGTCCTCGTCGTCGACGCGTAAGGCCATTCTGCACGCAGACCGCCATGTACAGGGGACCAGGCTTTGATTTCTCAAATTCACTACGGTGAGCAACGACAGCGTCGTACGACTACTGCCGGTGATAACGCATCATACACAGGAATGACTTTCTCCAGCACAAAGGAGTTGCTTTGCCCAAGGCTACGAGCACCGGTACAACGATCGTAGGCTGTATCTTCAAGGACGGCATTATTCTCGGTGCAGACACGCGTGCAACCGAAGGAGAAATTGTAGCCGATAAGAATTGCGAGAAAGTGCGTGTCGCATCGCAGTATATGTCCCTTTAGATCGTCGTGCGTCGCTCACGCGTCAATGTAGATACATTACATCGCAGAATCTATTCGATGCTGCGGCGCGGGGACGGCTGCAGATACTGAATTCGTAACTGCAGCTATATCCTCGAATATTGAATTGCATGCATTGTCGACGGGGAGGAAACCCCGCGTAGTCGCGGCCATGACCATGCTCAAGCAATATCTCTTCCAGTACGCAAGGTTGTTGCGTCGAGAGGTGTATAGTAATGCTTACTCCCTTGCAGATACCAGGGGCACGTGGGTGCTGCGCTTGTGCTGGGAGGTGTGGACTCGACTGGTGCTCACCTCTTCACTGTCCATCCACATGGTTCTACCGACAAACTCCCCTATGTCACCATGGGGTCAGGCAGCTTGGCAGCCATGGCCGTGTTCGAAAATGGATGGAAGCCAAACATGGAGGTAGGCAGACAACCTCTCTCCCCTGCGCTGCCTAGCTGGTACTCAAATGATAACGTTCGTCCTGCCGTTCAGCGGGAGGAAGCCCTCAAGCTAGTCTGTGATGCTGTTGCTGCAGGTATCTTCAATGACCTTGGTTCCGGATCCAACATCGACGCTTGCGTCATCACCGCTACCCACACTGAAATGTTGCGAAACTTTGTCAAACCCAACGAGCGGGTTGCGAAGGAATTAAAGTATGGGTTTAGGCATGGGACGACAGCTATCAAGAGCGAACATATTCGTAGCTTGGTTGTCAGTGAAGAGATTACGCCGATCAGAGGTGAGGCTATGGATGTCAGCTAGATGTTTTGTAGAAACACTGTCACGCTACTTTCATTTCAACTGCGTCTTCCAATTGATCGTCGCCTCGCTTGATATCACAAATTTAAGACTGGTGGAATCAAGAAGAGGTTTCCTCGAATATACCTCTGCAATGAACATACATGATAACTATGCAAGGGAATGTTGTACAATGCATATGCTACTGCTGCTCCAGACCATTAATGCGAAACACCACTCAGAATGCAAATCAGAACAACTTGATAATCACAGCGAGCTCCGGATTGATTCCGGGGCCGGAGAGATGACCGCCACGAGGACAGAGATGTCTGTCAAGGTAACGTCAGCATGGTCACCAGCAGTGGTTCGTGTTCGTCTTACCATCTATTTTTCCACCTTTGAAAGACTTGCCCTGTTCCCTTGCCCGACGGGCAAAGGGAACTTCATCTTCCACATCTTCGTCATCATCATCAGCGACACTCTTTCCCCTCCTCTCTGAGACACGGCGCGCCCGCGAACACAATGCTTCACTCAACATACCAGCCAGAGTTCGACGCCCGAGTAGTCCACCTACGCTGCGCTCGCCGTCCTTCAAGAACGAGCGCTTGAATCGCACGACTTCGTCGAGGACTTCTGAGTCCCACAAGTTGTCGCTGAGTCCGTCACTGGCAAGGATGAGGATGTCATCTGCCTGCACCGGGAGTTCCATAATCTGGGCGTCACGTGGACGGGCGGACGAACGAGGTCCAAGTTGCACAGGGGTATTGAATTTCCACCACATCTCCTCACTACGCCATGCGATTTGTTCGTTGCGCACAAGCATACCCATACAATCGCCTAGATGTGCAATCTTAAGAACTGCATCACATGCAGCGCTAGGAGCTGGAGCAGAGAAGAGCACTGGTTTGGGTGGAGGGACGTCCCGCGGAGAGTTGCGCTGGGAATGCTGCAAAACCGCAACAAGTGCTGTAGACGAGCCCGTCATCAGTGGTACTGTCTTAATAAGAGAGGGCATGGGAGTTTCTGGTGGTTGCGGTGCTGGACGTTTCTCGTACACAGTGGACTCTGCGACGATGACGTCGTCGTCCTCGGGTATCGTTGCTAGTGAAGGTGTACCAGCCTCGACTAGTGGCGGAGAGGAAGACGTCTCCGCAGGCTCCGTTACAACATGAGCCTTGAGCGTATTCTCGTAGGCACGCTCGAGAATCATCAATATATCCAGTCCGTCCTCAAGGTCTTCCAAAGAATCTTCGAGTTCTTCATTGAGTTGATCTGGGTCAGCACTCCACGGCCACGAGTCATTCAAGGCTGTGCAATTAGTACGCCGGGGAGACACGGTGCGAGATGGAGAGACAGTACGACGACGAGAGTCAGCTGTCTTCTCTGCATGAAGGGTTTCTACTGAGCAATGATGCATGAGCCGCCTTGCAAATAGTGCACTTGGGGTGGGTTCTTCTGGTGTATGACTGGATGCTGTCGGATCTAGGTAACAAGAATGGCATCGATATCACAAATGGGCTTGAAATGAAAAACACACCTTTTGGTCGTGACCAACCACCGACGCCATCGGCGACGCCCATGGCATTTTCGCGGACGAAGTAAGCGTCCTCGCCGACTTGTACAGCAAGGCTGAGGTCTTCTGCCTGTGGGCCGCGACCCTGAAAAAGGGGGTTGTTGCTGTAGTCGTCTTTGCGGGGTGTGACGTGCTTGCTGGCTCGCTTAGGGATGCCGTATGCGCCGACGTCGAGGTGATAACGCAGGCGAGGGCGTTTTACATGCTTGCGAGAATCGGAGTTGTCCGAGACATGGATGTTGTAGAATGGGACAGGTGCAAAGGAGGTGTAAGGGAAGAGGGCGGCTGTCTGGTACGCTACGGGGGCGTGCGGCGGCGATGCGTTTGCTTGGGGCGAGGTGAGCGCGAGCGAGAAGGGCGGCTGACTGGAAGTCTGTCCATGGCTGTTGGGTGAGCTTTGCGTGTGCTGGCTGGACGAGCCTTCGCCCTCGGCTTTGACAGGGAGCCGGGATGTGGAGAGGACATGGGGGTTGCCCGGCCGAGAGCTGGGCGGGGGCGGGGGTGGGGAATCGAAGAAGGCAAGTGGCCCCGAGGCTGCATTGGCAGTGTAGAGCGAGCGTGCAGACGATGCAGAGTTTGAACGCACTCTGGACAGCGACGAGGATGGCGACGAGGATGCAGCGCGGGGCAGAGCAGTGCAGAAGCGCTTCTGGAATGTCTTCATCGTCGGACCCGGTGCACTCATTTTCCGCTGCACATTCGATTCAGCTGCGACAGTTGCCGATAACAATGACAACGACGAAGACGACGAGATTGTACTCTGACGCTGGTTGGCAGCAAAAAATCACAAATCACAGCTGTCGGGAAGATCCGGGTCGGGGCCAACGGAAATATATGGACCGGACCGGGCGTACATGTACTTGTACTTTGGTACTACGTACTTTGCTTGTACGGACGTAAACCGACTGGACTTGTACTCTACTGACGTCGCCTCTCGTAGAAATCAACAGATCGATCAGTCGACATCCCTTCATTTGCAGGTGAGAATGACGAGCGAATTTCAAACCTTGAGGTGGCAACCCCTTAACTCGGTTGGCATCGCATACCAGATATTTCGCTTTTACAATTGCAGTAAACTCCTTGGGATGCATGTGAATATGTAACAGCGAGACCTCCAGATGATGCATAACCTCGAAGGGCAAAGACATAAGAGGGAAGATGTGAACGAAGAAATTGAAGGCCATACCTTCATGCTCTGCAGTGGAGGCCGTGGACAACGATGGGCAGTGCCGGCAAGGCCCAAACGAATTCTGGGTATCACAACCATGACGTCGGGGGTTCATTTGAACTCCACAGAAAGGAGGTCCATCCGCAAACTTCGTGCATAGTACTTTCACGACCCTGGTTGCAGCTTCCGTTAATCGCAGACGACATATTGCGTTTCACACAACTTCGGTTATACAGTACTTCAATGGGCATATGTTGGAGACATCCGTTGTATCCGTCGACGCCCACCGTGCGACGGGACTTCACTGTGAACGAAGTGTCGAATTATAATACACAGTAAGGAAAGGACATAAAAAACAGAGGTGGGTAGTATAATCAAAAATCGCTAGTACTAGGAAAGCTGCTACGGAGAGGAGTCAGTAAGTCGGGATAGAGTGTGTGTGTGACATGTACCATATCGCACGGAAACACGAGTTAGTAGCATAAACCAGTCCTAATAACCCCCTTGCGAACTCGGCACAGACTGCTGCATGGATGGCGACGCCATCTTCAAAGTTGGTGTGGGTGGTGGACGTGGTGGTGACTGATGAAGGGGAAGTGCGGTAGACAATATCTGGGTCCCACCACCGTCGGGTACACTTCCGAGGTTTGGTGCCTGCTGCAGCGGCGACGCGACTCCGTTCCACTGCCTGCCGGGAGGGAGCTTGAGATTTACATTCGCTCCTGCACCCATTTGCATGTTGAAATGGGTTCCGTTGGGTACTAGGTGCCCGACATAAGGCGCCTGAATTTGCCGACCAGGCGTACCCTGCATCCCCGAGCTCGGATCCTGAGCAAACGCAGATCGCAGGTCTTTCATCTGCTGCGGCGAGAGGCCGTTCAGCTGCCGAGGGTGTGGCGTGAAAGAGATGTTGGGGATCGCATACCCGTTGATCGGGACGTGATGATACCCATTCAGCGGAATGGAAACCGCTTGCTGGGGATCAGCTTTCAGGCGTGGAGTTCCTGACGGTTGGTTGGGCGTTTGCACCTCTGGAGTAGGTGGTATGCCAGGCGTCCCGTTGGGCGATGAGAGCTTCACTGCGTCCCCGTCAGCTATAGGAGCAGTAGCCGGAGAGGCGCTCAACCCCTTCGTCGGCAAGGGAGATGAGCTAGCCCGTTGGGAAGGTTCTGAAGAGGAAGCATTTGGCGTTCCTTGAGGCTGCACATTTCCATTGGAGCATATCCGCGCATGGGGAACCGCTGAGGGGGGTTGTATGCCTTTCACGTGGGCCTGCATCGATATTGGCATACCGTTCGGGATCGAGGGCAGGGGAACGCTAGCAGACATTTGTCTGGACGCCGCGAGTGGTGAAGTTCCGTTGGTGTACACGCGCTGGGAGTTTTGCTGCTCTTTGCGACCCATGGGCTGAGGAACACCTATTCGGTAGGGAGTGACGGGGCGCGTACGGCCGTCCTGTAAGACATACAAAGTGGCGTCGTTATTAATGAGTTGGTGATCTTGTTCTGTGAGCAACGTCATCATGTGACGCAGATATTTAGGCTCATAATCGTCTATGAGAACCCGATCTTGTTCCTCAGGACCTTCTGGCGCAACGGCGGGATCGTCATCCTGATCGAAGCGCCAACGTTCCCGCAAACGACGCCGCATTTCCTCGTCCTCAGCGTCACCGAAGCCATCGTCGAGTGGCTGACCAAAAGCATGTCGCCGTCGAAGGAGCGTGCCATCATCGTCGGAGATACCCATCCTTTGCATGAAGGCATCTCTCCTGTCGAGCATAACTCCACCTAAGCGGGTAAGCCGATACCGAAGGTAGCGAACGTGTTCTGGCTTAGCATCATCGCCGACCTCGTCAACACGGGATAGCGAAGGTGTAGCACGAGATGATAACGACATAGCCTTCCAATGACGTCGTGAGTACGGCAGTGAGGGCCGCTGGTAAGCACTCTGCGTGGAACACGTTAACGACAAAAGCTACGAAGCAAAGGCGTAGTCACCTCCACAACATCCTCGTAGCCGTGGTCTCTTTCTTTGCGTTTTGCAAGATCGCGCTCCACGGCCGCGTTGATCAGGGCAAGCCGTTCCTTTGGGCGGATGACGGCCTCCGCTGCTACCACTGGCGAACCTGCATCGTTGTCTCTTGCACGAATCTTGAGGCCTGTTATACGACTACAAAAAGGATGTTAGGTTATGCTTATCAGGAAGGTAGTTCGCCATACCCGGCAGGCTCGATCTTCGGCTTCTTGACAACACGTTCCTTGTCGTGCAGTAATTCTTCATCCTCTTTCGTACTTAAGGACGGGAACTTGCGCTTGAGGTCGGCGAACTCGATCCTTTTCTCCCAAACCTGCATCGTTTGTTGTGCATTCTCTTTCTGCAGATTTTCTCGCGCAAGAAGATATTTCGCCAGTTCAGAAGCCTGCGCAAGCTCCAACTGCAAACGTAGCAGCTTATCGGAGGACGTCGCTTGGGAGGCACGAGTCTTTCGAGCGGTTTTGATTTCTCGACGGCGGAAACATATATACGATTCATTTGTGTCCGTCTCGTCAAACTGCAACAACGGTAAGCTCGTTAGTGAAATCATAGGGAGTGAAACACTCACGTTCAAAGTTGGGATTATCCGGTGACCCCCTCGCTCGATCCTGCGTTCGCGCCAGTAAGGATAAATCCCCTTCGCGATACGTAAAAGATGGAATGGTTGTGGTATCCATGGAGGAACTGCGAATGCGGCGAACATAGACGGTAGCAACGGGGAGGAGAAAACATCTTGGTAGTCCGAGAATGGCGGAAAGGACATTCCAGAGTCCAAACCCTTGTGAATGTGAATTGTCATCTCATATCGCAAGAATCGAGGGGGAAAAAAACAAGCTACCTACCGTATGCAGGAATGGTGTCTTGTCATGTGTAACCTTCTCAAATAAACCCATCACAAGCTCGAACTCGTCTTCGGTAATAGTGACTGGTTGATTGCAGTCTGGCTCCTTGCCTTTCGCCTTCGCACTACGCTGCGATAGGCCTGAGCGCGTTGTCGTGCCTGAAACTGGGAGGGCGCCTTGAGCACTGGTGCCTTCACCACGAGCCTCTCCGTTGTTCCTATCGAGCCACTCCTTGTCGCGCTCGTCCATGAAGTACGTGAAACCATCGATGATGGCATTCGTACAGGATTCGTCGACGGTTTCAGAGAAACGTATATATGGCTCGGGTTGCTTCCAGCAATTAGGAGGATAGAACTCCTCATAGTTGTCGATGACACCGGTGGAGTCGGGTGTTGGAATGTACGCGGGAGGCTTATCGATGAGGCCCCGGGTTGTCCGTCCGACGGACTGGTGCCGATGTGACGCCGCCGAAAGAACAGCCTGCAAGTGGTGCTCCTGTGGGGGGCAGAGCGCCGTGATGAGTCAGCCATCGATAATCGATTTCCCACGGAATGAGCCAATCAGAACAGGCCACGTCAGCCTAGTTCAACAAGGGCGCGACAACTGTCGACGACGGGAAAGACGACTCACGTTTGCGTCCTCAGCGTCCACGCCGGCCGTGCTAACAATTCTGGCCTTTTCCTCGTCTTCATCGAGTACAAGAGGGTCCGCATCGATGTTTCCTTGGATGACCTTGAGGCGAGTTTTGTTTGTGACTCGATTGCGGTTACGGAGGGTAGAGGTCCCCAGGCTGTGGTTACGGGGCATATCATGGAGTGCGTGCAAGGAAAAAAAGCGTTTTGCAGGAGACTAGGGGAAAATAGGGTACTGGGGCTTTGGCGTCGTTGGCGGTGGCAGCGGCGGCGCTGGGGTCGGAAAACTGGCCGAAAAAGTCTCGGCCCGGGACAATAAACGCGTGATTTCTTGAGAAAATCTCCAACTTCCCCCTTATGGGAAGGTCACGTGTCACTTACCTCGTTCCTCTGTCCTTCGGTTCACAGTATCTACGCTAGCATACGGGTACAAAAAAGTGCATAGTACTACGGAACGCAGACAGCATCGCCGAGGATGTTGCCTATCATTGATAATACCTGAGAGCATACAATCATGAGGACATCGCGGTTAACAATGATCTTGACCAAACTTACACTGTGGTTTGTGGTAAGTATACCCTGCATACATGCTCAGTCAGGTGCGGAACTTCCACATACAATGGAAACTTACCCAGCGGCCATCCGTGGAGTGAGTCGATAGGAGATACGCTTCAACCCGCGCCAGCAATTGGTAACAAGCAGGCATCTCTACCATGCATGCGAGGCTACTCTAGAGAGGGCATTCAATGTGACTATAAAAACTGATGACGTTAACCTTGCTGGAAGCATACTTTGGGCCAACGTACGTACAGGTAGCAGGGCCTTACTTCTCAGAAGGCTGTGTAAGGTAGCCTGCAGGTGGCATAAATGCACTCGACCAAAATGCATCAACGGGCGGCTGCAACGATAAGAACTAATGATGAAACGGAGAATGGAAGGCTGGTCAGCTCTGAATCATGGTTAGAGGGCGGCACATACCTGCAGTCGGAGCGCCTGATTTCATCATAGGGCAATCGGAAGGAAGCAGAAACGAAGCTACAGTAAGAGAGGGTATGAATCCATGGAGAGCAGCCATGGGAATATGGATGCAAAAAAACAACAGATCGCAGGCTGTATGCGACTCTGGTCACTTCAACTGAGAGGGAATTCCCTCGGTCCCAGGTGTAAACGTCACCCCATAAATCTCACCAGCTACGCACACTCTATCGCACGAAGCCAGCGTTCCGATGCCACACAAGCAGCATCTGAAGTGCGAGAGGTGTAGTTTAGAGGAGGGATTGAGCTGGCCACGGGAAACGATGAGGAATTGGAGAAGGGAATGGTGGATGGCCTGAACAGGGTGTTATGTTATGCCCCCCTCAGGTCACGGAGCGTGGTTCCGCTCACGTGGCTTGTGGACCACACCGTGTCTCAGCTGCACTGCACCACATGGCTCACAGTACACCCTTGCATCCAAAACCGAGCTCTCTATTTATTCCCCGTTGTCTGCCTAGCTTAGTTCGCCAGTGAAGTCCATGCAGAAACTCTCTCCGTGAGGTTCTCTTTTGTTCCCTGGTTTGGTGTCTTCCAATGTGGTCCTCCTCAGCCGATGCGATCCACATGCCTTTGGCTCGTGGTTTTCTATTTGCGTGTGTCGCGGAAATTCATCAGAATCGTGTTACAGATCTTCCATATTGCACGATGTCCCCGTCCTCTTAGATCTGCGTGCGTAGACCGTCTTCCGCCAAGGTTCCCGCAGAGAGGCTGCTGGATGTACGCCCGCATGAGTGTTCTCCAACCTTGTCGATGATGCATTTAGCTGTCTCGGATATGCCTGAAATCGTGCCCTCAAATCCTTTTTGCTGTAGTCTAACATTCTTCTAGGCTCGTTTTTCTGCTCTTTTGCAGATTGCCCGTCAGGCGAGCCTGGTATCTACTAGATAACTGGTACCACGACAACGGTCCTTACGACAGCAGCTAGCTTGTGTCGTTTCGTTCGAGCTTTTTGTAACGTACTCTGATACCCACACGAAACCACCATTCATCCTAGCTACGGCTCGGAGTATTTCCCTGGGCAACACATGTTGCACGTCAGAGTAAGTTTAGGCCTGCGCACTGAGTTGTGGTTGTTGCGTTCTTACTACATATGTACTTTTCCTGTGTCCAGCAGCTCTATCGGCAAATCCACCAGCGACAAATGAAACGATAGGCTGGTGACCTTTCAATCTATTACGAATTACCTGCTTTCTGAAGTTATGTGTTATACCGTAAGCGGCACACGACTGACAGTACCGCGAAGGTAAACCACTTCGCGAAGCCCAGAACGAGTTAATGCAGTGTTTGGGCCCTCACCCAGGCCAGTTTGTTCGACGACTTTGATAAGTCGGTGCCAAAGAGCCACTGAAAACGACGCAGCTGACGAGTTCGCAATGGTTGTCGTGTTATAAACCACCGTACGAACACATTACTTTCTCGAATGGGTGGCCCCAGCCACAGGTCAGGGTCAATATGACGAAATGCCTCGCTTTCGAGACTTTGCCAGTAACCTGCAGGAGACTGCAATCCATCCATGCCTTTGTAGGGGCAGAAGAAAAGGTGGAATCGAGTAAAGTTCTGCATGGTGTCCATGTGGAAATGCTTTGCAAAGAGCTAAAACATCCAGGTCGCTGGATCCTATCGTGACGGTTACCGTTTTGACACAGGAGGCTACTTTCACGATGGGACTCCATCTTCAAGTACGCCAATCTTGCAGGGCACTTGGAGCAACAACGATTCTTGAGGATCAACTGTCGTCGCCACTGTGTCATTAATACCACGCGGCAGGCCATCTTTCCGTTTGTCGCAGGATCTGATTTCTACTCGTCCCCTGTCTTACATCCATCGGGTACCAAGATTGCCTGGCAAGAATGATATTATCTTGCCGATCCGATCACAGCTGGCCACCATAATGATATTGAACAGAACAAAGGCGAGGGCAAAGGCTCAAGATATCTGCACTTTACCCTTGTTTTGCCAACGACACCACGCTGGTGTTCACGTCTGATGAGTGTAAGTTCTAAAACACATCATTACATGATATTGTGTCAGACATTGCGAAACTCGCTGTCTTCACCAGTTAAACCTTTTTGTAGTCCTGCTTGGACTCGTGGTGATTATCCCTACATGATCTCTATTCCAGCATGAATAATTACAACTAGCAGTCACACAACTACCTTGGAGTCTGGCTGGCAGATGGATCCTTCTGAAGAGTCCAGATACACTATGGTTCTCTTTCAAAAGCAGCCACCTTTTAGTGAGAAAAGTATCCAAAGAAATTTAAAAAAGCAACACACAAATTTCCTGATGTTTGTGAAGGAAGCTGGACATTCTTGCCCTTTCCTGGCGGTGGGGGATGGTAAACTTTCTCCTGAAGGATTGTCGTCAGAACGCATACTGCCAACAAAAGTTGACGAGTTGCTTGCCTTCTTTTTCTTTTTCGTCTCAGGTTTTGCATTGGGATCAGGGTACGCAAGCCGCTCGGCCTGTTTGCATTCCTCATTCTCCAAAAAAGTCGCCTGGATCGGTCCCAACAAACTTATGATAGCATCACGGACTGAAGCCTTCAAGTCCCCAGGATGTATTTTCTTTGCCGCAAAGTCGTCTTTCAATTCTTCATAGCTCTTGTAATGACTTGGACCACCACCTTTCTCCCGCGTGATCGTGAACACAGTCCCTTCGGGGGCATCGTCTGCTACGAACGGCTTGTACAATCCAACACCCTCCTGGACATCAAATCCACCTTCACCTCGCAGTCTCTCTAGGCGCAGTTGACTGACAGGTATCAGCACGGCTTCAAGGAAGGCGAGAAGACCATTTTCGGAGACATTTCCTTCCTCACAAAACGCTTTCCTGATCTTGCGTTTCACCACTTCGGGCGGGTCGAGGAAGTCGATCTTGGAATCCGGATCTGAGGAAGACATCTTTCCGCCCATGAGGCCTGGTACCATAGGGTTCATAAGGTGAGCACGTTTGGAGTAGCCAAGTCGCGGCAAGTAAAGCTCTGCAAAAGTAAAAATCTTCCGCTACCAACGTGTGTGAGCACATCGCATTGTACATGTCTACTTGAGGGAGGACGCACTTGGTCGACCCCCCCAAACTGGAAATCTACGTCAAGGTATTGTTCATCGAGAGCTTGCAAACCGGGATATAAAAGACCGCTCAGAAGAGGACTTTCTACCTGCTTCACAACTTCGGCGCCAGCCTTCTTTGCATCGTGTTCCGTGACGAGCGTCGACAACTTGTAGACGTCTAGACTGTAATCTTTGCTCAGCTGGTATTCTGATCCTTTGACAAAGGTAAGCTTGGAGGTGGGTATTCCGAGTGAGGTGAACACGGTGCGAAGGATACATTCGTAGTATTTCGTTCGGTGGGCTACAAGATCCAGTGGCGCCTTCAGGTTATCAAGGAACGCATGTACATCTTCGAGGTAACCCACTGAGCAACATTTGGGGACTGAGAGCGGGCACTGTGCTTACCTGCAAGCAATATTTTGACTTCGACGCCTGCTCTGAGGAAATCTGCAATCTTGATCAATGGCACAAAGTAACCGATATGGGCTGGATCGGCGTCAGATATCTGGTCATCGTTTTCAGAGCATGGTGGAGCGCACGACGACCAGTGGGAGCGGTGCCCCAGTAACATTTTGGGGTTCGTCCCTCCGCAAGTATTGATTTGATCTGATCAGCTCCGAGCACCTCTTGTAATCTGGAAGTGATTAGGTTGTACTTCCTTTCCACGTCGTCTGCAGAGGCCATCTTGCACGAAGACGGCGATGATATGTAAATGACTCGAGATCAAAAATGAAAAGCTTGCGGCTTGTCTGATTGATTAGTAACCGTAAACAGACTTTGTTAGTGCTCGTCTCGAACTCTACTGTAGGACTGTCTAAAGACTATGGCCGTGGTCTTCCGCCGCAAAGCTACGCAAAGCACTCCTTGCCTCTTCCCCTCCCTTGCTAGTAGTGTAGATAACGTCGCTGAGCTGAAACCCGTTGAATCGGCTCGCAGCGCAAATTGTATATGCACCCATGTTGTTGAATCCTAGCCAGTCGCCGACCTGCAGCGCACGGGGTAATTCAACACGCTTGCATACGCAATCGATAGAATCGCACGTCGGTCCCCAAACGCTGCTCGCCGACACTGGTTCCGAGGCCGACACATGGAACGAACCGTCCATCGATAGAACGTAGGGCTCGACTGTCTGGTGGTCAAACATGATGCAGTTAAATGCACCATAAACGCCCTCGTTGATGTAATCTGCGACAAGTTAACAAAAGTCAACGATGCACTGTCGAGTACCAGAATAGGAACGTACACATTAGTGCGGGTTCTTCCTCATTTCCTGTGACGAGATCACCCCCCTTCTCACTCTCGCGCGAGATTGGTGCCCTGCGTGCGATGATGTTCGCAGCAAGGGAAAAGGCTTTAGAGACATAAAATCGACCAGGTTCCGCGATGAGCCTGATTCCACTCCGATCAGGGAAGTACTTGTCGATTGCGTGATTGATAACGGCAGCAGCAGCCTCAAATCGTGCGTCTTCAAAGCCGCCGCCGATGTCGAGAACGGAAAAGCGGTACCCCGCACGCCCGCCCATGTCGAACGCTTGGCGAGCCCGGCTGATAGCATCCTCGTATATGGTGGGATCATAGCAACCGCTCCCTACATGGAAGCTAACTCCAATGACGTCGAGGTGGAGCTCCCTTGCCTTGAGCAGGAGGTCAAAAACAACATCTAATGAAGCGCCAAATTTAATGCCGAAGCGACAGATGCTCTTGGAGTCATCCGCGAGAATGCGGATGATGAGTTTGGCTGTGGGATGTGTGCGAGCAATCTTGTAAAGTTCATCGGGGTTATCGAAGGTCATTTTATCGACCCCTGCTTTTGCGGCACCACGAATGAAAGAGGTGGCCTTGCAGGGATTGGCAAAAATGATTCGGTCGGGGTCGACGCCCCCAATACGGAGGACTTGGGACATCTCTCCATTGGAAGCACAATCGAATCCTGCACCGAGAGAGGCCAGGAGCCTTAGGACGTAGGGGTCCGGGTTACATTTTACGGCTTAAGACCGAAGAATGATGAGCGATGAATGACAGAAAAAGTCGGACAGCGCACCATAGTGAGGTTCGATATCCGGGAGGCAACGCAACCACCTCTGATGTTGGAGGTATACCTGGGTAAGATCCGCCACAAAAAAAGCCTTTTCAGCGTCGGGCACATTCGCAGCTGCTCTGCGGGAGGCATTCATCACGCCATTCCGAAGATGAATTTCTGGGTGTCCTCTGAAGAGGGGAGGCAGGGAATCAAAGATTGCCTCCCCCTCGAATTCGTCTGGTGCAGAGGGCAATGCATGTTCAGAAAGAATAAAATCGTTCCGGGTGGTTTCTCTATGGGGCGCAATGGGTGAAACAGGGATGTCAAGGGGAGTCAAAGGGAGAATTTCCATCCGAGTGAGAGCAGAAGGGTGACGATCCCCTGCTTAGCACGAGGTCTGCTGCATCCAACTTTTTTTCCCGGGCAGGGACACAAGCCAGTGATCCTAAACTCCAATCAGCCCCGAATTTTCCGTTTCCCACGTATACTCAAATCTTATCACAATCACAGTAGGCGCTGGTCGCCACTATTCAAATGGTAATTTGGCGACACATCAAGTAGTCATATGTAAGGTGGATGACAACACAGCAACAGTCATAAACTACGTGGTCTACTGATGTGCTCACCGGTTCTGATGAAAATCGGCATGGTCAGAGCACCAGGTATCCGAAGACTAAAAGTACGGCATACCTTGACGAAGCCGATGGCAGCAGACTTTTCACGGAAGCATTGACGGCAAAGGTCAAGCCCGTATTTGCGAATCAAACCAGCTTGGTGAGCACAGAGACGGCTAGAAGGCGTTCTCAAGCTCTCGTCGATCATCAACAGGCCCGGATACCCACCATTGACGGCTACCCTTGCCGAACTTTCGAGGACGAGAAAACCAGACGGCGTCGTGGGTCATTTTGTAATTTCTATCCCGTGAAAAAAGTCTCTGAGCGTGCGAGATCGACGAAAGTACCGTTGCATACCTTTGCCGACGATGGGGTTGAAGATGAAGACAGCGAGAGCTCGAGTGAAAATTAAAGTTCAAGCCACTAACAGCGCCGATAATGCCGGGTTAATAATTCCAAGCTCCGCTCAAAGTGCCTTGCTTATCTTATCTCCAAAAGAGATAGTGTCTTACATAATCCACCCTGTTTATTGCGAGGACTTGGGACATAATCGGACAAGAACGATGGTAAATTACGGAGGAGGTGCGACGACAGCGTCCGTCCATCCACTGTGCATCCTGGAACTGACCGTTGGTCGACACAGACGAAGTATCCGCTCTTGTGGTGGATATAGGCTCGTCATCAGTCCGTGCTGGATACGCAGGAGATGATACCCCCAAAGCAGTCGTGTCGTCGTATTATGGCTACAAAACTACAGCCGGTGATTCAGACGCGAAGCTCTACCTAGGCCAGCATGGCCCTTCCATCTGGAGGCCGGGCATGGAAATAGGGAACCCCTGGCGAGACGGTCTCAGTCAGCATTTCCTGGCTCATGAACCCATGTCTGTTTCGCTCAACGCCTCTCCAGTATTTGACTTCAACCCAATCCCTCCCTTAATATCCCACGCACTGTCGGATATCATGCACGCCAACCCATCTGAACATCCTGTCCTCGTGACCGAGCCGGCCTGGAATACTGCAGCCAATCGAGAGCGAATGGCCGAGATCATGTTCGAGGAGTTCCAGGTTCCCGCTTTCTACATCGCCAACACGGGTGTCTTGAACGCGTAAGCCCAACATATCCCCTTACTTTACCTTAATGGGCTCTCCAGTTTTGCTTCAGGGAAAGGCTCGGCATTGGTGATAGATGTTGGGCACTCCATGGCGAGCATAACTCCCGTCGTCGATGGTTTCGTCCTAAGGAAAGGTAACTGACTCTCCCAGCGGGGAAAGGCGGACGTGTAACCAATATTTCCAGGTCTCGTTTATTCTGCCCTCCCAAAGTTGGTGCACGCACACGCAAAGCACATCCTCACAAACCCAACTCCCACACGCCCAAGCATAGACTTGTATCCACACCAACTCATTGCCTCTAAAATTGTGAATATGCTCAACCTGTTATTGTTCGCTAATGTATAGCTGTCCTGCTAGCCCGTCGAACCGTCCGCGCCACCCCGCTTCACGTTGCGCGAAGACCGATCAGCCGGGACGACAGAAAGCTGGACAACATGGTATGAAACTCGGGAGGTGGACGAATGGATCCATACCGTGGCGGGCGTTCTCGATCAAGGGTGGAATGAACAGTAAGTGCAATAACCATTATCCTTTTCGGCCGATTCCCGATATCCGTTCAGGGCTGCTGCTGCACGGCCGCCTCGCCAGTACGAATTTCCGACAGGATTTAATACTTACTTTGGCCCTGAGCGCTTCCAAGTCGGCGAGGAGTTCTTCTACCATTCACCACAACTTGTCGTATGTACCACATATTTTCTGCCGCGGGCTGATCTCGCCTACCGGATAGCTAGGCTCAAAATCCTAACTTGCCCAAAAATATCCCGACGTTGCTATCAGAGTCTCTCCGTGCCTGTGATCCGGATTTGCGCCAAGTGTTGATGGGCAACGTCGTTCTGACAGGTGGAGGGAGTCTCTTCACTGGTTTCGCTGACAGACTGGAGAACGAGTTGTCTCGGAATTTTGCACACGTCAGTTGGTGTACCGATTCCAAAACTGAGGCTCTGGTTGACATCACTCGACAGGTCAAAATTCATGCACCAGGGAACCCAATCGAGCGGAAGTATGGTGCGTGGCTCGGAGGTAGCATTCTTGCAAGCCTGGGCACTTTCCATCAACTGTGGATCAGCCGTGAAGAGTGGCAGGTTCGTCAGCTGCCGCTTCTGGATCGATGCCTCATCTATCTCTTCGCTTGCAGGAGCATGGAAAAGCTATTGTTGGCCAGCGATGTAAATAAACCTACACGCTTCAGACGCTTGTTGCATTCCTCAAATGTGTACTGTTGATAGGACGACGCAATAAGATTACTGTTCACATACAATACATGGTCCCAGGGTTTCCTCTTCAATATTAATTAAACAAACAGGGCAGTTACTTCATGATGTAATGTGAGTAGTTGGAACCGCTGCGGTGGCCACGTCCTGCGAAGAAGACATCGGCAATGGGGCAAACGTCGACGGTGCTGTAGAATCTGCATTAGTCTTTGGACCAATGTATGGCTGTTGCCATTTCAACTGAAATCTATACGTGCCGTGCGCAGTGTTACTGCTGTTGGCTGGAGGACAATGTCCTTGAGGCGCGGTATAATAAGCCGGATAGGTGTATGGTAACGAAGGATACGCCTGGGTCTGGGGAGTTTGGTAAATAGAATATGGCCACGCCCCGGTGCCGCTAGTATTCGCTGTTACAGGGTGAGTTGGCAAATGCATCGGTGGAGCTGTCATAGGTGGGCCAGTTGAAGAGCTGTCCATCAATCCGGGATACGTGGCAAATGCCTGCGCATTAGGAACGGGAGGAAGTATCGCTAGGCCGTTGGTTAGACGATACTACAAAGCAAAACATCGTTCAAGGTGCTCACATTGTGGTGGTGGCGGCGGCTGTGGTGGTGCAGGTTCAGCTGGTTTTTGTACCACTGCCTGACCATCACTTGAGCCAAAGAGGACGTTGCCCCACTTGAACTCTCGCTTGACCCCCCTGTCCCAGAGGACTTCAATCGATTTGTTTTCTTCGATGATACGCACCAGCGAAACCTCGAAGACACCAGAGCTAACGCGGATCTTGATTCGGGACATTGGCGGTAACGACATCAACTCATTACGAATCTTGTCTTGCTTGTTCGCCTTCTTGGCTGCTGCTACTGCCTGCACCATCGTCATAAGCATGTTGCCCCACATGTGCGTTACCACGAACCGGGTTATGTTGGGAACACAGAACCTGCACTTCGTTCTTCCTAATAACCTTCAAGACTTGAGGATCGGCAGGAGTAGGGACCGGTTGGCTAGCGTCCAAAGGCGACCCGGGTTCGAGCAGCTCGCCAAGAGGTGAATGATACCCCACGAGCAACACCTCCTTCTCCAGCTCCCGCACTACCGAATATGCGACGCCAGAAGCGCCTTCTCGTGCGCATGAGACATGGAACGACTTGGTACATTTGCCCTTGGTGCATTGAATGGGAGCCCCGTGTGCCTTTGATCTCCCTTTCGTGCACGCTACGCATTTCTAATGGGCAACAACAGATAAAAGATGTCGTCTTTCGCACATCGAAGGGATACTTACGAGGTTCCACCTGTCTTTTACAATGGCATCCACGCCAAACACCCTTCGTTCCTTGCTCATACCTCCATTGTTGTCCAGGTCCCCGACATCCACCTCATCCACCCACGTTTCGGGTATGACTTTCGCACACTCTTCATGGGCCATCCACGACTCAAGGTTGAAAATGGTCGCCAAAGATTCGGGCAAATCTCTCCTACCGATGGGTGGATGCTGGACACGTAATAGACCATCTCTCGATTTCGAAACGCAAAGGCAACATGGGAAGCCGTCGGGCTCCAAGGGTTTTGGGGGCAGCTTAAGAGTGACAGTGACTTTAGGCATATTCGCACATGCTGAAGAGCCAGGCGTTTGTCCGCTAGTCCGTGTGATTGACTTGGCCGATTTTGGACGCTTTCCTTTAGGATCACTGTCGCTACCTGCATACTTGCGTTTTCTAGGCTCAGTTGGGGGTGGAGGATTAAGGCGGTCCGCTTCCCGATCTCTCAATAGTTGGTCCACATCAATACGAACGCTGAAAATGCAGGTAAACATCGGGGAAGTGGAGAGGAAGAATGGTTCCATGCCTATCGCTAACGCAGCGACACACTTGCGCCTTCCGCCCGAGCTCCAGCCAGCTGTCCAATGCAAAATTGACGCTTTCAGCACAGTTGAACCCAAGATTGAAACCGGCATGGTAGCCACGGGGGTAGGTGATCACGAACTCATGTTCACGCTGTACGAGGAAATTGGGGCGGCAGGACGATTGCGCCAGCAGAGTAGGTGATGCCAGGAACGACTTGTGTCGCAAGAATTGTGGGCAGTGTGACGTGTCTTGTGGAAAGTACCCTAGGAGAGCGTCTGAAAGGCATCGTATTTTCAGAAAAGAAGAGACGCACCCTTCATCGTCGACTCTAGGGCAGCAGCCCGCCCCTGAGGGACAGCATACCAAAACTTGGGAGCGCCAAAATGAATGTAGTTGATGCTGAAAAGGTCCATGTCCTCGACGTGCCATGCAAATGTTGCCCTCCACATTCCAAAATAGAGGTATGGCGTGTTGACACCTGGAAGACCTTTCGAGGAAGCTGGTAGAAGGCGAGATAGGAGTGACGGGAGATGGGCGACGTTCCAAATCTTTGTTTCATCGGTATACAGGGAACCTGGAAAGAAAAGAGTGAGTGTGACGCGATCGGAACAGCGTCGATGTATGCGTACCTTGCATGTCAGCCCCGTACCACGCGGGTTTTCCTAAACCACAGTTCCTCCAGTACTGCCGTTCGAGTTTCTGGCAGAACTCGGGAGTATAATCATCGTTTTTCGTGTTAGGAGGCAGCCAGTCTTTGCTGGGGTCGAAAACGTCAATAAAGGCTTTATCTTTGGCCGCACGTTCGGCGAGAGATGCTTCTCGTGCAGCACGAGTCTGGGTCACGCGCTTTCCCTTTGACTTTGGCTTCCCCTGCGAGTCCGACGGACCGTCTGGTGGAGTGGGTGCCGTGACAGGGTCCTCTTCCATGTCGACATCTTGGCCGGAGAGATCCAGAGCCGGATCGATTGCATTTGGAGTCAGAGGATTTCCGACGCTCTGAGGGGGTGACATTGGTTCTGGATGAGGAAGTATATCTGGGAGTTGCTTTGTTAGGGGTGTGCTCGGTTCGTCTGGTTCGACGGATTCTACTTTGCGACTGTCTGCGTCTGCTCTTGTTCGACGGGCACGGACAGGTCTCGAGTCCGCTCTGGTACCTCTAGCATGGATGCCGACGTCGTCTATGCCAGGGGCGCGAAATTCGTCCTTGTCGCACAACTCTGCCCATTCACGCACACTCATGACCTTGCGCTTCTCGACGTTCTCCTGTCTGAAGAGACCGCCTCTTCCGAGCATGTGTTGTTCGATGGGGGATTTTATCTTGACGTTGAGGAGCTGATCTTTGATGGGTGGTAGGGCGTCGACCCTGAATGATTCGATGAGTGTGCACGGGAGGGAGAGATGGAAGTAACACATACCACTCCTTGGGAGGAATGACCTTGATGATACCGCTGCGGAGACCCCAGCACTCTACTTTTGACATGAACAGCTCGAAGTCGGCAAACTCGTCCATTGTGGGCCTGAAGACGGGGATGCCACGGTGTGCGAGAGGATCGTCTGCGGGGTCGAGCCAGGCCCTTCCGAGAGAGTTGGGCGACGGCGGAAGCTGTGTGCCCTCGGGGCCAAAGAAGTGGTCCGGCTGGACGGGCATCGTCGCGGGTGTCGCTGATCGCGACGAGGTCAGCGGGGGCGACGACGACGACGACGACGACATTTGCACGGGACTCCATTAATATAAGACTAGTATATTATTAAAAGAACTAGATTATTATGTCATCACCCCACCCCTCCGAGGGGGGTGTGCACACACACAAAAAACTCGGCCAGTGAGTCACCGAGGACGGCGAGGACGACGAAGACGACGATGAGTGCAGTGCCCCATTTGATGAGTCTGGCTGACCTCACAGCACCCCAGATCCTGCGGATTGTCAACCACGCACACTATCTGAAGCAGGTCTCCGTGCCATGGCTCGCACCCCAGTCCAAGAAGAGTGCCCGGCTGCGGATGCCCTCCCAGTCCCTCTTTAACAAGTCTATCGCGCTTCTCTTCGCAAAACGCAGCACCAGAACACGCGTGTCCGCCGAGACTGCCGCAGTCCTCCTGGGCGGTCGCGCACTCTTTCTGGGTCGCGAAGACATCCAGCTCGGTGTCAACGAGACACCCCGCGACACCGCACGCGTCATTGGCGGCATGTGCCAGGGCATATTTGCCCGCGTAGGCGCACACGAGGAAATCGAAGAACTGGCGCGCTACTCCCCGGTCCCTGTCCTCAACGCCCTCTCTTCTCTCTGGCATCCCACGCAGACCCTTGCCGATGTCCTCACCCTCCACGAACACGCCCACCTGTTCGACACTGCCCTCAAAACACCACCCCCCGCCAACAAGCCTCTCCCACAGCTGCGCCCTCTCACCATTGCTTACGTAGGCGACTCGACCAACGTACTCCACGACATGCTCGTCACCTACCCGCGCCTCGGTCACAAAATGCGCGTCGCATCACCCGAAAAACCAGCCTACCAGTGTCCCCAGCCCGTATGGGACCGCGTCACCCAACTTGGCTGCGACAAGGACATTTGGTGGGGCTCCGATCCCAAAGAGGCAGTCAAAGGCGCTGACGTCGTCGTGACCGACACCTGGTAAGAACGCGTTTTGGTTGCAATTATCATGTCCCCTCAAATACACCCAGGATTTCCATGGGTCAAGAGGCCGAGAAGGCCCAGCGTTTACAAGACTTTGCGGGATACCAAGTCACAGAGGCACTCTGCCGCGATGCAAACCCAGACTGGAAATTCTTGCACTGTCTCCCAAGGAAACAAGAAGAGGTCGACGACCAGGTCTGTTGCCATCCGCACTTTCACGGACGTCTTTGTTTATCATCCTTTCAGGTATTCTATGGTCCCCGGTCACTCGTATTCCCCGAGTCCGACAACCGCAAGTGGACCATTATGGCTGCTTTCGAGTACGTACCCCACATCTCGTCATGTTCCCATCGTTAATTTCGACTCTCTAGTTTGCTGTTTGGAAAATGGGATCTGGCGGGTGAGAAAACGCTAAAGATCCTCAAGGAGTGACGTTTTGTAGTTTGGTGTGGATAGTGATGCCGTTTGAACGTCATGGTGGCTCCAATAGCCTGACTTTCGTTTGGACAGGGTGCTTCTCGTTCACCTCGCGAGGGCAGTCCAAACATCGATTTGTGACGCTCAAAAAACATTATATTCTACTTGACAGTCACGTCTGACCTATGACAACCTTAATGGGGAGTTCGACATACCTCTCCGAGGCAAGTGAAATTGGCCAAAGCATTGGTTTTACCTGTATTTCGAGGGTCGCAATCCACTAAAACAATCTAGCAGCCGGGTGCATCGCATTCTACTACATATTGGGGCCATCCTATCTGCGCGGATGGAACAAGTCTATTACCTTGGGCCATGGCCAGTTTGAAATCGGATGTTCAGACGGTTACTTGTGACTGATTTGGCTTTCGGACATTACAGCGACGGAACCATTTTCGATACGTCTCGACGATTTCCGCTTGTCATATATCATGGTATGCCTGTTTCCGGCACATCTTAGTAGAGGGTAACGTTGTGCCCGACTGATCGATATCGTTGCCGGTCTCGTCGACTTCGAAGGGCGGTTCTGTGGATGACAGACGAAGATCTTTTGGAGCGTTATGGACAACAGGGAATGGCGTGCGTTGTATGATCACGGAGAACCATTCCGACATTTTAAATGCACGGCAATCACTGCAAGCGAGCGCTTAAGCTTCTGAAGATGTGGATATGAGAGACTTGCTTGGGCAAAATTGCACCCCGGGGTTGCAGTGGAAGAAACTAATCAGTGGTTTCATGTGAAAATCTTGGTACAGACATTATTGGGAATCGAGATACCCCAAGAGTTGTAGCAATAATTGATTCCCTACATGATGGTTGCTAATGCCAGCTCCCACCCCATCGATGGTATCGAGGCGGTTGAGTTGCTTCAATTTGACTCGATAGTAAAGGTTGAAGTTGAGCTGCCGTTTGTACCACGCCTCCGTCGTGAGTGACGCTCTCTACTGGAATGACGACGTTTCCTGTGGTACCCTTCGTGCTGGCCACTGCACTGGCTGTGAATGGAGCCCGTTCCCGCAAACTGTCGCCGTCGGGTGCTGCCACGGCCTTCGTCGTAGGCTTTCTGGTCATGGCGGCGCCTGTCCGTGCCATAGGTGTAACCCTCATCACATTCTACCTGCTCGCCTCGCGGGCTACAAAATGTGAGTCGTTGATGCGTGTTCAGTACTGCACCGTGCCGACGGACTATAGACGGGAAGAAACGCAAGGCGCAGCTGGAAGAAGGCTTTCAGGACGCTGGTTACCGCACCGGCTGGCAGGTACTATGTAACTCGATAGCTGCATTCATCGCTTCAATCATATGGAGTGTGACGTTTACACCAAACGTGTTGCCATGGTCCTTGCTGCCGTCCGTTCTGCCCGTTGAAGGTCCGCTGTATGACACTGAAAGCTGGTGCCCCTTGTCCGCAAGTATATCCAACGGTCTCAGTCGGGCGCTCCTCTTTATCGTCCTGGGGTAAGTCCCATTGACGGTTGAATCATATCGACGTTTACCAATGCACGTTTGTGCCTTACAGTCAATTTGCCTGTTGTCTGGGAGATACGCTAGCTTCGGAGCTGGGTATACTCTCAACCTCTCGGCCGATCCTGATTACGACGCTGAAACCTGTACCTCCGGGAACCAACGGTGGCATTTCCATCGGGGGCACCCTCGCATCGGTAGCGGGCGGGTGCGTGGTGGGACTGACGCTCTTCACGAGCCTGGTCGTAGAAAATCGCGTATGTCGAGCCGACTGGATGGGTATACTGCCCTCGCTGGTACTCTGGGGCACTGCTGCGGGAGTCCTCGGGTCAATGGTACGTCCCACGATTGATACCGGAATCGGAGCAGCACGACTTGACCCATCTTAGCTGGACTCGTTCCTCGGAGCAACCATCCAGCGCACACGGTACTCTGTGGACAGTAAGCGGGTTTTGCAGGATGCATCTGTCCCCCGTGACAAGGAGTCGATCAAGGTGATCGGCGGGTTGAACTTGCTGACCAACAATCAGGTCCGCCCAGTGACGTCTACTTAATAAACCGTGGTCTGACAGTAGTGTACATATAGGTGAACCTAATTTCTTCCGTGGCGACGGCGGTGGTAGTTGCGTTGCTTGCCTAGCGCGACCAATGTCATCGGTTTGAAGGTGTTCCTTCCCTACATATGTACATTTTTCTAGATGTGACCTGGCTTGCTTGATATGGGACCTGTGTGTTAATTGATAGTTCACGTGGACTGTTCTTTTGATATGATGTCAAGGTCGGAAAATGTGTCCAGCTCCAATCCAGCTCCATAGAGGATTCGTTTGATCTCCATCCACGACGAACATGGCTGAACCGATGCCAGCCAAACGAGACGTCCAGAATCACCTCCTCTTTGAGTGCGCCTGGGAGGTCGCAAACAAGGTCGGCGGTATCTACACCGTCATCAAGACAAAGGTGCCAGTCACCGTTGCAGAGTATGGCGACAGATATACCCTCATCGGCCCCCTTATCTACAAGACTGCCCCCTTGGAGGTGGAAGCGCTTGAACCCGAAGACCCTGCCCTTGCCGCCTCTCTCGAGCAAATGCGTGCCCAAGGTGTAAAGTCCCTCTACGGTCGCTGGCTCATCGAAGGCGCTCCTCGCGTCCTTCTCTTTGATACGGGGAGTGCCTTCCATCGTCTGGACGAGTGGAAAGGCGACCTTTGGAACATCGCAGGCATACCCTCCCCTCCTAACGACACCGAGACAAATGACGCCATTCTGTTCGGCTATCTTGTGGCTTGTTTCCTGGGCGAGGTAGAACGATTTTGAGCTTTCTAGGAAAGCATATTCACCTGACGCTCTCCTGATTGCAGTACGTCTCACGGCAAGTCGACACTGCAGTCGTCACTCACTTCCACGAGTGGCAGGCTGGTGTCGCAATCCCGATCTGCAGGAAACGGCAGATCGACGTCACCACTGTCTTTACAACACACGCGACCCTCCTAGGTCGCTATCTCTGTGCTGGCAATGTCGACTTCTACAACAATCTCCAGTACTTTGATGTCGACCATGAAGCCGGAAAACGTGGCATATACCACCGATACTGCATCGAACGTGCATCCGCACACTGCACAGATGTATTCACCACCGTGTCTCATATCACAGCTTACGAGGCAGAGTATCTCCTCAAACGCAAGCCGGACGGTATCTTGCCCAACGGCCTCAACGTCGTCAAATTCCAAGCGATGCACGAATTTCAGAACCTGCACGCCACCGCCAAGGCAAAAATACACGAGTTCGTCCGTGGCCACTTCTATGGCCACTACGACTTTGACCTCGACAATACAATTTATGTGTGTCACCACTCGCTATCTGTGGCTCAGATATATTGATGCGTGCATAGATGTTCATTGCCGGTCGCTACGAATACCGCAACAAAGGTGTCGACATGTTCATCGAATCGTTAGCCCGTCAGTGTTCCTGATATCCACTACGTTACTCTCTATAACGTCGATGCAGGTCTCAACTATCTTCTGAAGAAATCCGGTTCAAAGATGACGGTGGTTGCCTTTATCATTATGCCCGCCGCCACGAACTCGTATACCATTGAGGCTCTTAAAGGACAGGCTGTGATGAAGCAGCTTCAAGACACCGTTTCTGAGATCCAAAAGCGCATCGGGGCACGCTTGTTTGATCACGCCGCAAGATTCAATGGGTATGTATTGAACTGGCGCAATGGAGCGAGGGAGACATTGACTTGTTGTGACCGCAGGGAAGGGAAGTTCGAACTGGCACCCTCCGACCTAATCTCTACGGAAGACCAGGTTCTTATGAAACGGCGGATATTCGCTCTCAAGCGCAGCTCGCTTCCCCCAGTCGTTACCCACAACATGGTAGATGATGGTAATGATCCGATTCTTAACCAGATTCGTCAAGTGAAGCTCTTCAACACACCCGAGGATCGTGTCAAGATCGTTTTCCACCCCGACTTTTTAAACGCCAACCATCCAATCTTGGGCCTTGATTACGAAGAGTTCGTCAGGGGCTGTCATTTGGGTGTATTCCCGAGCTACTACGAGCCTTGGGGATACACTCCCGCTGAATGCACGGTGGTAAGTGATTCTTCCGCGTGAGCTGCGGATCAGGTGACCGTTATGCTGGCTAGATGGGAGTGCCGTCGATTACTACCAACCTGTCTGGGTTTGGATGTTTCATGCAAGACATGATTGAGAGTCCCGAGGACGAAGGTTGTTACATTGTTGATCGCCGTTTGCTGTCCGTGGAGGAATCTGTCAGCCAGCTTGCGAACTACCTATTCGCCTTCTGCAGCAAGACGCGGAGACAGCGCATCAACCAGCGAAACCGGGTTGAGCGGCTTAGTCCCCTGCTTGATTGGAAGAACTTGGGTGTGGAGTATTCGAAAGCACGGCAGCTGGCATTAAGGCGGGCATACCCAGACGCTTTCGTGAACTCCAACGGGGAATCAGAGGAGGAAGAGGACTACTTCAGTGCTGGGCCCGAGCGGTACCACCCGACGTCAGTTCCCGCAAGCCCGCGTCTGCGCATCACTGGATTAGCCACTCCTGGGGACATGGGGACCTTGACGGAAGAGGTACGCTATGGCATGTTATCTGTGGAGTTGCGTTCATTCACACGTGATTCTTACTAGATGCAACGTCTGAATACAAGCGACTATCGTGGATTTGGTTTCCCGAAGTCGGCCGAAGACGAGGATGAAGGATACCCCTTGTAAGTCAGGCCAGCTATCAAAATGTTTATCTCGCCACTCAGAGGCCGAGTAGCCCCCTCGTCCTGAAGATGCGTTCCCGTGGGAGCTCTATGCATTCTGGGGTAAGTACGCCCGCACCAGGAGGGGCAGAAAAGAGTTTGAGCGAGAGGGACTTGCAAAAAGCAGATGCTGCACTGAACCAGGTGAATAGTGGTAAGGCTACATGAGCGAGGCAGACTCAGACACATGACATCCTTGTAATACATATGTTCCAGGACGCGTAAGCTAGTCCTAGTCTGTTAGGACTTTTGTCATGCTCTCCTGTGATGGGCCGGGTTAAGGGGGAACTTTCTCATGATACTTCATGATAATGTCACACACTGGCAGTTGCAGTGTTATCACATGCTCTAGCATCAGCAAAGTTACAAGTAGCCTGCTTGTCTGATCCATCTGATTTAGTCTGACAAACTTTAATTTGATTCATTTGAACTCTTGGCACACCATTCAGTTATCTAGTGTCAGACATCTAGATTGTCTGGATTGTCTGAATTGTCTGCAGCAGACTGTGTTGGAGTTTGTCACTTTTACCTTAGTTGTGGTTCACTAAGCACAGCATTATGTAATCCAAAAGCGGACACAGCAGTTTATTTTTTCTTACTGCACCTCAGCTTCAACCAACTTGAAGTCTGAGGTGGGACTCCTTCTGTTCATTACATTGGGACACTTACTTACCTACCTACAGTATATTCCTTCCTATAGGTAGTTGTTATGCTGATGGCTCATATTGCATCATGAATTGAGTGCAATGAAGCACAAGCATGTAACCACATGAGAAGTGACACATAATTTAACTTCACTAGTGATGGGACACTAGTCTTGGCCAACTGAAGTTGTACTGTTGAGTCCTCTGGGGTACAGCAAGCAGAGCTAAGGATGGTTGCAAAGTAGATTTTGAATGAAGGGACAGTACAATGCATGTGGGTTTATATATGTATGTAAAGTACTGCAGGACAAGCATTTGAAAATGTTTAAATGTACACCTGAGTTCCTGCTAAGGTATCATTGAGTCATACTGTGTCACTGCACAGCAAGTGTACACATATGACTGAGTCTCCACAGCAGAGGGAACTGGGGGTGAGCATATGACAAAGGAGGGTCAACCATGTACATATACAGGGGTAGATGTGTAACTGGAGTACACATGTCACATGACTGCATGGATCAGGGCCACCAGCAGATCATGGAAGGAAGGGCAGATGGATGTAGTCTGGTGTAGCTTGGGTAGAAAGTGAAGCTGGGGAGTGTAGGATACTCCCAAGGGTGGATAGAATTAGGTCCAGTTTGACCCAGAGGGGTTCTGAGCTTGGATCAGTGAAAAAGAGACAAAGGAGTGGATTTGAGTTGGGCAGAATGAATGGAATAGTGAAAGGAGTGAGTAATGGTGTCTGGAGGTTGTGTCATAGCCATGTCTTGACCCCAGCTGGACTCAGCCTCATATGCATTCAGTCTGGCCTCAGCCTTGCCAATCCCATATCCCCAGTTAGTCTAGTGTGGTGAACACTGCTTTGCAGTGCCTGTCACTTTGGTTGAATCCTGCCTGGTCTTGTCTCTGGTCCACCCATCCTGGTCTCCATTGTCTTTGTCATACCTTACTAATACCTGTCTTACCAATCTTCTTAGCAATCCTTGTGAGACCAGCATTACTGGTCTCCATACTATAGTTGTCTCTAGTATATAAACTTGTAGATACTTGGCCTGTACCCTTCAGTCTGAAATCAACTAAGTTACCCTGATAATCCCACCTCGGCCTTGGACTTGGACTGAGACCCATGCAAGAGAATAGCACTGTAACCTCAGTCACTAAGTCCAATCAGTCCACCCCTCTGTATCTTTAACTTTCCCCCTGACCCCAATCCCTCAGCCTCGTGCCCACTTTGGTCTCCAGTCTGGCCTCAACCCAGACACCCTGAACTTGACAGGTTGTCTGGGAGTGCCTCAATGAGGGCTTGTCACAGTCTTTTGTTTGCAGTCTTTGATTATCACAGTCTCACAGTCTGGTTCTTTTTCTTTTTATTATTGTTGTGTACTGTAGACCTACAGTAGTGCGCAAAAATGCTGACTAAGCTACCAAAAATGCGCTACAAAGGTAGGCTAAGTATCACTAATGTGAATCAAAGCAAAAACACAGTAGAAAAGATAAAATAATTAAATCTCCTTAGTAGGGAGTACTTATTCCCTACACTGGCTATGGTACAATGTGGGGTAAACAGGGGTAAGACACAAAAGGAAACATATGGAATGCAAGTCCAACTGCATAGGCAGTGGCTTGCAGGCAAGGAGAACATTGCTCAGAGGCAGTGATGGGTGCAAGCAGTAAAGTACAAAGTCTATAAAAGGAAATAAAGTGAGTGCAGCATAACATCACCTCCCAAAGGCCTGAGGTCCTCTGAAGGCAGGAAAAGGCCCTTGACCACCCAGGAGCAGATGTCATGGTTAGTTGCCACTGAGCTGGGCAGTTAGATGACCAATGTCCAAGGCATGAACATCAGTAACAGGTGAACTGATGCAGGGGATGCTGCCAATTGAGGGGTATGAGCCCACCAAGTTCATATTTGCTGAGGGAGTTGATGGAGAGTGGAATGAAGGGAGAAGCTGGAAAAGGTCTTGTTGTCTTATGAGCATTGAAGAGGGCCTTTCCAGCTGTGTCCCCATGGGCCTGAGCGAAAAAGTTGAGCCAGTTGCAGGGAGTCCCATTGAAGGGGACATTGGTGAGGGCATCTGTGATGGCCTGGAAGTGTTCTCAGCCTTGGCCTGGTATAATCTTCTCCCAGCAATCGCAACACCTCTGTTTGACATCTCTTCCAGCCTCTGATGTTCCTCCAGGTCAATGTTCCACACTCCTTTGGTGACCAGCTTCTTTTCCTGAGACTGCACATGTTTCTTTTCAGTCAGAGTCTGAAGGAAGGCTTGATCCTCTAGGTGCTGTTTGACTCATCAGAGAGAAGAGCCCATGGACCATGACATCAAAGGGGAGTTAGTTGAGAAAGGAATGGAAGGAGGATATGAGTGAGGGGCCACAGTCTTCATGGATGATCTTGATGACAGCCTCCTGTGTCTTCAAGGCTTCCTGGAGGATGGAAGAGTTGCTTCAGTCAAGCTTCTTGTTATGCTGTGCTCACATGCTTCCCTTTTTTAGACTTTGTACAATATGCTTGTGCCTCATCACACTTTTGAGTGACAATGTTCTGTCACCTGCAAGCCACTGTCTATGCAGTTGGGCTTGCATTCCATATGTTTCCTTTTATCTCTTGCCCCTGTTTACCCTGTGTTGTACTATAGCCAGACATTGCATCCATTCCCCTTCCTTCCATGATCTGCTGGTGGCCCTGATCCATGCAGTCACATGACACATGTACCCCTGGTACCCATTTACCCCTATATGTCATATACACAGTTTTCCTCCCTTTGTCATATGTTCACCCCTGAGTCCTTCTGCTCTGCAGATGTGGTTATATGTGTAGTCCTGCTGCACATGACTCACTATGACTTGCTGATGCCTTGTTAGGAACTCAGGTGTACATTTAAATGTTTTTGAATGTTTGTGCCACAGTACTTTACATATGTATATAAACCTGCATGTATCATACTTGCTCTCCATTCGAAATCTACTTTGCAACCACCTTAGCTCTGCTTGCTGTACCCATGAGGACTCGACAGTATGACTTTGGTTGGCTGTCATATCCATGACTCTTGGACTCAGTCTCAGTCCAGTCTGGACCCCTAACCCCTGTCTCCGGTCAAGCCCAGCCCTAGTCCAGCTTAGAAAACCCAATCCTGGCCCTAGACAACCCAACTCTGGTCTAAATAACTTAAGTCCGGTGTTTTACCCCTATCTCCGGTCCATTTCGGCCTCCCGGCCTTGTGCTGCTCCACCCTGGTCCTCCCAGGTCTATGTCCGGGTCACCCGGACATAACTCCAGTCTGTTTTCATTTGTTTGTGCTATATTTAGTCTCGTCCTTTTGTCTAACTCTGCTTACTGTACATATCCTGTGTCCAACCCCAGTTATGCCGGTCACCCGGACTTTGGCTATTAGCCTCTACATAGCCACTGTGGCTATTCTTGTCTTGCTAATCATCTCACTAATAGCTTATTCACAAGTCCGGCTCTATGTTCATTATCCTGGACTGGCCTCCTGTATTTAACCCCTGTACATACTTCGTAGCACCCCAGTTAGAATATCAACTTAGTATTACCCTCAACTCCGTGTTACCCCTTGATCTACTCTATAGCTAAGGCTGAGCCTTAAGCTATCCCCGGCCCCTGTCCCAGACCTCTCCCTGGCTTGCATAAGGGTACAGCACATAAGCTGAGACCAAGGGAGGTAGATCCAACCCCGGACTGGCTTCCCCTTGTGCACACTCCAAGACCAGTCGGTTTCCCATGCTACCAGCCTTGTTCCCGCGCTCCCAGTCTTAAGTCCAGTCCTCCGGACTTAGCCCCTAACCTCCAGCCTCAACTCCGGTCCAACCGGACTTGACCCCTGTCTCTCGGCCTTGACTTTGGCCACTCGGACTTAACCCCTGTCACCTGGTCTTGAAGCCTGGTCACCCGAGGGTAAACCCATACTTCACATTGGCCAAGGCTAGTGTCCCATTGCTAGCAAAGTTAAATTATGTGTCACTTCTCATGCAGTCACATGCTTGTGCTACATTGCACTCAATTTGTGATGCAATACAAGTCATTGGCATAACAGAAGATTTTGAATCACCCAGCCACATCAAAGACTGGATTACCCTTTGGATACCTGTACTCTGGAATCCTTGCTAGGCAAAATAGCGTGCAAAACGAGCACCTCCTGCCACTACCACAGGAACCATCGGTGTTAATCATTGGTGAGCTAGCCCCTAACCTTCAGCATTAACCTTCCTCTTCGTCAATGTGTCTTCATGCCAAGAAGAAGGAAGTAAGAGGCCTCCATCAGCAGCCTCTTTGTTCAAACCTCCCATACCTTCTCATAAAGGAAAAGAAGTCCTCCAAGTGAGGCCACTTATTTCATCAGGAAATTAACCAAATACTATCTGTGCTTTTTATGGAATTATTTGTCTATTTCAACTATTATAGCTATTTCCAGTCACACTCAATACAGACAAAGTTTAGATTAGTCAAAATAGTTAAAATAGTCAAGATAGTATTTCTCAAAAAGTTCAAAAGTCAAACTAGTCAAGATAGTAGTAGTAGTAAAGAAAGTGTTATTCTACACCATATACTGTATATACAGGGGTCTCTGTTCATTTAGTACTTGAGTTATATATACTACCTAATGCCTAACTGCTTCTCAAGTTTGCATCCCAGACGGTCAGCCACATGGTCATTCTAACACCTTTTGAGTACTGTCTGCAAGCACTTGCTCACTGAGTCTTTACCTGTGCCCACCACAGTCAAAATACATGCATCCATCAAAAGAGAACCCTTGTCTCGGAAGTGTTCCAGCGACTCTTGTTATGCAGATGAGAATTGGGCAAGTGTGATGCGGGCAGCATGTGGAAGTGTTGCAATAAATGCGACCAGACAGGGGGATTGAACCCTGGACCTCCCAGGTTTTGACCAGGTGCTCTAACCACTGAGCTATTTGGTCAAGGTATCTAGGCTTGGTGTGGTTTAACCACCAAGTGCTAGTAGGGACTAGCGTTGCTGAGTGCTGGAGTACTACACTTGCAACAGGAAGGAGTGAGATGAGTGAGATGGAACAGGGGTGTGTTGTCCAAAAGATGAACCACTACCTCACTTCACACTCTCGACTTGAGAGTGCTTACTAAACATGTAGATAGATTCAAATGGCTAGCCAAAGTCTTAAACCTACCTTACCTCAAGGTGGAGTGTCTAAAACAGCCAGCAGGAATGGCAGACTAATGGGGAGCCCTAGGCTCTGCCATTAGGGCATTCGCTTGCTGGTAAGGACTGGTAGGCCACAGGAGGCCCATGCTAGTATGTCGAATTAGTTAGAATAGTGCAACATAGGGTAAATGCTCCCTCATGCACTTTAATTCAGAATTTTTTTTTTTAAAAAAATAAAAAAAGAGTGCACTTACTGTCTGTTTCCTCTGTTGTGGGACTGAGCAGTCGCTTGAGGGATGATGCTCTGGACGAAGCAGGTGAAGGACCATTGGAGGACAACATAGATCAACGATGGGGGGTGGCATCACATAGTGAATTGACGGTGTGGTGACTTGCATTAGACAGTGTTGGCGAGTGCCTTGTCACATTGTAGTTGTCATGCGCAGAAGCTGATTGCTTGGCAGGATGGGTCTGGGACAAGTTAACTGATGCATCAGCAACACCCTCATCATAATCCTCATCTATCACTCAGGATGGCAGGCGTGGGGTGGCACTAGTTGGAGATGGCTATAGTGAACGATTTCCAGAACCTGTGAAGTACGGGTTTACCCTTGGGTGACCGGGCTTCAAGACCAGGAGACAGGGGTTAAGTCCGAGTGGCCAAAGTCAAGGCCGAGAGACAGGGGCCAAGTCCGAGTGGCCAGAATCAAGGCCGGGAGACAGGGGCCAAGTCCGGTGGGACCGGAGTTGAGGCCGGAGGTCAGGGGCTAAGTCCGGAGTACCGGACTTAAGGCCGGGAGCGTGGGAATAAGACCGGTAGCGTGGGAAACCAACCAGTGTTGGAGTGCGCACAAGGGGAAGCCGGTCTGGGGTTGGATCTACCTCCCTTGGTCTCAGCTTATGTGCTGTACCCTTATGCAAGCCAGGGAGAGGTCCAGGACAGGGGCCGGGGATAGCTTAAGGCTCGGCCTTAGCTATAGAGTAGTCTCGAGGGGTAGTACGGAGTTGAGGGTAATACTAAGTTGATATTCTGACTCAGGGTGCTATGAAGTATGTACAGGGGTTAAATACATGAGGCCGGTCTGGGATAATGAACATAGAGCTGGACTTGTTAATAAGCTATTAGCAAGAAGATTAGCAAGAGAGTGGATAGCCATAGTGGCTGTGCCAAGGCTAATAGCCAAAGTCCGGGTGACTGGCATACCAGGGTCAGACACAGGATTTGTACAGTAAGCAAAAGTCAGATGAATGGGCTAGACTAAATATAGTACAAACAAAGGGAAACAGACCGGAGTTATGTCTGGGTGACCCAGACATGGACCTAGGAGGACCGGGGTGGAGCAGCGCAAGGCTGGGAGGCCAAAATGGACCAGAGATAGGGGTAAAACACCGGACTTAAGTTATTTGGACCGGAGTTGGGTTTCCTAGGGCTGGAGTTGAGTTCTCTAGGCCGGAATTAGGTTTTCTAGGCTGGACTGGGACCGGACTTGACTGGAGATAGGGGCTAGGGGTCTGGACTGGGCTGAGTCCGAGTCCGAGAGTCATGGATATGACAGAACCGCTCAAACTTGTCATGTCCTGTCCATCCTTCGCTGAGAATGAAGGAACCTTGAATGATGCAGGTAGATTAGTGGGTAATCCAGAGTCATCCTTGGCCCAGTGTTGATGCTTCTTCCTCTTTGGGGCATCACTAGGGATTGACCCACTGATACTTTGTGTGTCTGAATCCTTGTCCTTCACCAGTTGTGGCTGCTTCCTCCTGTTCTTTGAGTCGGCTGATGAAGGCTCTGGAGACATGGACATGTGAATATTGTTGGAACATAAAGTGCCCCTGTGGTACTTGACCACTGTGCGATGTTTTGGCTGCTTACATAAGCTGAAATAGCGCACCTACTTGTAGTATTTTCTACTAGTATTCCCTCAGTAGTTTGTTCACTACTGAGGGTAAGTCTGTTTATATTACAAGTATTCTACTATACTGACATCCTGAAGTAGCCTACAGGTACATTAATACACTCAGTAGTTTGTTCACTACTGAGGTAGCCTACAGATATTTCTACAAATATTTGTATGTAGTGGAATGCAAGGTACTGCCTCTGGTGAGTTGACAACTGAACTTGAGTGCCTGCTTGACTCCACGTCTTGCTCCACCAGATGTTCATGTGCATCAAATCTGGTGGGATCATAGCACCAGTGCCTGCTTTCAGGAGGACCCAAAGGTTGATGGGATGGGCCACTGGGGGGCTTTGAGTCCCAATGAGGCTGCGAGTGATGGGCAGAGCAAGGTGACATCTCCATGGGACTCAGGGCGTGGTGAGGTCCTGGGGAATGGGAGGCATAGTAAGGTTGCTGCGAAGGGGTGAGTCGGATATTTGGAATGTCTGTGGTGGTCGCAATCCTCCCAGTCATGATGGTGCTCTGGGTGAGGACCGCAGTGATCCCAGGCCATATTGCGATCTGCTGCATGTAGCTCATGCAGATACAAAGGCAGTGTACACTGGGAAGCTGGCTCGATTGGCTGATGACTTGGAGGAGGGTAGGCCAGGAAGGTGGAAACAGGAGAGCAAGGGCAAGTGGGATGGGGAGCAGGTGATGCGGATCCCAAAGGGACATGTAGTGGGTGGTTGAAGTACTCTGAGTGCTGTGCTAGATCCTGGTTGGCAGAAGATCACAGTTCTTCTGTTGAGAGCTGCTGTTGTGGGATGGGGTGGTGCAGCAAGAGACATGGGTGACCAGCAGGGCCATGACCAACACTATCCCGGGAAGGGCCAGAGAAGTCATGGTGATGGGGGCGATTGATGTCCATGGGGGCAAGTGGGGTGTGAGAGGTGGGATGCCACAATTCATCGATGGAAACAGGAGGGGGAGGACCCCTGAATGGAGGAGAGGCATGGCTAACAGGCAAAGGAGGCAGGGGCAAATGAAGGCTATTGTTATTTCCTGGACCTCTAGAGTTGGACCTAAGTAAGGGGTGGGTGGAAGTCGACTGAAGGAGGAGTGGAGGGCCACTCAAGCCAGGTGGAAGTGTAGACAGGTTAGCATAGGCATTGGGTGAACATCTTGCAGACCAGGGGCAGCAGGAAGCTGACCACCAGCCGCTTGGGCATTCTTTAGCGACTGTAGTCACTGTGAGATGACATGACACACCTCAGAAATGTACAGGTTGATTCAGATGGCACATGAGTATGCGTCCAGCACAGAGTCTGGGATACTAATTAGTGGAGGCCACCACCAGTCAACTTGATAGATGAACCTGCTTCAACTCATGGACAGGAATTGGATAGTAAATGTTACATGGTAAATATGGCCAATTGATTCAAGTGGTTCTCAAGTACACATTGAGCATACCACAGCGAGCTAGAATGCAATTTCAAATGCATGATGGTCAGTGAATTTGTTGACATAGAAGGAATTGAATGTATTGTAGGAGTCATGAGGCTTGATGTCTCTGGTGTTGATGTTGTGGGCAGCATAAATGGGGATGAGATGGGCTGCACGATATATCACATTGATGTGAATGATGGCAATGTGTGGGACATTGCATGCATTGTAACTTGGGCGGACGATCCACATCCCTGTAGCTACATCTGGGCCATCCCCCATGCAATCAAACCAACGTATGACAGTGCACGGATACAAAGTGCCTTGATACTTGAACGAAAAAAGCACAGAATGTGGGCAATGTCCAGTCCACACATACCCTCTGCCTCTGGATTGGTTACAACAAAGACACAGTTGAAACGGGGTCCTTCATTCCTCCACATGGGGCAGGAATGAATGTACTCATGGCACATGCCATAGAGGCCACATAGATTGCTCAGTGCAAAAAAAGTGGAACACAGAGAGTTGTAGACACACATGCTACCATCATAGGGTGGGCACTCATTGAGGGCAATGTCATCCAGATCATCAGTGGGAAAGAGTTGTGAGTAGAGGAAGTGGTGCAGAATGTTGGGAAGCTGTGGCAGGCAGAGCTCAGCTGCTAGGGTGCCTACAGTCCTTGTGCGCTTATGTTCTAAGATATTTAAACCAGTTAGCATCTGAGTATGTACAGAGTGGAAGGTTGAGACATATGATGGGTATGAGCCAATGATACATGGGCCTCAACTGACCTGGGAGCATCAACAGCATCACCCAGTTCCTCCTCATAACTCCCTGCTTGTTCTTTGATTTCATCAGCCATGTCATGGCTTTCCCCAACTTGGTCACACAGATCATCAGCATCGTTGGAACATTGACCTGAATGCCTGTCAGAAAGGGGCAAATTGTAGGATTAATACTTGTACCTAGAGCCCTGAGCACATGTGATAGCAACAGTTCATTTAACATACCACATTCTTTGAAGTCAGCGCATGTGGCAATGAGCTTGTCAAGCCTCTGGTTGATCAAAAGCATCTGTCCAAGAGCTTGAAAGCAGTTAGTGCACTGATAAGGCTATTTGATGGCCTTAATATGTTTGGACTCTGTAATTGAAGAGCAGAGGCCATTAGGTGTGCTGAACTGACAGATAAGGTGGTAGTAATGCTTCATAGTGTGTTGCCAGGGCAGTGAGAAGGTATCAACTACCCCAGCATTCCAGAAGACTTCGCAATAAAGGTGGAAGTGCCTGAGTGCATTGTCAATTTCAACAAGCATCTGTTGAGTGATAATGTTCCAATGAACGAGGTAACAAAATTCCAGAAAGGCTCGAAAAGTGAAGACAATGTATTGTGGAACATAACCCTCAATTGCTGTGATGTAAACCTGTGAAGGACTGGTCAATAATCACATGAAGGAAATATGGATGAGCACACCTTCATAAGGCCCTTGGAATCGTCACCAGTCCACTGTTTGAAGTGTCAACCTTGAGGGAAACACTGCAGCCCAGTATATGGGGCAACAGCTGCGATTGTCAAGTCCGGGCCTACTCCGACCAACTCCGACGCTTAACAAGGTCTGGAGGAGGGTCCGGAAGCAAGTCCGACACAGAAAAACAGAACTCCGACTAGCGGAGTGTCAGCAGGAACGAAGACCGCCAAGACAAAGGCAGAGCGGAGTGAGGGTGTCAGGTTTAGCTCGTGCACTACCCCCTTGCACGATCTCAGCCCTCGTATTTCAGAGGGAGAGTACAGATGGAGAGTCGGAGATAACTCTGACAGGCAGAAGATGGAATCAGAGGGAGTAGGAACTAAGTTGATATTCGTACTGAAGAACAGCGGAGTACAGTACATGCTTTTATACTGCTACGGAGGTACAGTAACCGGAATCGGAACTGACATACGGAGACTGATAAATTTTCAAGTAAAATTTCCTGGACGACGAATGAAGGGTGGACGGAGGACATACGAACGGGTAACACAGAACATCCAGAAAAGGAAATAGTCCAGGCGCTGGACCATGCGGTGAGCACACTGCGGAGTACCTGACTGCGAAGGTAGTCACATGCCCCTCAGAGAACGGACCGCTCGGTCCAGTAGGAGAGTAACACAAGTCCGACAGCAGTCGGAGCGGAGATTGTTCGTAAACAGCAGATGTTGGGCGGAGTTGGTGCGGAGTGAGTGAACAACTGGTGGAGTAGGGTGCGGAGCGTATAGGGACTTATAATGAATGCACGGTCGTGACAGTGCCCCCCCCTTAGGGCCTGAACCCCTGAAGGCCGCATGTACAGGACGAGATCAACACGAGTTGATCATTTGAAATTATTTTGATGCCTCGAGGATAATGGCTTTAGCCGCGGCGGAGCTCCGTCAGAGTTCGAAGTACCGCTTAAAAACACGTGTTAGGGTACTGAACCTTCGTATCCCATCCCCCATCATCATGTCTTCCCAGTGCCAGAGCAGAACCCCCCAGCCAACCCCTGGCCATGTCCGCGACTACTCCCAAGTCGCGGATGAAGAACTGGCCGTTCTCACAGACGACTCCACCGACACCAAGCGGGAGAAGTCCGCGGAGAAGGTGCGCCGTCGAGAGGAGACTGAGCAGAGAGAGAGAGAACGCGAGGCAGAGCGCAAGGCCAAACGCAAGGAGGCCAAGAGGCGGAAGGCGGAGGAGGAGAGGTTGGAGGTGGAGCGGAGGAAGAGAGTGGAGGAGGAAGAGGAGGCTCGAAGGAAGAAGGCGGCAGAGGAGGAGGCAGAGAGGCAGAGGCAGAGGCAGAGGGCCTCTGAGGAGAGGGCTCAGGCCAAGCGGAATGAGGCCGCACAAAGGTGAGTGGCGGAGTACTGTGAGTCAGGCGGAGCTGACTCGCAGTTTTTATTTTCTTAGATTATGCGGCACGGTGTATGATGTCAACACCGCCCAGAAGGTCCCTGGGACCTCTGTGGTGGTCACCGCGACCAGAAGAGCCCCCTGCACTCGCTGTATAGCAAGTCTGACAGCGGGGCAGTGCGAGCTGGGACAGGGCAAGACCAGGGCCTGCGTGCCCTGCCACAACAAGAAGAAGACATGCAGCTGGACGCGGGAAGAGGTGGTGGTGGGGCCTTCGCGGAAGAGAGCAGGGATGGGGAGCTCCCGAGGGGAGAAGAAGAAGAGGACGCGAGGGAAGGGAAAGGAGAAAGCGACAGAGACGGAGGAAGCGGACGACGAGCGGGAGGCAGGCGGAGAGGGTGAGGAGGAGCCAGCAACACCGCTTGAGGGTCCCTCAGGGGCGGGAGTACACATGCGGTGGGTGGAGTGGGAGAGGGAGCGGCAGCTGCAGGCCATGGAGAGGCAGGCTGAAGCGCATGAGACCACTGCGCTGGCCTTCGAGAGGATGGCAGAGGCAGCGGAGCGGATGGTGGAGGCTGCAGAGCGGACTGCCGACGAGTGGGCGCTGTACCACGCCTGGGCAGAGTGGGCGGAGATGAGGAGGAGGGAGGATGCGTGTGAGGCCAGAGTGGCCGAGTTCGAACGTGCAGGAGGAGGATGGAAGAGGCCGCAGTCGGAGGTGGCGGAGGACCAGCGAGAGGAAGCGGATGAAGGTGCGGAGGGAGATAATGAGGAAGAAGTCGAAGGGGAGCAGGAAGGCGACGAAGAACAGGAGGGTGGCGGAGGACAAGTGATGGAAGAGTAGAGTAGTGTTGTTTTCTTTTTTCTTTTTCTTTTTCTTCTCTTTTTTTTTTTGTCTTTAGTCTGTATATTTTGTATTACTACGAGATAGGCTTGTGTTTTTTGCTTGTGACTCTGAGAAGTGAAACGGATAAGCGGAGAAAATTCTAAAGTACTTAAGGTAGTTCGGTAAGAGGCGGAGTTGGCCTGTGGAGGAAGTTTATGTAGGCGGAGTATTATGGTGGAGGTTGGTACGGGCCAGGTTTATGCGGATAGCGTTCATGGAAAGTGGATACTATGTCGGAAGTGTGATCCAGCTCAGTTGCAAGCAACCAAGAGGTTTCTTCGTCGGTGTTCTCATAACCAGCCCAGCAGACTAGATACAAGAGTTGGCAATGGCGGCGACAGCAGTCCACCTTAGAGTTGAGTATCTCTGATACTTTGTACTCAAGGTCACCATCGACATCCACTGGTGGAGGCGGAGGTTGTTGTCAGTTTGGGAAAGGGTTAGCCGCTGCGGCTTCCAGTTGTGAGACATGGAAGACCGGATGTACCGAGCGCATAGAGTCAGGGAGATTAAGGGTGACGGAGTGCGTACCTGGCCTGGTCAAGATGGTGAATGGACCTAAGTACTTTTCGGAGAGTTTTTCCAAAGGATGAGTTGAGCGGAAGTACTTGGCTTTGACGTAGGCCTGTTCTCCGACCTTGAACTCAGGCGGAGGTATGTGTTCAGCATCTGCTGGACCCTGGTAGCGCTGTTGAGTGGCAGACATTTCGGAGCGGAGGAAGTCATGAAGGGCGGAGAGCTCGATGACATAGTCGTGAGCCCTCGGAGAGGTGAAGTCTTGATCAGGGATCACAGACAAGTTTGGATGGTATCCCTTGTTAGCGAAGAAGGGAGAAACTCCAGTAGTCGCACTTGGTGCGTTGTTGAAAGCGAACTCCGCTAGAGGTAACAGCTCAGCCCAGTTGTCTTGTTGGTAGTTACAGTAAACATGAAGGTACTGTTCGAGGGTCTGGTTCGTTCGCTCGGTCTGGCCATTGCCTTCTGGGTGGTAACCCGAAGTGAAGTGAAGACGCATATCAAGGGCCTTTCCTAGAGAGCGGAAGAAGTGTGAGATGAACTCAGGACCTCTGTCGGAGGTGACATTAGCTGGTACTCCGTGCTTGGAGAAGACATGGGTAAGGAAGAGCTTAGCGAGTTCGGCGGAGGTGACGGAGTCATGGGTGGGGATGAACACTGCTTGCTTTGAGAGGCGGTCCACTACCATGAGTATGGCGGAGTAGCCATCGGAGTTGGGGAGGTGTTTGATGAAGTCCATGGAGATGGAGTTCCAAGGTCTCTCTGGGATGGGGAGTTGCTTCAGTAGACCATAAGGGCAGTGACGCGGAGTTTTGCTCTGTCCACAGGCAGTGCAAGACCTGACGTATTCCCTTACATCGGAGCGGAGGTTGGGCCACACGTAGCCCCTACGGACGAGTTCTAAGGTGCGGTTTTGCCCGAAATGGCCTGCTAGAGGATGATCATGCTTGAACCGAAGCACTCGAAGGCAGAGATCATCAATGTCAGGGACAAAGATGCGACCGTCAAGGCAGAGTAGACCGTTGGAGTCCAAGGACCACCGAGGCTTAGTCAGAGTTGGAAGATGGCTGGCGGAGACAGGGTCGGATGGTAGGGTGGAGATGATGTCAGAGTGCAAGCACTCAACATCGAAGACCATGGCGGCGTGGAGCACAGGTGCCATGAGGGTAGTGGTACAGAGGGACGACGCGAGTTGCTCCTGTGTAAACATAGGGCGGAGATTGTGAGGATTTACCTGCGCGTAGTCCCTATCCCCCCCTTTTGGGTAGACGTCCCAACGTTGTGTAAGTGCGTCGGGTTTGGCTCCCAAGAGGCCAGGTGGGAAGCGGATAGAGAGATTAAACTGTGAAAGGTACTCCAACCAGCGGGCCTGTCAACGAGTGAGAACCTTAGAGGTAGAAAAGTACTCAAGGTTTTTGTGGTCCGTCACCACGTCGACAGGTAAGGCAGAGCCTTCTAAGTAATGCCGCCAATGGTGGAAGGCCTTGAAGATGGCCAACAGCTCCTTGTCGTGGGTATCATAATTGAGTTCTGGCGCGGTCATGGTGCGGGAGTAGAAAGCGACTGGGCGGAGTTCACCGTTGGAGCAGGTGATCGACAAAATGCCAGCAATGGCATAGTCGGAGGCATCGGTTTCCACTGTAAGCGGAGCGTCAGGGACCCAGTGAGTGAGAATAGGAGCGGAGCTGAAGGCATCCTTCAGGCGGAGGAAGGCGGAGCGGCACTCCTCGGAAAAGTTCCAAGGAGCACCCTTTCACGTGAGGCGAGTGAGCGGAACAACGATGTCGGAGTAGTTATTAATGAATCATCTATAGAAATTTGCAAAACCAAGGAAAGACTGGATGTCTCGCACCTTCCGCGGCTCAGGCCAGTCGCGGACTGCCTGAACCTTCTCAGCGGACATGGTGAGACCAGAGGGAGAAAGAACATAACCGAGGTACTCGATGGAGTCGGAGTGAAACTCGCACTTCTCTGGCTTGGCATAAAGACCATGCTTTCAAAGGCGGCGGAGTACCTCTTTTACGTGTTCGCGATGCGACTCCATGTCCTGCGAATAGATTAAGATATCATCGAGGTATACCACGACGCAGACATCGAGCATGTCCGCAAAGATGCTATTAACAAACCGCTGGAAGGCCACAGGCGCATTAGTCAGACCGAATGGCATTACCCGCCACTCGTAAGAACCATAACGAGTGCGGAAAGCCATTTTCCATTCATCTCCGTCTGCGATGCGGACCAGTTGATAGGCATGGCGGAGGTCGATCTTGGTATAGACTTTAGCGCAGCTTGGAGAGTCGAGTAGGTCGGAGATGAGTGGCAGCGGATAGCGATCTTTTTTCGTGATTTTGTTGAGTCCTCGGTAGTCTACACAGAGGCGGAGTGAACTGTCCTTTTTCTTTACAAAGAGGACAGGGGCACCATGAGTGGAGGTGGACTGTTTGATGAAGCCGTAGCCAAGATGCTCGTCAATGAAGGTGCAGAGAGCTTCAAGCTCTGGCGGAGAGAGAGAGTAGATTGTACCGATGGGTGGAGAAGCTCCTTCCTCGAGGTCGATCTTGAGATCGAACGAGCGGTGTGGCGGAAGTTCAGTGGCCTTGTCTTTACTAAAGACGTCGGCAAACTCGCGATACTCAGGAGGGACCGAGGAGAGGTCAGGAGGCAGAGATGAAGCGGAGGACGCAGTGGAAGGTGACGAAGGCGCCTGGGGTGTCGGCATTCCCTGTAACGGTGGTTTGAACGATATACTGCCCAGTACCCAGTCAATCGACGGATTGAAGTGGGTGAGCCAGTTGTGTCCTAACACCAGCGAACAAGAAGAATCCAACGGAGTAACATAAAATGAAGCGGAATTGACATTGCCGGAAGGAAAGCGGAGGGAAAGATCTACTTCTTGAGAAATGACAGCATTTGTACTACCATCGAACAAGCGGAGCGGAATTGGCGGAGAAACGGAGGAAACAGGAATGGCATATTTTTTAATTACAGACGGATCTACGAAGCAATGAGAAGAACCAGAATCGATCAACGCAGAAACAGTATCAACAGAATAATCCAGAAGAGTTACAGACGGAAGTAAAGAATTGGGACTAGAAAGAGCGGACGCGTTGAGTCGGATGTCCGGTTGCACACAGTTGGGTTCAACGCTTCCCCCAGGCTGTGCGAGCTCCCTGGAGGAGCGGACTAATTTTTTGGCTCTGCCTGCTCTGCAGGCAGAGTAGGCGGAGTTCCAGCCGTAGCTGCACGGGCTTTGGCTGCACGAGAGGTGGACTTGGGACAGTCCTTGGCGGAATGGCCAGCCTCGCCACAGAAGAGGCAGAGGTTATTCTTCATCCTGCGCTGGTGTTCAGCGGAGGTGAGTTTGCCATCCTTGCCCAGAAGATGGGCAATATCGGACTTGGACGCATCGGACTTGGGTGGGTCTTTCTGTTTGCCCTTGCCCTTGGCGTCGGACTTTGGAGCGGAGGATGAGGAGGACGATGATTTAGCTTTATTGTTGGAGTTGGAAGACTGCGACTTGTCGGAGGCGGACTTGGTGGTGCGCGAGATCTCTGCTTTACGCTCCCAGTAGCGCGTATCGATGGTCTGAGCGAGTTCGCGGAGTTGTGCGAGGGTAGAAGGTTTTCCGATGTGAGCGATCTCGTCCTTGATGCGGTCTGGAAGTCCGCTATAGAAGCGGTGGCGGAGTGCACCGACACCATAGTCCTTGACCTGTGAAGCCCAGCGATTGAACTCCACGACGTATTTAGTAATTCGAGACCCATCTTTCATGGTTAGGTTCTCGAGTTGTTGGACAGCATCCACTATGGCATCATGCGGACCGAAGTTAGTTGTGAGCTCTTGTAAGAACTCATGGTAGTCGTCCATCCAGAGTGGGTGGTCATAGTTGTCGGGGTTTAGCAAATCTGGCTCGAACCAAGCCAGGGCCATACCCTTAAGATAAGATTGAGCGAAGGTAACTTTTGCTCTGTCGGAGCGGAATGCGCAAGGGCGGTCTTGGAAGTTCAGCTCGCATTGTACAAGGAACTCGCGGAGTTTCTTAGGGTCGGAGCCGTCGAAGGTGTCAGGCTTGCGGACTTTGGTTTTCGGAGCGGAGTCCCCAGTGCGTGAACTAGACCGCACAAGCGCATGAACGGCTCTAGCAAGAGCTACGAGGGGATCCTCTGGCGGCTCAGCCGGGTCTTCGGGGACATCCCCGTCACCGCTGCCCCCGCCATCAGGATCACCATCAGGATAGTCAGGGTCGGGGTTGGGTCCATCACCTCGGTTACGAGGAGACGGAGTATGGAAAGTTGTTGGGTGGAGGTCGGAGCGACCAGCTTGCGAAGTGCTTTCGCCTTCAGCGCGAGAGCGGCGTCGAGCAGAGAATGATTGGAACTGTTCGATGACAGAAGGGAGTCGACGCGGATTAGCTAGCGCTACAGCGAGGTTCTCAGCGACCTCTCTTTGGGATTGAGCTCGAGTTCTCATGATGGTGTAAGTTTTTTGGAAGACAGAAAAGGAGACCGTACAAGTGTGAGTACGAATATACTGTCAAGTCCGGGCCTACTCCGACCAACTCCGACGCTTAACAAGGTCTGGAGGAGGGTCCGGAAGCAAGTCCAACACAGAAAAACAGAACTCCAACTAGCGGAGTGTTGGCAGGAACGAAGACTGCCGAGACAAAGGCAGAGCGGAGTGAGGGCGTTGGGTTTAGCTCGTGCACTACCCCCTTGCATGATCTCAGCCCTCGTATTTCAGAGGGAGAGTACAGACAGAGAGTTGGAGATAACTCCGACAGGCAGAAGATGGAATCAGAGGGAGTAGGAACTAAGTTGATATTCGTACTGAAGAACAGCGGAGTACAGTACATGCTTTTATACTGCTATGGAGGTACAGTAACCGGAATCGGAACTGACATATGGAGACTGATAAATTTTCAAGTAAAATTTCCTGGACGATGAATGAAGGGTGGACGGAGGACATACGAACGGGTAACACAGAACATCCAGAAAAGGAAATAGTCCAGGCGCTGGACCATGCGGTGAGCGCGCTGCGGAGTACCTGACTGCGAAGGTAGTCACATGCCCCTCAGAGAACGGACCGCTCGGTCCGGTAGGAGAGTAACACAAGTCCGACAGCAGTCGGAGCGGAGATTGTTCGTAAACAGCAGATGTTGGGCGGAGTTGGTGCGGAGTGAGTGAACAACCGGCGGAGTAGGGTGCGGAGCATATAGGGACTTATAATGAACGCACAGTCATGACAGCGATCCTGAAAGACCATGAAGTAGATATGAATATTAATTGAAGTCACATACTGCCAGTCAATCTTGTCCAAGACTTTTTCCACCTGTGTCTTTCCATGAATGTGGATTAGGTAGCGCTCGACCCAATCCACCAGGTGGTCCTTGAACCCACCTTTGATAAACTGGTGGAGGATATCTGGTGAAAGCATGCCGTAGATGTCTGCATGCAGAAAATCGTTTGTAAATGGCTGTCTTTGATTAGAAAACAAAAGAAAACATGGGGTTACACTTACCACTATGTTGCCAACAATCCCATACATGTCCCACAGTTTATGAAAGTCAAATTCTTCGATCATGGTGTCAGCATGCTCATGACAATGACAGAGCATGTCGTCATCCAGACTCTCCTGGTGTGCAAGGCACTTTGGGCACCAATTCTGTATGATACAAGACAACAGAACTTGTTCCTTGTAGTCAGCTATATACGCCACTAGTGAATATATGATGTGCTGATAGTATTTGTTGCCACATAATATTATTTCTGGGACACTCATGGTGGGTCAAAGCAAACAAAGAATGCATGTTAGTGAGGAGTGGAAAAGCTGCCTTTTGAAATTTCGGAAAGCAGAGGAACTGGCATGTTCTCTAGTGGCTAAATGGTGTGTTAGCAGTGATATGAACTCGTGGAACATGGGATCTTACTCTTTGGCATTGCCAGGAACCCAATGAGGACTACCACACTGCAGTGAGCACAATGAATGGTGTTGCAAACATTTCTGATGGAGAGATACAAGGGGTAATAGTCAGTCTGGCCAGTTGCTACCAATACAGTTGTCTTGTCACTACTGAGAATGATGGGAATTAGTGTCACCCCAGCTGTCATTTGATCCTCACTAAGAGCCAGTTCAGAAACCAGAAATTCTGCAGAAGTCCTTTGAATTGCAAAACTTACACAAATAAAGAAAGTTGATTAGAGCAATGATTTCAGACTCAGATTGAAGCTCTGTTTGAAAACAACCTCTCCTTGATTGCTATGGATCTCGACTATTATGATGGTGATCTGGACCATCTTTGGCTCGCCTGGGTTTCTGTTGCATCTCTTGTAGCTCTTGCAACCCAATATACACTTGACACCCTTTCTTGCCCTATGCCTCCAAGTCCTCTGGTCCAAAAGCTTCATGGAACCCTGCAGAAGTTGATGTGCTCATCAAATACCTTCATCACCATCGCTTTGAAGCAGGAGACAATGGGAACTTCAAATCCAATCTGTATACCTCTGCTGCTGCACATATATCTGAATTCCTCACAGAAGGGCTGCCAAAAACTAGAGATATGGTGAAAAATAAGTGGGTCTCGCATATAAGCAATGTTGTCACTGTAATTGTCCAAGGATGCTGATTGCCTTGATCTTTAGATTCGGAGGATTTATCATGATATCGAGGGTTACTGTCTCAAGTCTGGGTGTCATTGGGACAACATGTGTGGGGCTGGAGTACAGGGCACGTTTGATGAGCAAGTATTTGACGATTGTGTGAAGGTATTTTATCTGTGCAACATATTCATCAATGTTGAACTGGTAAATATCTTTGTTCATGTAGACTTTTCCCCAGATCCGTCCCTTCAAACAGTCTGGGTGGCAGTACTACAACCTTGTGGCCGACATAATCCCTAACAGTGGTGTGCATGGTACCAATGCATTTACTCCAAGTACCTCCCAGATTGCTACTGGTTCTGTGGGCAACAACACTGAAACCCTGCCTGCACTTGATGGAGAACAACAAGAGACTGGTGCCCCTCCCCCCCTGGAACCAACTGCTACTGATGGACCTGAACCTCTCCAGGGCATCTCTGAGTGGCACAAGTCACTACCCAGGGACAATTTTGCCCCCCCCTCATCCCCTCCGCATCCCATTCTTGGGACATCTGATGTGCAGTCCAGTGCAGCATCCCAACAGACCCAGCCCTCCCCCAGCATTCCACCATCCAGTTTCGGGAGATCTGACGCACAATCCAGCATGTCCACCTCTGCTTCACTATCCAGCTCCACAAAGTGATCCCATATGATGATGGAAGGTGACAATGAAGCAACATCTGCATTCCCTTTTTCCAATGCATCCGATATTTCCATCTCCACTCCCAACAAGCATGTGCAACTTTCATTGGCCATGGACTCTGCTAGGAGTTCTCATTCCCACTGTTCCAACAAAGTGCCTGGTGTGTCAGACCCGATGGCAGCAGGTCTTCAAGGCTCAATCAATTATCTGACATCATCGATCAACATGTCACTGACCTCAGCCATCGAGCAAGCTCCCACCACATGTGCGCACACAATCCACTTACTTGATGGGGAAGACAAGGACTTTCCCTGGAGTTTACAGGCATTTGTCTGATCCGCAATTGCCCAAAGCCTGGGCTTCACCAATGTATATCTGACTACTCCCAACAAGGAAGATCACTTGGAGTATGTTGAGTTCGAGTACCAGCTTAAGTTCGGGGTCAGTGGGAGTAAATAGTACTTGCATATGTAGCTTCCAACTATACTTTGTATCCATTGATTGTGGCGTTGTCTTATTTTTTTTTGCTTCTTAAACATTGTGCGATGAGGAAAGTAAATGTATAGCAGTAATTGGAGATGCATGACAAAGTAAAAAAACTACTACAAAGACATATTGTCAGCACTGCTCGCTGAACCACCGTCATCATCCAACGAAGCCATGTTGCCCTCATGAATCATATCCTGATAAGTGTCCCACATTTGTTGTGCAATCTGGTCATGCAGGGCACAAGCTGCATGCAGCGCTTGCATGTCAGTACCATCAGCGTCTTCAGTGTCTGACATTGACACGTCCAATCCTCTGCCTCTGCCCTCCTGAACCTCATGGTCTTCTCCCACCACAGGACCCTTGTCAGTATCATGTGTGCAGATAAAATTGTGGATTGCACACAGTGCAGCTGGAATTCAGGCTTGGATTCATATGTTGTATTCAGGGCTGAGGAGGAGGATATGAAAATGCCACTTGATCACACTGAAAATGCGCTCAATTACATTTCAAGTGGATGAATGGTGTAGGTTGAATAGTTCTTCCTTGTTTCTGGGCCTGCTCAGTTCAGCACAGTAATACTACACATAGAAATGTTGCATGCACCTCAATTTTGTATGATGCCACTCAGCAAGGTGGTAGCGGATACCATGGTAGGGAACCAAGAGTTCCAGGCAGTGGGGGAAGCCAGCATCTGCAAGGAAATACTTACCCTCAGGAATAATCAAATCTTTTGAGTGTGCATCTTGGTAAATACGTGCATCCATTGCTGAACCCTCCCATCCAGTGATGGCATACATGAACTTGAGTTGGAAGTTGCAGGTAAATAGGCAGTTTTGCAAGATGAAGCCTTTGTGATTGCAATAAGGTGCCTGGTCACTTGCTCCCAGCACAGCATGGATATGGCTTCCATCCAGCACACCAATTGCATTCTGAAAGAACAGCCAAAACCTTGTATCCTCTCTAATTCCAGACTGAACCTCATCCACGGCAGGCATGTGAACATACACATTGTAGAATGGCAACGAGGAAAAAATGAAAACAAATTTGTGGAAGTATCTGTATGAGCCCAACATCAGTTACAGGAGAACAATCAGTAGACTAAATGGACGTACCGAGAAATCATGTCATTCAAATGCTGAAAGCACTCACCAACATGCCTGATAGTTAGGCCAGTGATACTCATGTATAGGAAGATCGCCAGCTGTTCTTTGAGTGAAATGAATTGAGAATTTCCATGGCCCATCTCTCGAAGATGGTCCACAAGAAGTGCAAACACATCAGTGTGTATGCCAAGTTCACATCAGATGCATTCCCAGTGACCAGTAAGAAGTTCAATGACCCAGCCTTCACCAGTGAGGGCTGAAGTATGGTATGGTTCTGGTCTCTTTCTGATCGGAGTGGCTTGTTGAGCGGTAGCACAAATGATGATGCTGATGATGAGACCCATATACTGGATCATGTGTTGTTGGCAAAGTTCCTCGAAGCCACTATCGTCAACAGCCTCATCCATAACAATGATAAGCTGAGGCTGACATGATTCAAACTCAGAGCTGGCAACGATCCAGACAGCCAAACATACACAAACTATCAAAGACAGACTTCTGTAGAATTTCTGGTTTCCGAACTGGCTCTAATGATTCTGTCCTAGGAGTGACATTAGCATCAATTTCAAGCTGCAGTGGGCACGACTTACTGCCTCATTCCATGCCCAGGCTCCTGACATGAAATCCTCCCAGCGCCTTTGATTGTTTGTAGGATCATACTCCCAGTATGGTATGTAGTCGATTCGACCTATTAAGTCAGCACGAGCAAGGACATTGTGGATGACTTTATGTGGATCTCGATACCATACATTGTAACTGTCAAGCATCCAAGGAGCTGTATTGCTGTCTTGTCCATCTCGTCCATTGTTGGCATACCACACCACAAAATTCTCCCACTTGACCTCACCGACAGATGTGCTGTTGATGATGTGATAAAGGTCTTTCTGGTTAGTGAATAGCGGTTCCCCACATAAGGCAAGTAATGACACAGCCCAGATTTCAAGCAATGTGTCGATTTTTTTGGTGGGCATTTTGGCCTGCCTAAAGAGAAAATTGGCGAGCTCGAATTCCAGCCAGTTTCAGAAAGGGGACCAGTCATCAGAAGACCTCTCCACAGACAGCAGTGGTGGTGCATTGTCCAACAGATATTGACCACTGGCATTGCATCTTCATGCTATGGACAAGGTATTAGTTGAAGTAGTTATTGTAGTGTATATGCAAATTACCATTTAGACCTGGATGAAAATTGTGATAAGTCCTACCCACAGGACCAACGAACTCCAGCCCTAGACTCTCGTGTTCCCGGCCCAATGAGTCGGAGTCATTGCCAAGTTCTTGATGGCCAGGAGTTGGAATGTCATACTCGGTTGCTGGAGGAAACATGTCTGTGTCATGGTCTGTTCCATTGTAGTCTTGTCCCAAATGGTCAGGTGACCCTGTGCTGATGGTGAAACTTGGGGGAATGCAGCCTAAACTAGGATGATGCATGTGCATGTGTTGAGTAAGACTTGAGAGATTTCTAAACCAATGGTTGCACCCCAGTTTGGCACAAGGGTGTCATAGCATGTTAAATGTCAGTCACATAGGCATTTTCAATGTAAGGAAACACGTTGGGATGGTGTGGGTGAATTAGCTTGAGGTAAGCAGGACTTTGTACAGAAAACTAGGTACATTGTTTGTGAGATCTTTTTTGCATAAAGAAGCGAAGTTTAAACTCACCTTGCTCTGTCTCTGTCTCCCTCCTTGCATCACAGGTATTATGTCAGCCAACAACTCTTCTAGAAGTCATCATCCATGAAGAGAAAAGGCTAATCTATGCCCAGGACAAATAGTTCTTGACATGCAGGTTAAACAACATACTTCAAGCCAGAAGAAAGCTGATGACTCGTGTGCGAAGGACTTGAGTGATGCCTGCACTGCTGCAGTTCAACAGGGCTGCACCCGGATCTCAGAGATGCAGGCGACCATGGAGGTAGAGCAGGCGATGCAAGATGCTGTCAAAGCAAAGCCTGTGAAGCTGAAACCGAAACTGAAGGGCAGGCAAGGCAGACCTACAAATATATCTGACTTGCCCTGTGGTGAAGGTGCAGTTGCAAATGTCATAATTCATTGGTTCCAGATGCTGATAATCAATCAACAGTTGTGAATATAGAAGTAGAAGCTCACTGTGTGACTACCAATGATTTTTTTTTGGGCTTGAGTGATAAGCTGCCAAGATGACATGATACAACTGAGCTGCTGGGTGATGATGTGGCAACTTCAGCACATGTGCCCAACCTAGGAAAGTCCCGGTACATTGTGCTCTTCCCTTGCACAATGCTCCTTCTGCTCACTGAATTGACTTTATTTTGGCTGAACCTTACCTGGAATGTTAGCACCCCGAACAATAGGACTCTTTTGGCTGGTCATGTCAAGAGCTGGGCCAGCAGCATTGCACCTGTTGGAAACAGTACCCCCTGCAATTCTGTAACATCGGGCTCCCAGGTTCAAACTGATGGGACACCTAACCTGCCCCCTTCCACTGTCCCATCCTTAACAACTAAAGCCACCAGCATCAGCTCAGAAATTTCCGTCACAGAGGATGATCAGGAGCACACTATGCCACAGGAAAGCACTGAATGCCATATGATCAGCAATGATGTTCCTGCAGCAGCCCATGATGAGGATGAACATTGCTTCAGGGACCCCCTTACCATCTCTGCCAAGTTTATGTGGTACCAGGAACCTGTTGAGGTATTTTTCTTTGGATCATGAAAGCCCATGAGTCTCTCACAACACTGGTACTATTTCTAGGCTATGGTGCACACTACTAACACAAGTGCTGATGCTGAGAGTGATCTTGAGGTCAAAAATCCTATTTCCCATGCAGTGCAGGCTGGCTTGAAGCACAGGCACACCAATCGCGACAACATTGAATATGTCTCCTTGTCCAAAGTTGAGAATGCGGATGATGGGGGTTCTTTCTGTGACCTCTGTGATGTAAATGTTCACATGAAGGTTGTAAAGGAGCCATGTGTTACTACAATGGTATGTCCTCTGGTTCACTGAAGGTCATTGCTAACCTATGTTGAGTCACAGACTAATATCAGAATTGACAAGCTGGCGAAGAAAGCGAAGGTTAGTGACAGTAGCCAGTGTGGAACTAAAGCTATGACTCAGGAATCGAGGGAGTTGGCCTTAGCAAGTTCCACATCAGATCGGCCACTTTCAACAGGGACCAACAGCACAACTTGTGGGTGCATACATTTCATCAATGCAAACTTGCCTGAAGAGTTGCAAGAAGATAGAAGATGGTAGAAACAAATGATTCCTGCTCTCCTCATGTGGGCTGGGTCCTTCCCTGATCTGTGGGCAATCCAAGATCTGGAGCTCATGACTGCCCTTCACATTATCACGACCTCCCTTGTCTCAGATTTCGATTCTCATGCAGTATGCCCAGGGATGCTGACTTTCATGCTGGTGAGATTATTCTGTTTACACTTAAACTAGATGCTTGACTCATTTTTTGGGCAGGCAACTCGGTGACTCAGTCTGTGGCACAGCAACTTCAGCTCTACCACCATTGCACTCATTGCTCATTTTCTTGTGTCAGATCCAGATGATGATGCATGGTCTGCTGCTGCTGTCAGGCAAACTTGCAATGAACTCATAGATGGACCACTTTCCTTCCTATATCAGGACCTTGACATGACGAACCTGGCATACACTTATCGATCACACTTCATTCTGCAACTCTTCACACATGCCCATCTTCAGCCTTGTATCGGATGCCCTGACATTCCAGGACTGGGCACCAACGTGATGAAGAAACATGCTGTCAGAGGGGCACTTTCCCTTTGTGCTGCCACAGTATGTAACTCTTTGTTGGTCATCAATCTGCAGTTTTAACTGTTACTTTAGCTTGAGCATGCCATTTGGCTATTCCAAAGGGGGGAGGTGCAAGTCGATGATCAAATGAGTACCCATGGTATGAGGGCGATGGCAAAAACTCTGCTCAAGCTCAACAAAGTGTCCAGGAAGGAGTCATCGAGTGTGCTGGCATTCTCTGAGCAGAATTGGGGCACCAGCACTCACAACTATCACACATCCATTTCTAAATGCAATAATGCTGCGGTGAGTGAGATCATTGCTATGGCTCACACCCTCGTTATCCCCTCCATGGAGACATTGGACAATGGCAGTTCTCCAGGTGACCTGATGGATGAGTTTTATTTTGCTGTTAATACTGATTTATGTCAAAGCATCTGTGAGATTTTGTGTATGCTATGAGTATCTTGCTGACCAGTTGACAAGACAGACTTGGCTGGATGTCCCCTCATCACAATCCCCTACATCATGTGGCACAGAATATTTCATACATATATTGCATACTCTCCCATCCCTCCCCCAATCACTTGGACGCCTGTTAGCATAAATGTTTAATCATTCTTTCCACTATCCGATCCCCACTTGCGCTTGAATCAAGATGCAAGCGCTTACTACGCTCATTTTATTTTTTTTTCCTACTACACTTTGTGGTAAATGAATGAGATCTTGTGATGCATTATTTGTGAACTATGTGAGCCTGCTATCAAAAAAGTCGCCCTTGTGAAGAGTCTGGAAAGTCACAAATAGTACAAATAGTCAAAAAAAAATAGTGTGGATAGTCAATGAATAGTCAAAAATAGACCAGATAGTCAGACAGAAATGGTATGAATAGTCAGAAAAATAGATGGATAGTCAGAAAAATAGTATGGATAGTCAGAAAAATAGTACAGATAGTCAAAATAGAAATCAAATCTACTAGAAATAGTCCCAGCAACTATCTGGACTTTTTAGACTATCCATGCATGTGAAAGGCACAATAGACATCAATTAATTTCCTGATGTTGCCACCCTTCAGGCAAACTCCAAACCCTTGTATAGGTCTTGAAGACCTGCCAGTAAGGCCCCAACTTGGGCAAGTGGCAGAATCAACCTCTCCAATCAACTTTACCATGTTGTGAGTCAAAGTGTGGAAAGGTGGTGAAAACCAACCAAACCAAACACCAAAGACAAATATGAGTGAGTGGTGGTTTACCTCCATGGAACCTGGAGGGCAGAGAAACCTAAAGTGGGGGAAATTTTGATGGCAGGTGCTCCTAGCACAAGTTGATGATGAGTTATGCAGGAGTAGACAAGTGAGTGATGACTGGACAGGGGATGCTGAACAGAGTGAATGTTATGTTTCACCCCTGTTTTCTCTCTTTTCACTGTATGTTTGCCTTGTGTTTGATCTGTTGGACTATGTTTCCTTTTCGAGCCATCTTCTCTCTGATCTGACAGCTCACTATCTCCACCACTGGCATTACTAGCTTGTTACATGCTTAGGATGTGTGTCATTGTTGTTCAACCAATGGCATAGTTACCTCATTTACATGCAGATGCCTCATGGTCCATTTCTTTGTAGTATTTAGTCTGCTGGCTCAAGTCCTGGAACCCCAGACTTGAGCTGCTCAATCAGACTCAAACCCTTCATCGTGAACTGCATCCACATGATGGAAACCACTCCCACAAAGATCACCAAGTGGTATACTCAGGCACAAAAGTTCGATGCAAAGTGGAGGAAGGTAAATGAGTTCTCTGGAAAGAAAGAAAAGAGGACATTCTATCCCAAGAACAACCTCTGTAGAAAAAGATCTGAATGCCATGGATGTGGATGGAGTGAGACTCTCCAAAGAAGAAAGAGATCATCACATCAAAGAGGGAAGATGTTTCAGTTGCAGAAACAAGGGACATCTCTCTCGAGAATGTCCTGACGAAGGGAAGACCCTCCAGAAGAAGGTCAAGAAGATCTGCAAAATTGTGGAAATCGAAGAAAATGACAATGAAGAAAGAGTTGTGGGTCCTTCTGTTGCCTTGACTAAGGACAGTTCTGTTTCTGTTGCACCTGTACTTGTATCCTCCACACCAGAACATACTATGCAAGTCCCCATCTCCCTTTACACATCAGAAAGAACCACCAAGGTCATCAACACCACTGCTCTAGTTGATTCTGGAGCAGAAATATCCTGCATTGACTGGGGATTTGTGTGAAAACACCAGATCCCCACTCAGCAGCTCAAAGAACCCATCCTCACCAAAAATGTGGATGGAACTCAAAACTCAAAGGGAAAGATCCTGTTTTCTGCCACTCTGTACTTTAGGATTGAAGGACTTGTCCACTGGTCCTTCTTCCATGTCATCAACTGTGGAACAGAAAACATCATCCTGGGCCTCCCCTGGCTCCAAGAGAACAACCCCATCATCAACTGGAGAATGGGAACCCTCTCCATTAACAAAAAGACTGATGGGTCTAAAGAGATGAAATGCAACATCTCTTCTGTTGCAGTTGAAGAACCTACCATGAATCTTGTGTCCCCTGCTGAAAAGAGGGGGATAAACAAGTTCATGGATTATGAAGAACCTGAAGATGAGACCATCTGTGTGCACTTCATGGTGTCGGTTGGAAAACTCGTAGAAGAAGCCAAGAAGATTAATCCAAACAATAGTCTTCTTCAAAAGATCACCATGGCTACTGAGTTGGCCCAAGAAGAACACAAAAAGAAACCGAAGGCTGTCCTCCCTGAGGATTACAAGGACTTCACCTTGGTTTTTGAAAAACCCTCTGATGGAACCCTACCTCCATCATGACCTTATGATCATGCCATCAACCTTGTTGAGGACTTCATCCCCAAGGTGGCTAAAGTGTATCCACTCTCCCCCTCTGAAAGGGAGTCCACAGAGAAATTCATTGAAGAAAACCTTTGAGAGGGAAAAATCCACCCCTCAAAGTCTCCTCAAGCCACACCCTTCTTCTTTGTCAGAAAGAAAGATGGCTCCCTTTGTCCTTGCCAGGACTACCAATATCTGAATAAGAATATGGTGAAGGATGCATACCCCCTTCCCCTTATCTCAGATCTCATTGATAAACTCAAAGGAGCATCTATCTTCACAAAGATGGATGTAAGATTGGGCTACAATAACATCCATATCAAACAAGGAGACCAGTGGAAAGCCATGTTTATCATGCATAAGGGACTCTTTGAACCAACTGTCATGCTCTTTGGGTTGTGCAACTCCCCTGCCACCTTCCAGCAATTCATGAACGATTCCTTCCAAGACATGATCACTGAAGGATGGTTGGTTGTCTACATGGATGACCTCCTCATCTTCTCCACCGATCCCAAAGAACATAAACAAAGAACTTGTTGTGTTCTTGAATGAATGAGGGAGCTGTCACTCCCTCTCAAATTAGAAAAGTGCCATTTCAATCTGACTGAGGGTGAATACCTTGGAATGATCATCAAAGAAAATACTGTTGCCATGGATCCTGTCAAGGTCCAGGGCATTGCTGAATGGCCTATCCCAAAAAAGGTCAAGGACGTACAATCCTTTTTAGGCTTTGCCAACTTCTACCAAAGATTTGTCCCATACTACTCAGACATCACCTGACCCCTGATTGACCTCACCAAGAAAACAACTACTTGGGAATGGTCAAAGAAATGTCAAACTGCCTTTGAACTCTTAAAAAGGATCTTCATGGCACAACTGACCCTTTGAATGCCTGACACCTCTCGGCTGTTCACAATAACCACTGATGCATCCAAGTATGCAACTGGAGGTGTTCTCCTCCAGGAAAATTCTAATGGCCAGTGGCAACCCTGTGCCTTCATCTCCCAGTCATTTAACCCTGCAGAAAGAACTATGACATCTATGATAGAGAACTATTAGGGGTTATTCAAGGTCTAAAATCTTGGAGGCATTACCTCCATGGATCACCATTTCCAGTCAAGGTCTTTACTGACCACAAGAATTTGACCTACTTCAAAGCACCACAGAACTTAAATCACTGACAGGCCTGCTGGCTCCTCGACCTCACAGACTTTGATCTGCAGCTTGAACATGTCCCAGGCAAAGACCTGGCCACCCCTGATGCACTCTCCCGATGACCTGATCATATTCCTGATGACAATGAAGATAACAAAGGAGTTACCCTCCTCCCACAGACATTATTTGTTAATCTCATCGACACAAACCTCACTCAAAAGGTCATGTCCTCCTCTATGAAGGACCCTGTAGTCCAAACAGCACTTCATGCCATAGAAAATGTTGACATGCCCCTCCCATTCAAATCCCATCTCTCTGATTGGAGATTTGACAATGGAGTGTTACTCTATAATGATCAGGTTTACATCCCAGATGATCCCTCCCTCTGCCAAGCCATTGTGTCCAACCACCATGATCACCCCTCCACAGGACACCCTGGTGTCTTAAAAACCTGACAACTTGTCTCCTCCAAGTTTTGGTGGCCTGGACTCACCTCTTTTGTCCAAAAATATGTAGAAGGCTGTGCTACATGCCAGCAAAATAAAGTTAATACCCACCCAATGATGCCACCCCTCATGCCCATCCCCTTGACCTCAACATGCCCTTTCCAACAGATCTCCTGCAATCTGGTTACCAATCTTCCCCTCTCTAAGGGTTATGATTCCCTTTTGTTCATGGTAGACCATGGGCTTACAAAGGGGGTGATTTTAACACCCACAAAGAAAACTGCCTCAGCTGCCAACATCACAGCACTCTTTTTCAGGAAAGTCTACTCCTGCTTTGGGTTGTATGACAAAATTATATCCGATCAAGGTTCTCAGTTCACCTCTGCTTTTGCAAAAGAACTCACCTCCCTTTTGGGATACTCTCTTGCCCTCTCAATGGCATATCATCCCCAGACTGATGGAGAAACTGAACAAGTAAATCAAGAGGTTGAAACATACCTCCACATCTTCTGTTGGAACAACCCTGCCTCATGGGTGGACAATCTCCCTATCACTGAATTTGCACACAATTACCACCCTCATTCCATCACCCATCAATCACCATTCTACCTCATGTACAGGTATGAACCAAAACCCCTTCTGTCCCTTATCACAGAAAGCCACCTTCCTGCCACTGAGTTTAGACTCGAGGAACTCTGAAAGGCTAGAGAAGAAGCCCTTGCAGCACATGATCTAGCCAGAAAAACAATGAAAGACCACTTGTCATGACCCTTCACCCCATTCCAAAAGGGTGACAAGGTCTGGCTCGAAGCATGGAACTTGAAGTGTTCCTACAAAAATAGAAAGATTGCCCCAAAACAGGAAGGACCCTTCACCATTTCCAAGGTCTTATCCCTGATCACGTACCACCTCACAATTCTCACACAATGGAGGATCCATGATGTCTTCCATGCCTCCCTCTTATCACCCTATTGCAAAAACAACATTCATGGACTGAACTTTCCAGCTCCACTGCCTGACCTGGTCAATGAGGAAGAGGAATATGAAGTTGAGGCGATAGTCAGCCATAAAAGGTCTGGCTGTGGACATGCCTTCTTAATCAAATGGAAGGGCTATCCTTCATCCAAAAACTTGTGGCAAAAGGAAACACACCTTGAACATGCGGATGATATGCTCTCTGCATATAAGAAACACTTCCCTAAAGACTTTCCCCCTCAGAAATCACCCACTTGATGCTCTACTCATACTATCAGAAACATCACTCTTGAAATGCCTCCTCGTTGTTACACCTACCCTCACAAACCTTCTCACTGTCACACCTATTTCACTTGTCGTCAATGACAGCCTGCTAGCGATCAAATGATCACCTTTTTATTGCCAACCCCACCATTGTTGGCACTGTCTATCACAAAGTCAATGAGAACTCCCCTCTCAATCTAGTTTATCACACTACCATCCAAGCCCTTCAGCTTGAAGAGTTGTCCTGTTACATTAACTGACAGAACCCTCTTCTGTCCCCTGCTTGTACCATCCTAAATGAGGTCACATACAAACAGGTCCCCCTACTTAGACTTTTTGATATCCTTGGAGGCACTGACCTCATCTACAATGTCTGCCAGTTTCCCATGTTGATTGTACCCCCTCCCCCTGGGTCTCAAAGACCCCCGACTGCAACCTCCCCTCCGGTTTCCTCTGTGTCGTCCTCCCCTCTGGCATCATCACCATCATCCTCCCAATCCTCCCACTCATCTCGCTCTCTCAGAAGAGCTGATAGACCTCATGCCTGCTGCTTGTTAGGTCCCAACCCACAACCCTGCAAGTCTCATGACTCCCTGTCTGAAGTTGACCCCAAGACCACCTTTGGCATCTCTAGAGCTGAGCTCGATTACACCTTGAATATTGTTGAGACCCTCACACAGCTGCCACCGTCTCCTGTGTTAAACACACTTGCTGAGGCTGATTGCCCTCTTACCCCTTCAGATCCATGCTATCATCAGACATGTTATGTCTGCTGCTGCCTTGGACACATCCACATCAACTGTGGACTCTATGAATGTCCACTCTGTCATGCCACCCACCCTCACCCTGGACATACCCAGGCTCAGTGCCTGTCCTTGCGCCCTCACCACCCACTACAAGAAAGAATTGCCACTCCAGGTGTGGTAGATGATTGTACCCTCATTGGGAGCAAGGACAATGATTTGTATGACAACAACTTTGACTTTGACAACTCTGCCATCAGCAACATGACCAGAGAACCCTATGGAGAGTAATTGAAGTCAGGGACTTCAATACTTAGAAGGGGGGTAATGTTACATTTCACCCCTGTTTTCTCTCTTTTCACTGCATGTTTGCCTTGTGTTTGATCCATTGGACTATGTTTCCTTTTCAAGCTGTCTTCTCTCTGATCCAATGGCTCACTATCTCCACCACTGGCATTACTAGCTCATTACATGCTTAGGACATGTGTCATTGTTGTTCAACCAATGGTGTAGTTACCTTGTTTACATGCAGACACCTCATGGTCCTTTTCTTTGTAGTATTTAGTCTGCCAGCTCAAGTCCTGGAACCCCAGACTTGAGCTGCTCAATCATATGCAGTTGTCCTCAGAACTTCACCCTCAGTGTCCCTAATCAGGACCACTCTTACCAGCATTGACTAAATCCTTCATCGTTTATGAAGGTTACTGCAGCTGTTGCTCAGTAGAAACCCATTGTCTGCATTTGAGCTCTCCCTACATTCTGACTTCAGTCAAGCATAACAGTGAAGGTATTCAGCTGAAAGGACTTCTGGAATGATGGACTTTGATAAAATGTGCTCCTGGCACAAGTTGATGATGAGTTATGCAGGAGTGGATGGATGACTAAGCAAACTTGCTGACGAAGTGTGGGGATAAAGCTTCAGATAAATGATAGAGGTAGATAGACCCCTTTGTGGAGCCTCAACTACCAATGATATGAATGAAGACAGATAGACTCTTCTGAATGAGCCTCAACTGTTGACAATGAGGTATGCACTGAGAGCCAAACTGACTGACTGAATGACTTCTGGACTGCTTGTGGATTGCTTGGGGGTTGTAGCTAAGTACATGGGGGTTTATATACTGTGGGGGGAGCACAGCTTGTGACAAACAAGGCACAAACACTTGGTAAGTAATGAGTAAGGACTGAGTAATCATGATGAGTAAGCAAGAAATGAAAAGTAAGCAAGTAAAGAAGATTGGTAAGTATTGGCAACAAGTGAGCCAAGGACAGTCAAAATATCACAAAATGAGTCAAATGGAGTCAGAAACTGAGTAAGCACACTGATATCACATTAGGTGGTGGCGATGCAAGTCAGATCTCAGTGGAGACATCTCTAGATCCAAAGATGGCATGACAGATGGATGGTGTTTCCAGATAGGGAAGTATTAATTCCAGAATTGAAGGGCATGAGTCAGGTGTCAAAGGGGGCTAGGGTGTTGGGGGTCTGTGGGGCAATGGGAGCATAAGCAATTGTGTCTCCCACCCTTTCATCCTCTCAGCAAAGTTAACAAAAGCTTCATGGATGGGGCTCTGATGGAGGAGGAGGAGAAGGGGGGATGTCTTCTGCTGGATCTTGCAGTAAGAAGGCAAGATGCATGTCATACTCATCATGAATGTGATCAGGGAGGCTGGAGAACAGTAGACTATGCTGCAGCTGTCACAATGCAGGAAGAATGATGGACAAGATTGGAATAAAGACAGTGCAGGGAGCAGGGAGGAACAATCCATATGCTTCATCAACCAGAGAGACCAAAATGACCACATAAGACCTTTCTAACTGAGTGACAGACCTGAGGTGACCAAAGAACGACCTTCTGGAAGTCATACTGACAAGGAGAACATGCTGACCAAGCTGCATGGGATGAGATGGGGCTGACAACAATGGAATGAACCAGGGGGCTTCAGGATGGAAGCTTGTGGGAATGCCTGGCAGATATACATAGCCACTGTCTCTGGCAAATGAGACAAGCAGGATGATTGATGAAGAGGTGGCCATGATTGATGGACTTAGCAAAATGAGTGTCTGATGGATGGAGTGCTGTAGAAATGTGTAGGGTGCAAGGATCCTCTCCAAACTTGGAAGGCAGAATCATGTGGCTGAGCACTTTAAGCAAGTGTGAGAACAGAGTCAATATCTTTGGAAATGGTGGAGATATGATGAAAACCAGAATGCCATACATGGGCACTAAAAACTTTTAATGTGCACTTAACTTGCTTCCTCTTTTCTCTTTAGCACTGATGACTTGTTCTTGTGTGAAGGATGACTGTTCATGTCCAGCAGTCTTTCTACACATGAGGCCTTTAGTCTTCATCTGCATGGCATGGGCATTGCATGCAACTTGTTGACGAGTTAGGCAGAGTCAGCTGTAACCATGTCCACAACACCTTTGGTGTGACAACGTACTGAAACCCAAAGCCTATCAGCCCGGACATTGAAACTCAACCACAAGGGACAGCCAGACCAGCAGACCCCTCATCCTCTTCATCCACCAACATATACTTACTGACTTCTACCAATCCAATGGCAGAAGAACTTGCTCAACACACCTCTGGACTTAGTCTCCAGGACCCCTTCACTGGACAGAGTAGGGTAACCCCTGAAATGGCCACTGAGTTTTACAAAAGCCTCTTTGGTCAAGACATGGTCAGGCCTAAGGGCCCCTCCCAAGGTTCTGAGGAGAAAGGAAAGGAACACGACTCTAAGGGAGAGGGACTGAAAGAAATTGGCCTCAACAAGCCCTTCTCATATACTGGAGCTCACCAGGACTTTTCTGCCTGGTTAAGCAGCATCAAACTTTACCTTGCCACTAATGACCATATCTACTATGAGGATGAGTCCAAGATCACATTTGCCCTCTCCTACATGAGGAGCAGCTTGGCCCATGCCCTCACTGAGGCCTATGTCAATGAAAATACTACTGCACTTGGAGACCTCAAGATTTTTGATGGCTGGGATGAGTTTGTTGCCAAACTCAAAGAAACCTTCCAAGTAGGAGATGCAAGGTCTACTGCTGTGGGGAGAGGGATCTCCCTACACTAGGAGTGTTGGTATTGCATCAATAGGTGGTCTACTAAGCTTCTACAGGCATTCCGACAGATGCAATGCAAATGCAACCCCTCCTGAGCATCTTTGAAACCATCTGTGCTCTAGCTTGCCCAATACTCCATCCTCTTTAGTCAAATCACTTCCCCTGCTGTTGCATGACCTCTGGAGACACTCCCTGGCCATTGTGACAAAGTTCTGACACTTGTGACAGGTTTTGGGTTGCCTGCACTCACTCACTCATGCTCTTCAGGTCTGCACTATTGGTTATGTAAGTGCATTTCTGTTGCTCTCACTGTAATCTTGTTCACTTCCCTTCAGACTGCTTGCACTTCCTTGCACTTTCTTTATTTTAGTTGTTCTTTTGATTGCCAATACTATACTGGCCTCATGGCCATCATTACATCAATCTCCATTAATTTCCATTCTTTCCTGTCTCTCTTTTGGCTTTTGACATCACTTACTTCATAGTTACATACTCCCCGTGTAGCTACACATATACCTGTTGAGAATGTGATCCGGAATTACAGTAGCGTCTTGGAGTTTCGCCCAGAGGGCTCGGAATTTCTCCCCAACCCTCAGAATTAAATTCCGATGTCACTATGCTTACTAATTATGGTACTATAAATTTTCTGCACTGTTCTTTTCCACCTCAGTGATTACTTCGTACAGAGGTGAGCATACTTATACTTACATTCGTTTACTCGGTACTGATGTAGTGTAGATACTCATACCTTCATTAGATACTAATAAAGTGATTACTTCATACACTGAGATACTCATACCTTTGTTAGGTTATGAGCCCCACTCTCACACTCTAATTCCAAAAGAGTTAATACACAGCAACACTACCCACTATGGCAAAAGATGATCATTCCTTACAAGTCCCAACCCTAAATGCAGATGGAAGCAACTGGCTATACTACAAGGCTCAGGTTGAATGGGCCATCAGCTTGAAAGGGCTGATTGGACACCTGACCAGCTTGGATGCGAAACCAGAGGACCCCTCAGCAGGGAAAGACTCCTCCTGGAAGCCCACAGCCACAGAGCAAAAACTTGTTAACAAATACCCAGAAAAACTTTGGCAATGGGCTAAGGATGATGGATACATCAAGCAAGTGATTGCTGTATCACTCCCAGAATCTCTGTACCTTCGAGTCCTGAAGGAAGAGACTGTGAAGAGTGTGTGGGGTGTCCTCACTGACCTTTTCCAAAACCACTCTCGCATTGTTGCAATCGACCTTCAGAGAAAACTCCAAGAATCCTGCTGTGCAGAAAAAGGTGATGTCTGCACTCACTTCGACAAGATGCATGCACTGCATGAACAACTTGCTGCACTTGGACAGTCAATCACAGATGACAACTTTGCAGCCATCATCCTCAGCTCACTTCCTGCTTTGTATGACTCCAACCTTGCAGCTATGACATCTTCAGCCCTAGTCATGCAAAAGGACCTATCTCTAGACTTTATCATCAAAGTAATTTCTGATGAATATGATAGGTGCCAAATGCAGATGAAGAGAGGTAATTCTGGAAACTCCAGAAATTCCAAAGACACAGCTTACTCAGCAAAGGATGGAAAGAAGTCCACTTGTGAAAATTGTGGAAAGAAAGGTCACAGCAGAGACCAATGCTGGGAAGAGGGTGGCAGAAAAGCTGGGCAAGTGCCCAAGTGGTTCCAGAACAAGGGAAAAGGGAAAAAGAAGGAGAAAGGCACTGGAAAAGCAGCCACTGCGGCCAGTGCATCAGCCAGCTCGAGCACACAAACCAGCACTGACTCAGAACCCAATGGAGTTTGGCTAGCACACCCACAGGATGATGACTGGCTTACAGAAATTGTGGAGGAAGAAGTTCTGAACCCCCAGGACATCATTAACAATGAAGAAGACGCATATACAAACAACTGTGACCATGTTCTCCTCATGGGTGAAAACCTAAATTCTGCAGAAGAGACCATCCTGTTCGACTCTGGTGTTTCATGTCATATGTCCTCCTACTGCAGCAAATTCCTTGATTACAAGCCAATCATACCCAAACCTATCACTGTGGCCAACAACCACACCTTTCATGCCATTGGAAAAGGCAACCTTGCAATCTTGCTCCCAAATGGCACTAACCAGACCCACATTCGACTCAAGGATGTGCTCTATGCTCCCAGGATGGGAATCACACTCATTTCTGTCAGCAAACTTGACATTGCTGGGTATGCGGCATTATTCCATGACAAGCATTGTCAAATCTTTGACACTTGGAAAAAGAAAGTAGCTGAAATTCCAATGCAAAAGGGCCTCTACTGCCTCAAACAAGCTCATCGCACCTTTGCAGGCCTAGCTAAGGCCACAGAATCCCTCACCATGGAGGAGATACACATCAGGCTTGGCCACATTGCTCCTGAAGCCATCCAGCACATGCTGAAGGATGGCACAATCAGTGGAATTAAACTGGACAAAGCGCATTCCACCATGGGTGCATGCAATTCATGTGAATATGCCAAAGTGACTCGGAAGCCCATTGGGAAGGAGCATGACCCACCCTGCTGTGAACATCTAGGTGATGAGGTCCACACAGATCTCTGGGGACCTTCTCCAGTCCAAACCCCAGGCCATAGTCAATACTACATGTCATTCACAGACAACCACACTTGTTATACCACCCTATTCTTGCAGAAGATGAAGGCTGAGACCTTCAAGTCATACAAAGCCTATGAAGCATGGCTGAACATGCAGTTTGACACCAAAGTCAAGCAACTTCGCTTGGACCGTGGGGGAGAATATCTTAGTGTGGAATTTTCGGAATATCTGAAATCCTGAGGCACAGAATGACACATAACTGTCCATGATACCCCAAAACACAACAGAGTTGCAGAATGACTCAACAGAACACTTGTTGAGCATGTATGTGCGATGATTCACACTAGTGGCCTACCCAAGAACCTCTGGGGGGAGGCCATTATGCATGTGACCTGGCTCAAAAACCGCTCATCAACTCGCCGTCTAGGCACAAAAACTCCCTATGAAATGCTCTACCAAAGACCACCTGACCTCTCAAGAATTCTGGTCTGGGGATGTCATGTCAAGGTCCATGACACCTCTGGCTCAAAACTAGACATGCAAGCCTGAGATGGACACTGGGTAGGTTTTGATCCTGAGAGTGATGGCCACTGCATCTACTGGCCTGACACATGAGCAATCGGAATTGAAAGAAGTGTCATTTTTGAGTGCCGGGATGTGTCTGTACCACATGGTGTGCCACCCAAGGGGGAGCAGGGGAATTCTGACGCCTCAGAAAGAAATTCCAAAGCCTCAAAGCGAAATTCCAAAGCCTCAGAACAGAACTCCACAGCTTCACAGGGAAATTCTGAGGTCCCACAGATGGTCAAGTGACCCACCAAAGCAACTTCAGAAATTCTGAGACTCATTTCAGACCCACTCAGAGACAATTTCGAAACACCTCCACCTCAACCTTGTTGTTCCACTTGCCAGCACTTTGAATCAGACTATATGAGGTGCCTACATACAGGGGAAGGCACTTGTGATGGGCGCATCCCTCTCGACTTTGTAAAAGAACTCTGAGAGAGTGATAGCAACCCAAACAGCCTGAAATCCTGAGAAAACACTACCTACAAATTTGACAAAGAACTAGCTGCTGATGAAGATGACACCAACATTGTGTATGCTATGGTGGCAGGGATGGCTGAAGCCGAAGGGCTGGACCCATCAACAGTACAGGAGGCAAAATCCCGAGCTGACTGGCCAAAGTGGCAAAATGCCATAAATGCGGAATTACAGAGCCTAGAGGAAGCACATACCTGGGATGTCATTGAGTGCCCCAAAGGTGCAAATGTGGTAGGATGCAAATGGGTCTTCAAGATCAAACGCAATGCTGCTGGAGAAATTGAGAAGTACAAAACCTGCCTAGTCGCTAAGGGCTACTCTCAGATCCAGGGCATTGACTATGACAAAACATATGCTCCCATTGCAAGACTCACATCTTGTCAAGTCCGAGCCTACTCTGACCAACTCTGATGCTTAACAAGGTCTAGAGAAGGGTCCAGAAGCAAGTCCAACACAGGGAAGCAGGACTCTGACTAGTGGAGTGTCGGCAGGAATGAAGTCCACTGAGACAAAGGTGGAGCAGAGTGAGGGCATCGGGTTTAGCTCATGCACTACCCCCTTGCACGATCTCAGCCCTCATATTTCAGAGGGAGAGAACAGACGGAGAGTCAGAGATAACTCCAACAGGCAGAAGTCAGAGACAGAAGGAGTAGGAACTAAGTTGATATTCATACTGAGGAATGGCAGAGTATGATACATGCTTTTATACTACTATGGAGGTATAGTAACCAGAATCAGAACTGACATATGGAGACCCAGAAATTTTCAAGTAAAAACTTCCTAGATGACAGATGAAGGGTAGACAGAAGACATATGAACAGGTAACATAGAACATCCAGAAAAGGAAACAGTCCAGGTGCTGGACCATGTGGTGTGCATGCTGCGGAGTACCTGACTGTGCGCTGTCAGGGAGAAGTCTGAAGGTCGTCACATGACCCCTCAGAGAACGGTCTGCCCAGTCTGGTAGGAGAGCAACACAAGTCCAACAGCAGTCAGAGTGGAGATGGTTTGCAGATGACAGAAGGTGGGCAGAGTTGGTGTGGAGTGAGCAAATGACTGGCAGAAGAGGGTGTGGAGTGAGTAAGGACTCAGAGTGAACACACAGTTATGACAGTGCCCCCCCCTTAGGGCCTGGACCCCTGAAGGCCACATGTATGGGACAAGATCAACACGAGTTGATCATTTGAACTTATTTTGATGCCTCGAGGATGATGGCTTTAGCTGCAATGGAGCTCCATCAGAGTTTGAAGTACTGCTTAAAAACACATGTTAGGGTACTGAACCTTCGTCCTTTCCTCCCATCATCATGCCTTCCCAGCACCAGAGCAAGACCTCCCAACCAACCCCTGGCCATGTCTGTGACTATTCCCAAGTCGCAGATGAAGAGCTGGTCATCCTAACTGATGACTCCACCAACACCAAGCGAGAGAAGTCCATGGAGAAGGTGTGCCGACAAGAGGAGGCCGAGTGGAGAGAGAGAGAGCATGAGGCAGAGTGCAAGGCCAAGAGGCAGAAGGTGGAGGAGGAGTGGTTGGAGGCAGAGCAGAAGAAGAGAGTGGAAGAGGAGGCTCAGAAGAGAAGGGTGATGGAGGAAGAGGCAGAGAGCCTCTCTGGAGAGGGCCCAGGCCATGCAGAGGTGAGTAGCAGACTACTGCGAGTCAGGTGGAGCTGACCTATATTTTATTTTATTTTTATTTTTTTGTCTTTAGTTTGTATATTTTTGTACTACTACGAGATAGACTTGTGATTTTGTTTGTGACTCTGAGAAGTGAAACGGATAAGCAGAGAAAATTCTAAAGTACTTAAGGTAGTTTGGTAAGAGGCGGAGTTGGCCCATGGAGGAGGATTATGTAGGTGGAGTATTATGGCGGAGGTTGGTATGGGCCAGGTTTGTGTGGATAGCATTCATGGAAAGCAGATACTATGTCAGAAGCATGATCTAGCTCAGTTGCAAGCAACCAAGAGGTTTCTTTGTCAGTGTTCTCATAACCAGCCCAGTGGACTAGATACAAGAGTTGACAGTGGTGGCAACAGTGGTCCACCTTAGAGTCAAGTATCTCCAATACTTCATACTCAAGGTCACCATCAACATCCACTGGTGGAGGCAGAGGTTGTTGATGGTTTGGGAAAGGGTTAGTCGCTGCAGCTTCCAGTTGTGAGACATGGAAGACCAGATGTATTGAGTGCATAGAGTCAGGGAGCTTAAGGGTGACCAAATGCATACCTGGCCTGGCCAAGATGGTGAACAGACCTAAGTACTTTTCAGAGAGTTTTTCCAATGGATGAGTGGAGCAGAAGTACTTGGCTTTGATGTAGGCCTGTTCTCCAACCTTAAACTCAGGCAGAGGTATGCACTTGGCATCCGCTGGACCCTGGTAGTGCTGCTGAGCAGCGGACATTTCGGAGTGGAGGAAGTCATGAAGGGTGGAGAGCTCAATGACATAGTCATGAGCCCTTGGGGAAGTGAAGTCTTGGTCAGGGACCACAGACAGGTTTGGATGGTATCCCTTGTTAGTGAAGAAGGGAGAAACTCCAGTAGTTGCACTTGGTGTGTTGTTGAAAGTGAACTCCACTAGAGGTAACAGCTCAGCCCAGTTGTCTTGTTGGTAGTTACAGTAGACACGAAGGTACTGTTCGAGGGTCTGGTTCGTTCACTTGGTCTGGCCATCGCCTTCTGGGTGGTAACCCAAAGTGAAGTGAAGACACATGTCAAGGGCCTTTCCTAAAGAGCAGAAGAAGTGTGAGACGAACTCAGGACCTCTGTCAGAGGTGACATTAGCTGGCACTCCGTGCTTGGAGAAGACATGGGTAAGGAAGAGCTTAGTGAGTTCGGCAGAGGTGATGGAATCATGAGTGGGGATGAACACTGCTTGCTTTGAGAGGCAGTCCACTACCACAAGGATGGCAGAGTAGCCATCGGAGTTGGGCAGGTGTTCAATGAAGTCCATGGAGATGGAGTTCCAAGGTCTCTCTGGGACAGGGAGTTGCTTCAGTAGACCATAGCGGTGGTGACATGGAGTTTTGCCATGTCCACAGGCAGTGCAAGACCTGACGTATTCTTTCACATTGGAGCGGAGGTTAGGTCACACATAGTCCCTGTGGATGAGTTCTAGGGTGCAGTTTTGCCTGAAATGGCCTGCTAGAGGATGGTCATGCTTAAACCAAAGCACTCAAAGGCAGAGGTCATCAATGTCAGGGACAAAGATGCGACTGTCGAGGTGGAGTAGACTGTTGGAGTCCAGGGACCACTGAGGCTTAGTCAGAGTTGGAAGGTGGCTGGTGGAGATGGGGTTGGAGGGTAGGGCGGAGATGATGTCAGAGTGCAAGCACTCAACATTGAAGACCATGGCAGCATGGAGCACAGGTGCCATGAGGGTGGTGGTACAGAGGGATGATGCGAGTTGCTCCTGTGTAAACATAGGGCAGAGATTGTGAGGATTTACCTGCATGTAGTCCCTATCCCCCCCTTTTGGGTAGACATCCCAACATCATGTAAGTGCATCAGGTTTGGCTCCAAGGCAGCCAGGTCAGAAGCAGATGGAAAGGTTGAACTGGGAAAGGTACTCTGACCAGTGGGCCTGTCGACAAGTGAGAACCTTAGAGGTGGAGAAATACTCAAGGTTTTTGTGGTCCATCACCATGTCAACAGGTAAGGTGGAACCTTCTAGGTAATGCTGCCAATGGCAGAAAGCCTTGAAGATAGCCAACAGCTCCTTGTCATGGGTATCATAGTTGAGTTCTGGCACGGTCATGGTGCGAGAGTAGAAAGCGACTGGGTGGAGTTCACCATCAGAGCAGGTGATTGACAAAATGCCAGCAATGGCATAGTCAGAGGCATTGGTTTCAACTGTAAGTGGAGCATCAGGAACCCAATGAGTGAGAATAGGAGTGGAGCTGAAGGCATCCTTCAGGTGGAGGAAAGCAGAGTGGCACTCCTCGGAAAAGTTCCAAGGAGCACCCTTTCATGTGAGGCAAGTGAGTGGAATGACAATGTCGGAGTAGTTATTAATGAATTGTCTGTAGAAATTTGCAAAACCAAGGAAAGACTGGATGTCTCGCACCTTCTGCAGCTCAGGCCAGTTGCAGACTGCCTGAACCTTCTCAGCAGACATGGTGAGACCGGAGGGAGAAAGAACATAACCAAGGTACTCAATGGAGTCAGAGTGAAACTTGCACTTCTCCAGCTTGGCATAAAGGCCATGCTTTTGAAGGTGGCAGAGTACCTCTTTTACATGTTCATGGTGTGACTCCATGTTCTGCAAGTAAATTAGGATGTCATCAAGGTATACCATGACACAGACATCAAGCATGTCTGCAAAGATGCTATTGACGAATCGCTGGAAGGCTGCTGGTGCATTAGTCAGACCAAATGGCATTACCTGCCACTCATAAGAACCATAATGAGTGTGGAATGCCATTTTCCATTCATCTCCATCTGCGATGCAGACTAGATGATAGGCATGGTGGAGGTCAATCTTGGTATAGACTTTAGTGCAGCTTGGAGAGTCAAGTAGGTCGGAGATGAGTGGCAGTGGATAGTGGTCTTTTTTCGTGATTTTATTGAGTCCTCAATAGTCTATGCAGAGGTGGAGTGAACCATCCTTCTTTTTTACAAAGAGGACAGGGGCACTGTGAGCAGAGGTGGACTGCTTGATGAAACTGTAGCCAAGATGCTCATCAATAAAGGTGCATAGAGCTTCAAGCTCTGGCAGAGACAGAGAGTAGATTGTGCCAATGGGTGGAGAGGCTCCTTCCTTGAGGTCGATCTTGAGATCAAACGAGCAGTGTGGCAGAAGTTCTGTGGCCTTGTCTTTACTAAAGACATCAGCAAACTCGCGATATTCAGGAGGAACTGAGGAGAGGTCAGGAGGCAGAGAAGAATTGGAGGATGCACAAAGCTTCACATCATCAGCAGAGAGCTGTAAGCAGAACTGTCTAGAGCCAGGGAGAGCACAGGCTCTGACATATGCAGCAGCATTGATGAGTGAGACAAGTGGAGCAGAGCATGGTGAGTCTGTTGGAGGTGCAGTCGGAGCTGCAAATGGAGTGGAGGGTGTTGGATCCAGAGCAGAGGTCACAGCGGAAGATGACGAAGGCACCTGGGGTGTTGGCATTCCCTGTAGTGATGGTTTGAATGATATACTGCCCAGTACCCAGTCAATCGACAGATTGAAGCGGGTGAGCCAGTTGTGTCCTAATACCAGCGAACATGAAGAATCCAACAGAGTAACATAAAATGAAACAGAATTGACATCGCCAGAAGGAAAGCAGAGGGAAAGATCTACTTCTTGGGAAATGACAGCATTTGTACTACCATCGAACAAGTGGAGCAGAATTGGTGGAGAAACAGAGGAAACAGGAATGGCATATTTTTTGATTATAGATGGGTCTATGAAACAATGAGAAGAGCCAGAATTGATCAACACAGAAACAGTATCAACAGAATAGTCAAGAAGAATTACAGACAGGAGTAAAGAACTGGGACCAGAAAGAGCAGACATGTTGAGTTGGATGTCCAGTTGCGCACAGTTGGGATCAATGCTTCCTCCAGGCTGTGCAAGCTCCCTGGAGGAGCGGACTAATTTTTTGGCTCTGCCTTCTCCGCAGTCGGAGGAGGCAGAGTTCCAGCTGTAGCTGCATGGGCTTTGGCTGCGCAGGAGGTGGACTTGGGACAGTCCTTGGCAGAGTGGCCAGCCTCACCACAGAAGAGGCAGAGGTTGTTCTTCATCCTGCACTGGCATTCAGTGGAGGTGAGTTTGCCATCCTTGCCCAGAAGATGGGCAATATCAGACTTGGGCAGATCTTTCTGTTTACCCTTGCCCTTGATGTCAGACTTTGGAGCAGAGGAGGAGGAGGATGATTTAGGTTTATTGTCAGAGTTGGAAGACTGCGACTTGTCGGAGGCAGACTTGGTGGTGCATGAGATTTCTGCTTTGCGCTCCCAGTAGTGCGCATCGATGGTCTGGGCAAGTTTGCAGAGTTGTGCAAGGGTAGAAGGCTTTCCAACTCAAGCAATCTCATCTTTGATGCAGTCTGGAAGTCCACTATAGAAGTGGTGGCGGAGTGCACTGACACCGTAGTCCTTGACTTGTGAAGCCCAGCAATTGAACTCCACAACATATTTGGTAATTCGAGAACCATCTTTCATAGTAAGGTTCTCGAGTTGTTGGACAGCATCCACTATGGCATCATGCAGACTGAAATTAGTTGTGAGTTCTTGTAAGAACTCATGATAGTCATCCATCCAGAGCAGGTGGTTGTGGTTGTCAGGGTTTAGCAGGTCTGGCTCGAACCAAGCCAGGGCCATACCCTTAAGATAAGACTGAGCAAAGGTAACTTTTGCTCTGTCAGAGCAGAATGCGTGAGGGCAGTCTTGGAAGTTCAGCTCGCATTGTATGAGGAACTCACAGAGTTTCTTAGGGTTGGAGCCATCGAAGGTGTCAGGTTCGCAGACTTTGGTTTTCGGAGTGGAGTCCCCAGTGCACGAACTAGACTGCACAAGCACATGGACAGCTCTAGCAAGAGCTACAAGGGGATCCTCTGGCAGCTCAGCCAGGTCTTCAGGGACATCCCCATCACCACTGCCCCCACCATTGGGAACACCATCAGGATAATCAGGGTCAGGGTCAGGTCCATCATCTTGGTTACAAGGAGGCAGAGTATGGAAGGTTGTTGGGTAGAGGTTGGAGCAACCAGCCTGTGAAGCGCTTTCGCCTTCAGTGCAAGAGCAGCGTCAAGTGGAAAAAGATTGGAACTGCTCAACGACAGAAGGGAGTCGACGCAGATTAGCTAGTGCAACAGCGAGGTTCTCAGCAACCTCTCTCTGGGGTTGAGCTTGAGTTCTCATAATGGTGTAAGTTTTTCGGAAGACAGAAAAGGAGATTGTACAAGTGCAAGTATGAATATACGGTCGATGCCAAACAAGGTCTAGAGAGTGGTTAGGAAGCAAGTCTGACACAAAGAAACAGAACTCCAACTAGTGGAGTGTTGGCAGGAACGAAGACTGCCAAGACAAAGGTGGAGCAGAGTGAGGGCATCATGTTTAGCTCGTGCGCTACCCCCTTGCACGATCTCAGCCCTCGTATTTCAGAGGGAGAGTACAAACAGAGAGTCAGAGGTAACTCTGACAGGCAGAAGTCGGAGACAGAGGGAGTAGGAACTAGTTGATATTCATACTGAGGAATGGTGGAGTATGATACATGCTTTTATACTACTATGGAGGTATAGTAACTGGAATTGGAACTGACATACAGAGACCCAGAAATTTTCAAGTAAAAACTTCCTAGATGATGAATGAAGGGTAGACAGAAGACATATGAACAGGTAACATAGAACATCCAGAAAAGGAAACAGTCCAGGTGCTGGACCATGTGGTGCACATGCTGTGGAGTACCTGACTGTGCACTGTCAGGGAGAAGTCCAAAGGTCGTCACATGACCCCTCAGAGAATGGTCCACCTGGTCCGGTAGGAGAGCAACACAAGTCTGACAGCAGTCAGAGTGGAGATGGTTCATAGACAACAGAAGGTGGGCAGAGTTGGTGTGGAGTGAGTGAATGACTGGCAGAAGAGGGTGTGGAGTGAGTAAGGACTTAGAGTGAATGCACAGTTATGACACATCTCTCTGCACCATACTAGCAATTGCTGCATGCAATGACTGGGATATCAATGTATTCAATTTCCACTTGGCATTCCTCAATGGCAAACTTGGAGATGGCGAAGACATCTACATGGAGCTCCCTGAGGGCTATGCTGTAGGGCGGAATTTTGCCTGTCCAGTTGGGAAGCTAAATGTAGCATTATACAGCTCGAAACAAGGCGCACTTTGGTGGTACCAGAAGCTATGCACTACTCTTGCAGACCTTGGGCTCACCAGGGCACACGCAGACTGGGGAGTATTCTATGGTCATATAGGGTCGGAAATCCTCATCCTTGCCAGCCACGTCGATGACTGCACTGTAACAGGCAGTTCCCCATTGTTAATTCACTTGTTCAAACAGGAGATCAGCACTCGTTTTAAAATCTCCGACCTAGGGCCCATCAGTTGGCTACTTGGGATAAAGGTGACATGGAACAGAGAAGCCCACACCATATTGCTATCCCAGCAGTCATATGTTGAGGCCATCCTAACAAAATACAACCTCACTGACTGCAAACCTGCCACAATTCTGATGGACCCTGGCATAAAACTCTCCCACAGAGAAATTCTGCAGCCAGCCGAAGAAGCTGCATGCATGAAGAATGTACCCTACCATGCTGCCATTGGCTCCCTCATGCACCTTGCTGTTGGAATGTGCCCTGACATTGCATTTGCTGTCTCCACAGTCGCACAGTTCAACAATGCACCCAACATGACTCACTGGGAGGCCATGAAATGAATCTACAGGTATATCTCAGGCACAAAAGCGCTCACTTTGATGTTCAGAAATTCAGAACAAGGTCTCGAGGGCTATACTGATGCAGATGGAGCTTCTCAGGAGCATCAACATGCTATAAGCAGATATGCCTACCTACTAGATGGTGGAGCTATCAGTTGGGCTTCACAGAAACAAGAACTCATAACACTCTCCACTGCTGAAGCAGAGTATGTTGCAGCAACTCATGCAGCCAAAGAGGGCCTGTGGCTTCAATGACTCATCGGGGAAGTTTTCCGACCACTCAAACATCCTATCCCACTGTATTCTGACAGCCAATCCACCATTGCACTCACCAAGGATGGCAGTTACCATGCTCACACCAAGCACATTGATATACAATACCATTTCATTTATTTCACTGTGGAAAACCATTCCTTTTGTTTAATTTATTGTCCTACTGACGACATGGTTGCCAATACCCTTACCAAACCTTTACCTAGCATCAAGGTGAAACACTTTGCATCTGCACTCAGACTTCATTCTGATTGAGGGGGAGTGTCAAGAATGCGATCCAGAATTATGGTATTGTCTCAGAGTTTCGCCCAGAGGGCTCAGAATTTCTCCCCAACCCTCAGAATTAAATTCTGATGTCACTATGCTTACTAATTATGGTACTATAAATTTTCCACACCATTCTTTTCCACCTCAGTGATTACTTTGTACAGAGGTGAGCATACTTATACTTACATTCATTTACTTGGTACTGACATAGTGTAGATACTCATACCTTCATTAGGTACTAATAAAGTGATTACTTCATACACTGAGATACTCATACCTTTGTTAATACCTGTCTTCATTGACAGGAAAAATAACAACTTGGAAGCCCCCAGGATAGAGACAGAGAGAGCAAGCAGAGTAATGATATCAACATGATCCCTTCACTTTCCCCTGCCTAGCGCTGAGTCACAGGCATAGTTCTGACAGATTTCTAGGCAGGCTTGAGGCCTGCACACTCCTTAATCCATCGCACTTTTCATTTACAGGTCAAGTAACATGCATGATTCAGTTGCCTTCACTCCTACCACCTTCCTACTACTAGAGCAACTCCCCTTGGGTCAAACTCACCCCTTCAGATTGCCTATCCCTAGGCTGGAGCCCACATCCCCATACTAGGTAGCAGATACCTGCTCCCCATGCCACACTCATCTACCTTTCCACTATCCAACAAGGAGACTGCTCACTTGATGAATACATTGCTGACTTCTGCAACTGCCTCAACAAGGCCCAGATATCTACCAAAGACTTGACTGCAGCAGTCTCCTTTGGGAAAGGCTTTAATGAAGAAATCAACAAGTGGATCCTCATGGCTGGCCATAAGCCAGACACTGTCAAAGACTGGATCTGCCAAGCAATGGCAGCATGTGCAGCTATGGCAACCCTCAAGGTCTTCTCTGGAAAGGCGACCTACCAGGACTGCTCCTACCTCTGGAAGCAAGAACAAACTTCTCACAGATCAAAGTCTCATTCATCTCCAAAGACTCCATACCAAGACCCTTATGCCATGGATGTTGATTGGAAATCTAAGGTCCCATCACAGAGCAAAGCTCCTACCTGTTATGGATGCAGTAAGACAGGGCACATGAAGTCTAAATGCCCCTCATCGGCAACAAGCAGTAAGTCTTCCTTGGCCCAGAAATTCTGTACTAACATCCTGGCAATGCTCAAGGAGTTTGACAAAGCTTCAGAAGACCAAGAAGACCAAGAACCCAAAGACAAATATAGTGGGGAGAATGATGAACCCACAGATGATGGGGGACTGAAAGGAAACCTGGATTTTTGAAAGGCTCCCCTGGTGTAGCATCAGGAAGAGAGCCTATTGTATCACGAAGGGTAGAGGTTAAGATAGGAACTGAGAAAGTGTATGATTATGAACAAGATATGTCAATCACTTCTATTGCTGGTTTCGCTTACCATGTCAATTGTGAAAATGCTACTGTCCAAACCATCCTCGACTTGGGCACCAAAACAAATATTATCAATCTGGCAATAGTCCAGAAGTATGACATCCTGATGCGAAAAATCACAAGGCCCTGGGAGTCAAGAAGCTACAAAGGCAAGACTGGAGATTGGGTAACCCATATTGCTTCCTTCAGAGCCAAGATCTGGGGAAAGAATATGTGCATCCATGTGTATGTCCTCAAGCTTGGAAACTGGGAGTCCCTCCTTCTTGGAATGCCCTGGCTCAAAGAGCACAACCCCATAATCAGCTGGACCTCTCAAAAGCTGATTGGTTTTGGGGAGCTTGACCATGGCCTTGACAAGAAAAACCATGTCCAAGGTACCAACTTTGCCCAGACCATAAAAATTAACTGCACCTCCATTTCCATGAAACTTGGGGCTTTGCACATCCCAGCAGAAGTTGAGTTACCTCCAGAAAATTGGGAGTTCTCAGTAGTCTTCTCCAAAGAAGAAATCCCTCTTCCACCACACCAAGGTTTCCTTGACCATGAAATATGCCTAAAGCCAAGCTTCCAGCCAAAGAAAGGAGCAATCTATCCCCTCTCTCTCGATGAACTCAAGGCTCTTGAGGAGTTTATTGATGAAAATCTCAAATGTGGAAAGATTTGCCCCTCAAAGTCTTCACAAGCTGCCCCCATGTTTTTCATCAGAAAGAAAGATGGTAAAAGAAGACTCATCCAAGACTACTGCTACCTTAACTCACACACCATCATCAATTCATATCCCCTTCCTGATGTCAAGACCCTTCTTGATGAACTCACTGACTTGAAGTACTTTGCCAAGTTTGATGTTCAGTGGGGTTTCACCAATATCAGGGTAAAGGAAGGCAATGAGTGGAAAGGGGCCTTCATAACCCCTAGAGGACTTTTCAAACCAACAGTAATGTTCTTTGGACAGTGCAACTCACTGCCTACCTTCCAAAGGTACATGGACCACACATTCAGAGAGCTCAAAAGCAAGAGGAAAGCCATCATCTTCATGGATGATGTCACTATACATTTGAAGACCAGGGAAGGACTGCATGCTGCTGTCCGACAGTTCCTGCACATTGCTGCAAGGGAACACCTGCGCTTGAAACTCAAGAAATGTACTTTCGAAGCTGAAGAAATAGAGTTTCTAGGGTTTGTGATCTGTCAGGGTCAATATGAACCATCAGAAGTTAAAATCAAAGCCATCAAAACCTGGCCAGCTCCAATGACCCTTAAGGAACTCTGTTCCTTCCTTGGCTTCTGCAACTTCTACCAACAGTTCATTTCCAGTTTCTCACAAACTGCACATGCCCTTCACAATCTTTCAAAGACAAATGCAAAATGGACCTGGGGACCTGAACAGGCCTCTGCCTTTGAGGCACTGAAGAAGGCCCTGTCATCCAAACCCATTCTTCGTCTACCAGACCTTCAAAAGCTGTTTGTACTCCACACCAATGCCTCTAAACTAGGCACTGGTGCTGTCCTGTCACAAGCCAATGACTTGGGAACACTTCATCCCTGTGCCTACATGTCACAGTTGCTCACTGGAGCTGAACAGAACTACCAAGTCTACAGTGACTCCAAAAACCCTTTCAATGCTTGCTCTAAATGGAGTGTGTGAAGTGTAGTGCAAAAAGGGGTGGGAATTTTGCTTTGCATCTCCAGGACCAAATTTAGTACTTTCTCTTGGCTACATAATGGTACCTTTGTCATGTGATTTGGCTGACAGGCAGTGGAGATATCATTGATTGAAAACTGCAATACCATTGAAAGGGTTTTTTCACTTTTGAATTGAAAAGGGTATTTGGAGAACCAGAAGCTGAGATCTCAGGGGGGATGGGAAAATATGATTACATAATGAACCACATGATCTTCCAGATGATTTGTCAGCATGTAAACAATGACAAACATTGAATTTGTACCATTAAACCTCCCTCTTTTACCACAACTCATAAAATCATCTCTCTGGCTCACATGGTCATTTTCTCAGGGAAATATTATCAAATACTGGTGCCCACTACTGTACCATCAGTATAACATGCTCTCAGGACCATCAGTCCCTTAAAGAACCTGCTGCCAGTCAATCCCTGCACTGTTTCCCCACCCATGCCTGATGTATTCTGGGACTAATCAATGCTTGGAAGGCTGAAAATGTTATGGATGTCAATCTGGCGCTTCAGAACATGATGGACAAACAAATCCCCTCTTAACCAATGCATTTCTGGCCAAGGGACACTGATATGGGGGTTAGGGCAAGACAAAATCCTCTTTACCCTTGGGTGTCATCAGAAGGATATGCTACTGAGCAGCCATGGAGCAGAATCCTGTGCTTCCATCTGGCCCTGATTATTGCCTTTGGTCACATGTGTCATAACCATGCATTCACTCTAGGTCCTTACTCACTCCACACCCTCTTCCACTGGTCATTCACTCACTCTGCACCAACTCCACCCAACTTCTGTCAGTTACGAACCATCTCCACTCCAACTGCTGTTGGACTTGTGTTGCTCTCCTACCAGACTGAGCAGACCGTTCTCTGAGGGGTCATGTGACTACCTTTGGACTTCTCCCTGACTGCACACAGTCAGGTACTCCACAGCATGTGCACTGCATGGTCCAGTGCCTGGACTGTTTCCTTTTCTGGATGTTCTATGTTACCCATTTGTATGTCCACCATCTACCCTTCATTCATCATCTAGGAAGTTTTACTTGAAAATTTCTGGGTCTCAGTTCCAATTCTGGTTACTATACCTCCATAGTAGTATAAAAGCATGTATCATACTCCACCATTCCTCAGTACAAATATCAACTTAGTTCCTACTCCTTCTGTCTCCATCTTCTGCCTGTCAGAGTTACCTCTGACTTTCTGTCTGTACTTTCCCTCCAAAATATGAGGGCTGAGATCATGCAAGGGGGTAGCACATGAGCTAAACCTGATGCCTCACTCCACTCTGCCTTTGTCTCAGTGGAACTCATTCCTGCCAACACTCTGCCAGTCGGAGTTCTGCTTTCTTGTGTTGGACTTGCCTCTGAACCCTTCTCCAGACCTTGTCTAGCATTGGAGTTGGTTGGAGTAGGCCCAGACTTGACACATGTGACCAAATAACCATTCCCCAGTCATCCAAAGTTCAGATTAGAGCAAGATCTAGGAACCCTCTTAAGGTGCTTGGAGCACAAGGAGGTTTTGTCTTGCCCTAACCCCCATATCAGTGTCCCTTGGCCAGAAATGCATTGGTTAAGAGGGGATTTGTTTGTCCATCATGTTCTGAAGTGCCAGATTGACATCCATAACATTTTCAGCCTTCCAAGCATTGATTAGTCCCAGAATACATCAGGCATGGGTGGGGAAACAGTGCAGGGATTGACTGGCAGCAGGTTCTTTAAGGGACTGATGGTCCTGAGAGCATGTTATACTGATGGTACAGTAGTGGGCATCAGTATTTGATAATATTTCCCTGAGAAAATGACCATGTGAGCCAGAGAGATGATTTTATGAGTTGTGGTAAAAGAGGGAGGTTTAATGGTACAAATTCAATGTTTGTCATTGTTTACATGCTGACAAATCATCTGGAAGATCATGTGGTTCATTATGTAATCATATTTTCCCATCCCCCCTGAGATCTCAGCTTCTGGTTCTCCAAATACCCTTTTCAATTCAAAAGTGAAAAAACCCTTTCAATGGTATTGCAGTTTTCAATCAATGATATCTCCACTGCCTGTCAGCCAAATCACATGACAAAGGTACCATTATGTAGCCAAGAGAAAGTACTAAATTTGGTCCTGGAGATGCAAAGCAAAATTCCCACCCCTTTTTGCACTACACTTCACACACTCCATTTAGAGCAAGCATTGAAAGGGTTTTTGGAGTCACTGTACAACTTGGAAATGCTAGCAGTAATGCATGCCCTTACTTGATTTTGCCCCTGGAGCTGACTTGCATCTATACTGATCATCAAAATATTACTTACTACATGCAACCTCAGAAGCTTACCACTTGTCAGGCCCATTGGCAGGCTACCCTCCAGGAGTACCCACTTCAGTTTGTCCATATCACAGGAACCAAAAATTCTGCCACCAGCACTCTCTCCCATCACTCAGACTTCAATGCCAAGCCCACTACTGTCTCTACCCTACTTCCAAAGGCCATTTGGCTTGAGGGGGGGTGAGACCCCCTGTTGTTTCCCTTTTTAAGATCAATCAGACCATCCCCAAGGCCCCTAAAGCCTCTGCACCCATCTGGAAGGTCTCTTTCAAGGAACCAAAAGCCCCTGAGCACCCATCTGAGGATAAACCAAAGACTCAGAAAGGTAAAGGACATGTTTTTCAGCTGAATGCCCATCTGTACCAGGAGGTGAAGAAAGCTTCCATGTCCCTCTTGGTCCCAGAAACAACAGAAGGGTCTGACAGAGTCAGGAGAAAGGGGAGAAGATTATTCATCCCTGAACCTGTTCGCCAAGATGTCCTTCAGCAGTATCATGACACACCCATGTTTGGACACCCCAGGGTAAAAGCTATGACAAAGAAAATGAACAAATATGTCTGGTGGCCTGGAATGTACTAGTCCATCTGCAACTACTGCAAAGGGTGCCCTTCATGCCAAGCCAACAAGGTCAACACACATCCAATGACACCCCCAGTCACCCCACATGACATAGTCAAGAACCCCTTTCCCTTTAAGCAAGTCTCTATGGATCTCATAACTGACTTGCCCCTGTCTGGAGGAAAATACAACTCGATCCTCACTATTGTTGACCAAGGACTCACTAAAGGCACATTCTTCCTACCAACCACAAAGACAGCAGACAGCATAGGTGTGGCAGACCTTTACCATGCATATGTCTACCCCTGCTGGGGTGTCCTGGAAGCTGTCATCTTGGATAGAGGCCCTCAATTCATCTCCACCTTCACTAGGGACCTTTACCACTCCCTTGGTATCGAATTGAAAGCCTCCACTGCATACCATCCACAAACCAATGGCAAAGCCAAACATGTAAACCAGGAAATCAGCACCTATCTTCACATGTATGTGGACACAGACCCTCATAATGGCACACCAAACTCCTGGATGCTCAAATGGTGCACAACTTGCATGTGCACTTGGCCCACAACCAAATGCCACACTCGCTCATGTACAGTTTTGACCCTGCCCCCTATCCAACTGGGCAACCCCCAGTGGAGTCACTAGCAGGTGATGAACTCAAGCAGCTGGCCACCAATTGGGACACTGCAATTATCGCTCATAAGGAAGCACAGGAGTTGATGAAACAATGGTCAAAAGGGACCTATATGGAGTTCTCCATAGGAGATAAGGTTTGGCTGGATGCTTCTGACCTAAAACAGGATGTCCCATCAAAGAAGCTTGCACCCTGACAACATGGCCCATTTGTAATTGTCACATCCATGACTCTCGGACTCAATCCCAGTCCAGTCTGGACCCCTAGCCCCTATCTCCGGTCAAGTCTGGTCCTAGTCCAGCCTAGAAAACCCAACTCTGGCTCTAGATAACTCAACTCTGGCCTGAATAACCCAAGTCCGGTGTTTTACCCCTATCTCTGGTCTGTTTCAGCCTCCCAGCCTTGTGCTGCTCCACCCCAGTCCTCCCAGGTCTATGTCTGGGTCACCTGGACATAACTCTGGTCTGTTTTCCCATGTTTGCACTATATTTAGTCTAGTCCTTTTGTCTGACTTTTGCTTACTCTACAAAACCTGTGTCTGACTCTGGTATGCCAGTCACCTGGACTTTAGCTATTAGCCCTGGCACAGCCACTGTGGCTGTCCTCACTCTTGCTAATCTTCTTGCTAATAGCTTATTCACAAGTCCAGCTTCATGTTCATTACTCCGGACTGGCCTCATGTATTTAACCCCTGTACATACTTCATAGCACCCTCAGTCAGAATATCAACTAAGTATTACCCTGAACTCCATATTACCCCTTGAGTCCACTCTATAGCTAAGGCCGAGCCTTAAGCTATCCCTGGCCCCTGTCCCGGACCTCTCCCCAGCTTGCATATGGGTACAGCACATAAGCTGAGACCAAGGGAGGTAGATCCAACCCTGGACTGGCTTCCCCCCCTGTGCACACCCCAAGACCAGTTGGTTTCCCACACTACCAGTCTTAAGCCTGGTCCTCCGGACTTAGCCCCTGACTGCCATCCTTAACTCTGGTCCAACTGGACTTGGCCCCTGTCTCCTGGCCTTGACTTTGGCCACTCGGACTTAGCCCCTGTTACCTGGTCTTGAAGCCCAGTCACCTGAGGGTAAACCCATACTTCACAGTAATTTCTGAACAGATCAGCCCAGTTGCCTACAAGCTCCAGTTACCCCCTAACTGGTGTTGTGGGGAGCAGGTATCTGCTACCTAGTATGGGGTTGTGGGCTCCAGCCTAGAGATAGGCAATCCAAAGGGATGAGTTTGACCCAAGGGGAGTCACTCTAGCTGTAGGAGTGGGTAGGGAGTGGATGCAACCAAGTTGTGCATGTTGCTTGACCAGTAAACAAAAAGCATGATGGATTAGGGGGCAGACAGGCCTTGAGCCAGCCCAGAAAAGTGTCAGAAATATGCCTGCAACTCAGCACTAGGCAGGGGAAAGTGGAGGGATTGTGTTGACATCATTATTCTGCTCACTCTCCCTGTTTCTAACTTGGGGGTTCAAAAGTTGTTATTTTCCCTGTCAATGAGGACAGGTATATGTGTAGCTACATGGGGAGTATGTAACTATGAAGTAAGCGATGTCAAAAGCCAATAGAGTGACAGGAAAGAACAGAAATTAATGGAGATTGACATAATGATGGCCATGAGGCCAGTATAGTATTGGCAATCAAAAGAGTGACTAAAATAAAGCAAGCACAAGGAAGTGCAAGCAGTCTGAAGGGAAGCGAGCAAGATTACAGTGAGAGCGACAGAAATGCACTTACATAACCAATAGTGTGGACCCAAAGAGTGCAAGTGAGTGAGTGCAGGCAACCAGAAACCTGTCACAAGTGTCAGAACTTCATCACAATGGCTGAGGGGAGTGCCTAGTGGTCATGCGATGGCAGGGGAAGTGATTCAACTGAAGAGGATGGAGTATTGGGTGAGCTAGAGCACAGATGGTGTCAAAGATGCTCAGGAGGGGTCGCATTTGCATCACTTCTGTCGGAATGCCTGTAGAAGCTTAGTAGACCACCTATTGATGCGATACCAACACTCCTAGTGTAGGGAGATCCCTCTCCCCACAGCGCATACACCCCATGTTCCACATGTCCAAACTCACCCTTTTCATTGAAACAAAGGAATATGGCCCAGCACAACCCCCACCTCCACCAGAACTGGTAGGAGACAAGAATGAATGGGAAGTCAAGGTTATACTTAAACACAAATGTGCATGGAAAGTCAAGTCATCATCTAAAGAGCCTGGTGCAACCCTGCAGCAAAAATACCTCTACCTTGTCAAGTGGCTCAGTTACCCACATTCCCAGAACAGCTGGGAGAGCAAGGACAACCTTATAAATGCCCCAGAGGTTCTCAGGGAGTACAAGCATGTTCACAACCTCTGAACGCTATGTCCTACACCCCCAACACAGAAAACCCCAGCTCTGACTACTTCAACAATGACTTCCATGCTGACATGGATGAACCCTATGACCCATCCCATCCCTACTTTGATTGCTATGCCAGCACCCCTCCTCGCCTCTCAGAACCACCAGTACACTCCCCTGGAGCGTTATGCACTGCATCCCCCTTGGTACCCCCTGACTCCTCACATGGTGGTGCCTACCAACCCCTTCATGACTCCATCACCTCTGCCTCATGCCCATACCCATACCTGGTCATCTGGTCAGCTCCAACCACTCAATGAGCCTGCAAGGGAAAGTCCAGGGCCAAGGAGCTGTCTGGGCCTCACTATGACGCCTCTTTCTGATCCTGCAACACCCCTCCACTCTCCCAAGCTGCCTATAGATCACCAACCCCAGCCTCTCATCCTGGGTCATCTGCTCCAGAGCCTTGCATCGCACTGGCCACACTCCAGGCCCCTGCAGTCACCCCCTCTGCTCCTGCCACCACAACAAACAGGTTGGCTCCTGAGGCAAGCCTCTTACTTGGTTACATGCAGCTGCTTAACAACTTTGAGCACTGGGAATCACATGGCTGGAGAGCAGGAGAACACCATGAGTGTTTACAAATGCTGTCTATGGTCTTCCAAAGCTCAGAAGTGATCAGCAAGCACATCCACAACCAGGTTGGAACTGCAGAAGGAAGCTTTGAGGCCCATACTTACAAGAACATCAATTGTGCCAACTCTTCCATCCTCCAGGAAGCCTTGAAAATGCAAGAGGCCATCATCAAGATCATCCATGAAGACTTTGGCCCCTCACTCATATCCTCCTTTCATTCCTTTCTTGACTGACTCCCCCCCAACATCATGGTCTGTGGGCTCTTCTCTCTGGCGAGTCAAGCAGCACCTGGAAGATCAAGCCTTCCTTCAGACCCTGACTGAAAAGAAGCATGGACACTTGCAGGAGAAGAAGCCAGTCACCAAGGGAATTCACAACATAGACAAGGAGAAGTTTCAGAGGCTGGAAGAGATGTTGAACAGAGGTGTTGTGATTGCTGGGAGAAGATTATACCAGGCCAAGGCCAAGAACATTTCCAAGTCATTGTGGATGCCCTTGCAGAAGTCCCCTTCAACAGGACCCCTTGCAACTGGCTTGACTTTTTTGCTCAGGCCCAAGGAGATTCTGCTGGAAGGTCCCTCTTCTATGCTTTTCAGACACCAAGACCTCTACCAGCTTCTCCCTTCATCCCAGTACCCATCAGCACCCTCAGCAAACACAAATTTGGTGGGCTCATACCCCTCAGTTGGGAGCATCCCCTGCATCAGTTTGCCTGTTACCAATGTTCATGCCTTGGACATTGGTCATCTAACTGCCCAACTCACAGTGGCAACTAACAGTGAAATCTGCTCTTGGGTGGTCTGAGACCTTTACCTGCCTTCGGAGGACCTCAGGCCTTTGGGGGGGGTGATGTTATGCTGTGCTCACATGTTTCCCTTTTCTAGACTTTGTACAATATGCTTGCACCTCATCATGCTTTCAAGTGACAATGTTCTGTTGCCCACAAGCTGCTGTCTATGCAGTTGGGCTTGTGTTCCATATGTTTCCTTTTATGTCTTGCCCCTGTTTACCCTGCATTGTACTATAGCCAGACATTGCATCCATTCCCCTTCCTTCTGTGATCTGCTGGTGGCCCTGATCCATGTGGTCATGTGACACATGTACCCCTGTACATCATATACATGGTTTTCCTCCCTTTGTCATACGTTCACCCCCAAGTCCTTCTGCTCTGCAGACACAGTCATACATGTAGTCCTGCTGCACATGACTCACTATGACTTGCTGATGCCTTGTTAGGAACTTGGGTGTATGTTTAAATGTTTTCGAAGGTTTATGCTGCAGTACTTTACATATGTATATAAACCTGCATGTATCATACATGCTCTCCATTTGAAATCTACTTTGCAACCACCCTTAGCTCTGCTCACTGTACCCATGAGGACTCAACAGTATGACTTCAGTTGGCCAAGGCTAGTGTCCTGTTGCTAGTGAAGTTAAATTATGTGTCACTTCCTGCACAGTCATGTGCTTGTGCTACATCACACTCAATTCATGATGTGATATGAGTCATCAGCATAACACTTCTTGTATGTATGCACTTCAAAACTTCTGTCTGCAGTGCCTGCCTGGTCATAGACATGTTTACCAATCACTTCTAAGCTTCAGAAGACTGCAGACAGCATCCATAAATGCTCATGGTGTTCTCCTGCTCTCCAGCTGTGTGATTCCCAGTGCTCAAAGTTGTTAAGTAGCCACACATAACCAAGGAAGAGGCTTGCCTCAGGAGCCAACCTGCTTGTTGAGGTGGCAGGAGCAGAGGGGGTGACCATGGGGGCCTGGAGCATGGCTGGTGCGATGCAAGGCTCTGGAGTGGATGAGCCAGGATGAGAGGCTGGGGTTGGTGATCTGTAGGCAGCTTGGGAGAGTGGGGGTGTGTTACAGGATTGGAAAGAGGTGTCATAGCAAGGCCTGGATGGTCCCTCATGAACTTTGGACTTTCCCTTGTGGGCATCCTTGTGAGCTCTCTGGGAAGAGGGGACTGAGCAGATGACTGGTGTAGGGAACAAGTTTGAGTTCCCTAGGAGAATTCATCTTGGTCAGGAGTTTAGGGGTTGGGGAACTTGTTTTGTTTCTTGCTTTTGTTTTCATGTTTGTAACACTGGACTTAGTGGTGAGCAGCTGCATTGCTGACTAAGCATGTGTGCTGTGTTTGCATGAGTTCAGTTTACCAAGGAACCAATCCATGTCAGAGGCCCTCAGTAGTAGGGTGATATAGTCTTGCATTTTGGCAAGTTTTCGAGGTTAGATTTATTACTTTGGGGAGTACCCAAAGTGCCAGGAGGACTGGCAGAAGGTATTGGACAGACAGAGCTAAGTATTCATTTCTAGTTCGCATTTTTTACACTTTTACTACACTTCTTTCTCCAGCAAGAACCTCCCTTTTTGAGCACAAATCTCACCCATCACTGACAATTACTAATTCTAGGTACTATCTATTACCTATTCCTACATCTGGAGCCCACCATGAGGGGGGTTCTGTTTGTTTTGGGGAAAGAAGCTACCCCTTTATCACTGCATGAAATTTTTTCTGGATTAAGTTGGACAAGCTAAGTACTCAGAAGCTCAATTCTAGTTACAGTCTACACTCAGGAACTCCAGAATTTTCAGAATTATTTTTTCAAGCAGCAAATGTTGAGCAAGCAATGAAGTCAAAGGTCCCTTGAGCTGAGAAGCAAGTCCAAAGGGGAATTAATAGTTGAGTTTTTGTGAAGAAGCTGTGAGAATTCACCAGAAGAACTTGAGGGGATGCCACCAAGGCATTTGAGGGATGCACCATGGTTCTCAGGGTGTGCATCTGACCTTTTTAGGTATTTCAAAGTGGTTCAAAGTCTTTGTGAGTGCGAGAATTGCTTCAATGACCAAGAATGGGTGAAATGGGCTTGCTGGTATGCAGGCAGCAAAGTCTCTGACTCATGGTATGAATTCATTGAAGATCAGTTGAATTGACCTGAATTCGTGGTGGCCATCACACATTTGTATCCTGGTTCCCAGAAACTGGATCAACAGCATTTGAAGAGTGACCTTTACAGCCTCATTGACAGTTGAGCAAGCAGAAAGATTCATACAGAGGAAGAACTGACAAACTGCAGACTTTATTTTCTAGATTTAGCAACATATCTATGGGTTTTGAAGCAACTTGAGGCCAACAAACTTGAAGACCTTTATTTACAAGGCTTTGATAAAGAATTTTGGCATGAAATCTTGCAGAAAATGCGACACAACAATTGATGGTGACATTCTGATGACCCATGGCCCATGGAACAAGTAACAGCTGTGGCTACAAAATCACTACAGAAAGGATTTCACTCAGAGCAACCTTGGAGAGGCACAGAACAGTACATTCAGTCACAAAGCAACCAGGGATGGAATTTGTGAAGAAGTTTGTGGGGTTGCAGAGGGGAAACCCAGAGAGGAATCTGTAGGGAACCTCAGTAGTCTGTCAAGCTACTATATTGAGTATAGTACCTGTAGGGAACTATACAAGTTAGTAAGGATAATTTATCTATGTAGAAGTGTACTCACCCTCAGTAGTCTGTCATGCTACTGAGGGACTAGGTAAATTTTACTAGTGTATGGGTGCGCTCTAACAGCTTATGTAAGCGACATGATCACATGCCTAAGTCCAAGTATGGACAGGGGTCATTTCACTCCAACACTCCCCCTGCAACAGCACAGGGTAAAACTAAAAGGTAAAACATAACCCAGAGTATCAGAAACAAAATATACCAGATGTATAATCAAATGTGCAATGAAATATGCGAATTTTCGGGTGTGTGCCTTGACTTGCAATGTTGGCACAACATCTGATTATGTAATTGCGCTGCGTACGGTTGTGCATCGTCCTGTTGTGTCTTCCAGCCACTGCACAAGCCTCGCAAGTGCGCTTGCTCGCTCGAATATATTCCGTTTGGCCGTCCATGTGTCCTTGGAGTCCCGAAGTCGACTCAGCATGGTCCTGTGTGCCTCAAGGCGTTTCGTGAGGGCTTGGCTATGGTAACATGGATCCTGGGGGGCATCTTGCCTCGTTTTGACTCCACTGACCTCTCTAGGTACCATTTTGATGCATCCATGTCGGCGCCTTGGCCTGTAGATTCCATGGGGGTGCTCCATGCACTCCATAGGTGATTTTGACGACATAGGTATGTTATCTTTGATGTCCGTGCTTCAGCAGTCAGGCTGACTAGCCTCTCCAGCGAGCAGCGCTTCCTCGGCTCGCTCCAAGTCGCCATCATCAATGTTTGCTATGCCAATATCATCGCCTTGTCTGCTGTCACCTTTGTCGAGTGTCTCGCTCTCCACACTCGCCGCAATTGGCATGGTTGTGCCTAACACCTCAAACAGCCTTTTGGTGCCTTCGAAAGCGGATGCTCGCCCCGGAACCTCGAATTTGATGCATCCGCGTCGACGTTTTGGTACAGAGGTCCTGTGGGCATGTTCCACACATCCCACAGGTGGTATTGATGACGCAGGTACGTTTCTTGCACTCTGCAACCAGTCTCCGTCATAGTACTGAATGCTGCTCTCAGCTAGCATCCTTGTCTTGACTCCGAGTGTGTCAATGGCATCATTGCTCATTGTGTCGTCTCTGCTGCTCTCGATGTCTGAGTTCCCTTTGTCAATGGCCTCCCTTGGCCCTGATTCTGTGTCCAGCAGGCATGCTCATGCCTTGGCCATCCTAGTGCTGGTAGACCCTTCATAGGATTCTCATGGTATTGCTGGTGCACAGTTGTGCTGATTTTGCAGCATCTTGACCTCTTGCACCTCACTGGACCCCACTGCGTGCTGTTCAACAGCCATAGTGCCAATTCCTTCCTTTGGGCGCTCCTCTGGTGTGTACTGACACCTACAGGTCTTGTTTGTTATTGCCAATGTGCAACCTTGCTTGACACACAGTCCTGCACCTCCAGGTGCACTGCTGTGCAGCTCTGGCCTGTTGAGGGTGTCTCCATAGGTGCACTGAGTCACAGCCATGGGTAGTGATGCGTCCTTGACTCTGTGCGAGCCAGTGTTGCAACCACCATTGCTGTCCTGGTCGTTTTCAGCCTTTACTGGCTGTGCTCCCACTTTTGGTGTGTCTTTCCCATTCCTGACTGTTCTGCTGCTGACCCTTGATGCTTCCAGCATCTTCGTAATCGTGCGCTGATGGCTCTTGCTACCAGCTGACTTGTTTGTGTGATCTCAAAGATCCTTTCCACTGGTGTTTTGGCCATTTGCATATCCACTTGCATTGCCACCATACTCCCCCTCGAGTGGTACTCATCCCTGCTCTGTTGGTGACTCCAGTATGTAGTTTGTCATAGGGGGTTTAGATTGACTGTACTTTGTAGGCATTTGTAGTAAATTCTTGGCAGTGCATGCTTCCATTTGAATAATTAGGTCTGGTGCTGGCTCAATAGCCTCGCATTTGCATTGCTCAGCTGTGACCTTGGGTTTGGCATGCCCATCTGACTCCTTGCAGCTTGTCTCCCCCACTGCATGCTGTTTAGCAGCTGTAGTGCCAACTCCCTCCCTTGGGTGTTTGGCTTGTGTCTGGAGACTGATTGGTGGGTCTTGGGCACCTGCATGTGCACTTCTCTTGTGTGTGCAGTGACCAGGGTCACCTGTATGGTGCTGCAGCACATTTGTGCTGCCACCCATGTCCTTCATGTTGCCACTGGGGTTGTCTACATAGTGTTGTGGCAGATCTGTGCTGCTGCTTGGTTGATCCATGGTGCTGCTTGCACAGCTGCTATCCCACTCCCCTTCAAGCTCTGTTCTCCAAGTTTGGGGGTAGCTGGATGCTCCATTGCTTGGCAGCTCTTTTGCCTCAACAATCCTGGCCGGCCTATCATTGTTGGCCCTTTCCAGTTGTTTGTGTTCTGGCCTGTTTGATGTGTGGCAGATCTCTGTGTCCCCACCATCTTTCTCAAGGTTTGCCATCTCCTTGGCTGTGATATCCTGGCCATCAGTCTCATCTGTGGCTTCCTTGCCCAGACCTCTCTTCACAGCTTCATTTTCACTGACCACCCCAGATGTCTCACCCTCAACTTCAACTGATTTTGCCCTTTCAAACTCGACTGGAGATGTGCACTGACAAAGCACATCTTTGGTGGACTTTGTGGACTTTGATTTGACCTCTCCACCCTGTGACATGACTCACTGAACCACCTCAACTGTAGCCTCAGCTTTTACTTCATCACCACTACTTGCCTCATCATGACTGTTCCCCTCAAGTGTCACCTCCTCAGGTGGCTCACTTGACAGTTTGTCAGGCTTCACATGTGGTGTGAGTGTCTTGTCTTGTGGTTCTCATGCATATTTGCACTCACCATTTGTTCCCTTTGGTTTGTCCTTGCCAGTGCTCAACTGTTCAGCTGGTGTGCTGACACATTTTACAGGAATGGAGGTAGGATTTGGGTTGCCATAGGTAGTCACTAGGTAGTTGAACATTTCATGGGCTGTCTCATAGTGTTTGATGCACAAAAAGATGGAATTGGGCATGTTCCACATCAGAATAGAGTCTGTGGTTCCACTAGACTTTAGCCATTCTTTTAGTTCATTGCTACCTGGCCTTGGTTTTGGCTTCATGCCAACCAATACTTGCTCCACATTTTGGATTTGCATGACCTCAAGTATCTTCACACAATGCTCTTTCCAATTCTGTCCATTTATCTTGAGCTCAGGGATGTAGATGAAGCCTTCCCTGGTCTAGTATCTCTTCACTGCCATTCCTCCTAGGTTCCACCACTAGGCAGGGCTCATAACCCGAAGAAGTTTGTGGGGTTGCAGAGGGGAAACCCAGAAAGGAATCTGTAGGGAACCTCAGTAGTCTGTCAAGCTACTGAGGGACTAGGTAAATTTTACTAGTGTATGGGTGTGCTCTAACAGCTCATGTAAGTGACATGATCACATGCCTAAGTCCAAGTATGGACAGGGGTCATTTCACTCCAACAGTTTGGACAAGCAACATCTACCTATGAAGTGTTTTTCATCTACAGCTACACATGACTTGCTGACAACCAAGGTGCAGGGATCTACAGAATTATCAAGACACATAGAATGTGAGAAAGTGCCAAAAATAGCTTTGACAAGTTGTGTGCAGCCACACAGTCCATCTGAGAAGTCAAAGAGCAAAGACCACAGCCCAGGCAGGCTCATCAAAGCAGCAGCAGCAGCAGCAGCCTGTTTCAAGATGAAAGAGTTTTCTCCAAGCATGAATGAAATACTGACTACCAAGTTACAAGAAGCACCAAAGCTCCAGCAAGTTGAACCTGTAGTAGTGGAAGAACTACTCATGATGAAGGTGCCAATTGAATTCGAGGTGAGTGAGCATGCTCAAGGGGGTTTTTCATTTCATTCTCACTGAGAGCCAGTTTGGAAACTAGTGTAGAGCATTGCTGAGCATTACCGACACATGTTGACTTGCTAGAGTCCAATGGTGCATGCTGAATTTTAGTCGGAGCCATAATCTGTGCCAGGCTGCTGACAGTGATAATCAATCAGCATTTACTACAGTATGTAACCCTACATGCACCCTCTCAACCTAGAACAACACCGTCATCTGGTAAAGTATATTGTGTTGGTCTTCAGCATTGTTCTCTGTGCAGTCACACATCTCCTCAAATTGGATCTTGGGCAAGAACCTCAGCCCTACCACACTTCCCACCTGTCTGGCAAAGACTGGGTGCTGGAACTGATTGCAGGTCACCCAGAATGCATTCGTTGCAAACTTGGGATGCATGTGGAGGTTTTCCAGCAGCTTATTGTCGCTTTGCGGCAGCTTGGACTCAAGAACTCAAGGTTTGTTTCTCTCAAGGAACAACTCATGATATTCCTGTATACATGCGTCACTGGCCTGCCATTCAGGCATGTAGGGGAGTGCTTTCAACGATTGAATGATACGATTTCACAGTATGTATTTAACACTCCTCCAATGTAACTACTGCATGGAATTTCCAGTTATTTCCATATGATACTCACCACACTTGCAACACAACCTTTTTATATGGACTACATTCGATTTCCAGCTGGCAATACTGTTCCTTCGAAGATCCAAAACAACCCAAAATTCTGGCCATACTTCTGCAATGCTATCAGTGCCATCGACGGAAGCCATATACATGCATCTCCCCCTGCCTATGTATGTTCGAACTACCGGAACTGCAAGGGATACATTTCCCAAAACTGTCTCTTTGCATGTGATTTTGACCTACAGTTTATATACTCTCTTACGGGCTGGGAGGGCAGCGCAGCAGACACCCGTGTATATGAATATGCGACCACACATGACTTGAGGATTCCTGAAGGAAAGTTTTTGCTTGCAGATGCTGGATTTCCTACAGAGCGAAAGTTGCTTGTTCCATACTGTGGTGTACACTACCATTTAGCTGAATGGGGCCATGCTAGCATAAGGTAAGTAATCACACCTATGATCCCCTGACCATCCTACTGATGAAAACTGCAGGCCTGCAAACAAGCAAGAATTGTTTAACTTGCAGCATGTGTTGGCTCGCAACGTTATCGAATGTATTTTTGGAGTCATAAAGCGTCGTTTTCATATCCTTTCACTAATTCCACCATTTGATCTCTGGACACAAGCGCAGCTGCCAGCAGTGCTTTGTGCCCTTCATAATTTCATCCGCATCCACGATCCATTCAAAGGCGAACTTCCAGAAGACTTTGGCGCTCTGTTTGATGCAGGTGTGCAGGGTGGTGATGGGTTGGAGGGGCCTGGTGTACTGGAAGTCAATGGAGAACATCCAGAGGTGTGTGTACTGTGCGATCAAATCACAGAGGCAATGTGGATTGATTACCAGGCTATCCTGAGGGAGAGAGAGGGAGTGGGACACATGGAGCTCCTTGAAGATGAGTCTGACATGGATGTGGATGGCACTGAGGACGAGTATAGCAGTGGGGAGGAATATACCTAGGAAATACTGCCCCTCCATGTACATTTTTTAATGTGAAGATTTTATTCCAGTGATCATTCTCGAAAAGTCATCTGAAACAACATGAATTACAACAACAAATGAAAGAAATACATGGCAGTATGGAAAGTATATGCAGCTACATTGTAATTCAAAGCAGTCCCCCCTGATCAACACCACCTTCCCACAGATGACCAGCGATAGATCATTGATACTCTTGGTTGGCGACAGCTTGACGAAGAGTGGGATTTGTGATGGATGTGTACATCATTGCCTTCTCATCTACAGTAACAGTGTGCACCATAAATGCACCTACCTCAACTGGCAGTGAGGAGTCCTCAGTGGACAGAAGGGTCAATGCCTTGGAGAGGTAGTCAACAGTATCGGTGGTGGCAGCTCCATGCTGGACGGTGGGGCCAGGGGCAGGGGCAGGTGAGGCAGCACTCGCATTTGTGCTGTCATGGTATATCAAACTGAGGAGATCAGTCATGTGATTGACAGCGCCAGTCAGACCAAACACTGCAGTCCCAGCTGAGAGTTTGGGCAGAACTGGCTGTTGATTCCTAGGAGGACCAAAGGACCAGCAGATGACCGACCAGACCCATGAGATGGTTTACACGATGGGGGCAGGGTAGAAGTGTATGAAGTTGGATAGGGCCCAGAAGAAAAGGTGCATCTCTCCTTACCAGTCCTACTGACGCTCCCCGAAGATGTGCCTGGTCCCTTCATTGGGAAGGGAGGGTATGCTGGGATGCTGGCCAATGGTGTGCCCACCCCCTGAGTTGGGACCACAACAGATGCTGAGATGCTGGGTGATGCAGATGGCATCAGTGGATCGGGGTGCGAAGGGTTGGGAAAAAATGTGGGAAATTCAGCCATGAAGTCAATATACAGGGGATAGGGAGCTGGGTTCATGTCGCCGATATTACTGTTGGAAGGCTCATCAAAGTTACATGGCCACATTTCTTGATCTTCATCCTCGAGCCAATTTGTGGGCCAGTTGGATGAGGGAGCCTCCAATGGCACATACGCATTAGCACCTTGTGCCCCTCCTGATGGGGTAATCTGTGCCATCTTCGCGTAAAATGGCCATCCCACATTTTTATAGGGCAGGATACATCATCTGCTCTGATGTTCATGTTAGATGTATTGATATTGCTCGATGATAGGGGACAACATACATTGGTTGCGACATAGCTATTCCACACATTCTCTTCAGCTGGTGTGACAATATTGGCACCAAAATGTTCATCCCATGAGCCAGACCCAGGGCGTTGAATGAACCCTTCGATGGAATTATAGATCCCTTTCAGCTAATAATGATATCAGTCAAGGCTACCAGTGTGAGGATGCCACTTACCCATTGCCATTTATATTGAGCCTGCTGAGCAGTTCTTGTGGGGGGCAAGTTAGGTGGAGTGATTGCAGCAGCAGCACTAGAAAATACACTGGATTTGAAGTTGCCTGTATCACCTTGTTCTGACCAGTGTTCAATGAGGTAGTCAAGGAGAGTGTGAGTCTCTGGATTGGTCCACTTGTGACTACTCATCATTTCTGACTCCTGATCTGATTCTAAAAGGACAAGGAGTCCAGCAATGTGTACAATGCAAAGCATAGCAGAAGCAATACGAGCGATAACAGGTTTGAGGTCATCATATCGATGAGCGATCATCATTGTATAGTTGGAAGGAAGGTTAAAACTCCGCCTCGTAGTTCACAGAGCATCCCGGGCATGTTAACCAACACATGTGTTGGCAATGGGTTGTACACTGGTATCCGAACTGGCTCTGAGTTTCTCAACTAGCTACTGATACTTTCAGTTTAAGCACCAGAGTCTACTGACTTTGACCAAGCAATGTGGTAGTTACCACAAAAGCAGTTACAGAATTCATGGCAACTACCACTTCCCAATATAGACAATGCCCCCTGAGTGACAACCTCTGTTGGTGTTTGAAAAAAATTCAGATTGGAATGTTCCCACAGCAGGTTACCCTGTCACAAATATTGATAATTTGCACCTGTACTGTGGCTATACAGATGAGCATGTGACCAGTAGATGTGATGGTCACATGATGAGTGACATAAGCAGGGATGACCCTAGATCATGTGGTTTTTAGTAATTGATTACATGATGGTGATCCTCTGGAGTGTTCTGTTATGTAATTTATCACGTGATTGTGGGAAAATATACATGTGACTTAATCAATGTCACATGACAAGGTACAATCATAGATCATCCAACCTATTACATAATGATCCATCATGTGACCTATTACATAAGCCAATGGTCTGGAGAGTTATTGCTACATGATCTATAATTGTACCTTGTCATGTGATGCTGCAGGAGTGGTCACATGTCTATTGTCACACAATCATGTGACCCATTACATAACCAAGTGTTCTGGGGAGAAACTGACATGTGATCATCATGTAATAGGTTGGATGATCTATGATTGTACCTTGTCATGTGACATTGATTAAGTCACATGTATATTTTCCCACAATCACGTGATAAATTACATAACAGAACACTCCAGAGGATCACCATCATGTAATCAATTACTAAAAACCACATGATCTAGGGTCATCCCTGCTTATGTCACTCATCATGTGACCATCACATCTACTGGTCACATGCTCATCTGTATAGCCACAGTACAGGTGCAAATTATCAATATTTGTGACAGGGTAACCTGCTGTGGGAACATTCCAATCTGAATTTTTTTCAAACACCAACAGAGGTTGTCACTCAGGGGGCATTGTCTATATTGGGAAGTGGTAGTTGCCACGAATTCTGTAACTGCTTTTGTGGTAATTACCATGGTCATTTGGTCAAAATCAGCTGATATGGCTGGTTTAAGATGTCAAAGTCTCAAAGAAAACACTGTCAAGGTTCCTGTGGTCAGTGAAGAGGTTCAGCAATTGGCAGATGAGTCACTTGTATCGAAGATTCCACTTGAATTCAAAGCAGAAAGGCTTGAAGAACAGGTGAAGCCCACAAGAATCAAAGTCAAAGAACTTGAAATGCTTGCAGGCAGTCCCAAAGCAAGAAGGTTGGCAGACACAGAGGTTGTTGACTCACACAAGATGCCACAGCACACAAATCACACCAAGTCAAGGGTTATTGCAAGAAGAATCAGGATTGAGGAGCTGTTGAGGCTCATCATGTGAAGGAAGCTGTTGGAAGAAATTCTGCAAGTCGAAATGTTGAAGCATGCAGCAAGGGTAGACACCCCTGCACTCGAAATATTCTGTGGCCACACAGTGTCAGCAATAGATATTTTATTCAAGGATTCATCGAGACTATCAAAGCACACACTCAGGACTAAGTGGAGTCATGTGACTGCTTTGCACGTTGCGGCCATGTGCACTCAAGTACCATATACTGATGACTCTAGTGTTACAAGCCAACTACACAAGATCACTGCAATTGCAGGATACAAAGAATGGGGTGACCAACATACTGTGTGCAAGATACCATGGTTACAAGTGATGGTGACAAGGACAAGGGCAACAATGGCAGTGGATAGTGCGATAGCAATGATGATGACAATGACGACTTTACTTAGTGCAGATCAATGGCTGGGTGAGATAGGAGATGTCATTTGATGGGAATGGGACATGAGGAGCACAGGTACTGAGCTCAATGGCTCAGAGGTTCATTTTGATTTCGAGATGCTGTACTTACAGTGGCTCAAAAAACTGACTGCATGTTTGTATGTTTTACATTAGTTATGACTAAACACAATAACCCCTCACCCTAGCCCTAAACCATGAGTGTATGAAATAGGGTACTGACTCTTGGCTTTCTATTGGTCCATGAATCAAGTGATTTGGATAGGAATTGATAGAATAGCAGCCATTTGAAAATGACATGTCATGCGGTCAGTTTTTTGACTTTAAGTTTTGATTACATAGTTTTGAATTTAACAAAGTTTAAAATGCTGTGAGGTGCTTACTAATGCTTACATGGTATATCACATGGTCTATTTGATGATTTGTCATCATACAAACAAAGCCAAACAATGAATTGGGACCATCAAGGCTCCCTCTTCTGCCCCAACTCATGAAACCATCCTCCTGGTCCATCTGGGCCATTTTCTCAGAGTAATCCCCATAAATATTGGTGCCCGCTACAGTAATGTCATCAGGGTATATGTCCAACACAATCAAACCCTTAAAAAATCTGCTTTCAGTCATCCCTGTGCTGTTTCCCCCACCCATACCTGATATGTTCTGCAATTAATCAGTACTGAGACAGCTGGAAATGCCATGGAGGTCATCAGAAAATGATGAACAAACAAAACACCTTCTAACCAGTACATTTTCACCACAGTACAATTAGTTTCAATGCTGGGGTGAGACAAAACATTCCTGTGCACTTCAGGTGGCATGGGAAGCATGGCTAGACCATGCTCTCAGCTGACTGTGGATGACTGGGGATGGGTGATTTGGTCACATAAGACCATAGGTAATACCCAGGCCTAGATGGATTGATGGAATCTCCTTCCTAGCAGTTCAGTGGACTATCCCCCCCAGGGCACCTGGACTGTAATGAAGGTTTTCAGCTCACCCTAGCCCTCAACCCAGCACCCTTGAGGTGGAAACCCACCAGATAGATGTCATTGGATTGTTGGTCATGTTTTAAAGTGCAAGATTAACCATCATGGCTTTTTCAACATTCTCAGTGTTGATTAGTTGCAGAACATATCAGGTATGGGTGGGGGAAACAGCACAGGGATGACTGAAAGCAGATTTTTTAAGGGTTTGATTGTGTTGGACATATACCCTGATGACATTACTGTAGCGGGCACCAATATTTATGGGGATTACTCTGAGAAAATGGCCCAGATGGACCAGGAGGATGGTTTCATGAGTTGGGGCAGAAGAGGGAGCCTTGATGGTCCCAATTCATTGTTTGGCTTTGTTTGTATGATGACAAATCATCAAATAGACCATGTGATATACCATGTAAGCATTGGTAAGCACCTCACAGCATTTTAAACTTTGTTAAATTCAAAACTATGTAATCAAAACTTAAAGTCAAAAAACTGACCGCATGACATGTCATTTTCAAATGGCTGCTATTCTATCAATTCCTATCCAAATCACTTGATTCATGGACCAATAGAAAGCCAAGAGTCAGTACCCTATTTCATACACTCATGGTTTAGGGCTAGGGTGAGGGGTTATTGTGTTTAGTCATAACTAATGTAAAACATACAAACATGCAGTCAGTTTTTTGAGCCACTGTACATCCATGCTATTCTAGGGAAGGTAGCTATCTACAACAAACAATGACTGTGGTACAAAGAAGAACAATGACAATGATGCTTGGCACAGATCAAAGGCTGCATGAGGCTAGGACAGCCATTTGATGGGAACAAGGCACGACAAGCATGGGTACTGGGCTCGATGGCCCAAGGTTCTGTTTCAATTCCATAGTGTTTTACTTACAGATACTCTATTCTAGGGGAAATGGCTATATTCAACAAAGAGTGACTGACATCTGGATGATCATGATACAAGGAACAAAGATGATGATTAGACTTGGCATGGATCAATGGCCATGCGAGAGTGGAAGTGTCACTCAATGGAGATGGGGTGTGAGGAGCACAGACACTGAACTTGACAGCTCATTGGTTTGTTTTGATTTTGGAACATTTTACTTACAACTACCTTATTCCAGGAAAAGTGGATGTGTGAGATGATGCTCAAATGATGTCCAAGCAGTGGCAGTTCAAGGATCTATGACAATCTACCAGGAAAGACAGCGGACTGTCAAGGAGAAGCTACACAATATGATACAGCAGTATTACTACAAATGGGATGTGTGTTCAGGATGAGCTGAAGGCTTAAATCTAGCAACAGCATGTTACACTGTGCTCACATTGTTTCCTTTTTCAGACTTTGTACAATATGTTTTGCACTCGTCATGCTTTCAAGTGACAATGTTCTGTTGCCTGCAAGCTGTCACCTATGTGACTGGCCTTGCATTCTGTATGTTTCCTTTTATATCTGTTCCCCTGTTTACCCCATGTTGTACTATAGCTGGACATTATGTCCATTCCCCCTTCCTGCCATGATCTGCTGGTGGCCCTGATCCACACAGTCATGTGATGTGTGTACCCCCAGTACCTGTTTGCCCCTGTACATCATATACATGGTTATGTCCCTTTCATCATATGTTCACCCCCATTCCCTTCTGCTCTGCAGATGCAGTTATACATGTAGTCCTGCTGTGCATGACTCACTATGACTCGATGATGCCTTAACGGGAACTCAGGTGTACATTCAAATGTTTTCAAATGTTTGTTCCATAGTACTTTACATACATATATAAACCCACATGTATTGTACTACTCCCTCATTTGAAACCTACTTTGCAACCACTGTTAGCTCTGCTCGCTGTACCCACAAGGACTTGACAGTACAACTTTGGTTGGCCAAGACTAGTGTCCCATTGCTGGTGAAGTTAAATTATGCATCACTTCTCATGCAGTCAGGTGCTTGTGCTTCATTGCACTCAATTCATGACATGATACAAGTCATCAGCATAACACAGCAACAGTTACAATGATGACAACAACAATGACTACAGCAACAGCAACAATGACAACAACAAGGCTTGAAGCAGATCAAAGGCTGTGCAAGGCCAGAAGAGCTGTTCAATGGAAACAGAGAATGAGAAGTGCAGATATTGAGCATACAGCTCAAGGTTTTGTTTTGATTTCATAGCAGTCTACTTACAGTCATCCTACTCTAGGAAAAATGGATATATACAATGAAGAGCACAAGCAATGACAACAAGAGAGACAGCAATGTCAACAACATTCAACACAGACCAAAGGCCACACAAGGCAGGAACAGCAGTCCAGTGGACATGGAGCACAGTGGAGACTGGTGTTGAGCTCGAAAGCTTGAAGTTTCATTTTGACTTTTGGGTGTTTTACTTACAGCTATTCTACTCTAGGGAAAGTGGATGTACACAATGAAATGTGAGCAACAGCCATGCGAGTGTGATACCAATATCTATGGCTATGTACAAGTGAGCTGCACTTGAATTCAAACTGAGGCCTACTCACCATTTATTGCAAGCACTCACTGTGCTCAGGAAACACACAGATGATAGGGTCTTGCAAGATGTGCCTATGCCCTTAGAGCCTGATGGCTCAAGTTTATATTTTTGTTTCACAGTGTTTTACTTATGAGTACTTTATTCTAGAGTAGATGACGACTTAAAAGGAAGATTGCAGCAGGTCACAGAGCAACAAGTACAAAGAACACATGGAAGTACAGCAAGACAAGCACAAAAACTATGGTTCAATTTACAACAATGACCATCAAGGATACAAGAGTGAGTGCAATGCAAGGGAGACATCAGGATCACAATGAATAAGCTCAACAGCTCGACTTTTCATTTTTACTTCAGGATGTTGTACTCACACTGGCTTTACCCTAGGGAAGAGGATGACATTGAAGAAGGAATGCATCTATATACAGCAAGACAATGGATTTTGGAGTTGCAACAAGACGTGCGATGCATGAGGCATATTGAGGCCATGCTGAATGGGCTCGAAGGCCCAAGTCTTATGTTTTTCTTTCAAGCACTTTACTTACAGCTACCTTGTATTAGAATAGATGACAATGTTGAAGAAGGAATGCATCTATATACAGCACAACAGCAAATTTCAAAGTTGCAACAAGACACATGACATGCAGAGAGCAGCAAGACCATGCCAGCTGGGCTTGATGGCCCTAAATTCAGTTTCTTCTTTGAAGCATCACACTTACAACTATGTTGTTTTAGGGGATACAGATTTTTACAAGATATTGATGGAACTTCGAACTTCAGAATGCCTGCAGTACAAAGGTCCGGATCAGGATGCCCTGCAACCGTGTCCCTTCAAGAAGAAGGCACCCACCTTACTATCGATCAAAGCAATTTCATAGGACAGAATACCATCAGACAGTTGGCGAAGGGAGACATTGTCTCCATGTTGGATATTGTGCAGAGACATGGCAGTGTCTCATTTAGCTTGGGAAATGTCACAGATGAATGGGAGGCATTGGATATATTGAACAAGGCAGATGCTACATATGTCATATGGGTGGTTTTACTAGAGCCAGGCATGGAAGACCCCTCTGTCTTCATCAAGGACAACATCAAGGGCACCTGAGCCATCATCAACATAGCAATTGCAGCTGGCATCCATATGCTCGTCTGCATGAGTGCCACAAGTGTTGTGTTTATTGGCACTGACATTGTGAATGTTGACAAGTGAGTACAGTTTCCTTTGCTCAAAATAGGCAACTCAGATGTAGACACAAACAAAACTGTAACTACATCTGCAATTCAGCATGGTCTGGTGATTTGAATATACAGGTGTACTCTATTAGATCATAGCTTTAGGATTATCAGAAAAAAAGTTCAAAAATTAAACATCTTGGTGGTCGACCCCCTCTGAAAGTGAACTTCATGCAGAGATGATTGGAGTTACCATATATAGATGTCAGAGTTACTACTTTCAGATGCCGCCGTGGTCAGTTGAGCAATACACCAATGCTCATGATGAGCATTGGGCCGCAGTGCCCATGGGACTTATACTTCTTGACTGCAAACTCGGCTTGACAAGCGTTGAGACCTTTTCTGTGAACAGGTGAGACTGAGTGAGATCATGGTAGGTGATTCACACCTGTAGGCATCCATGTAATGCCAGGTCTTGCGAAAGAAAGCATGGATTGTTTTCACTGGACAATCATCCAGAATTTGTGGAACAAGGCATTTTGTGGTGAGGAATGTGCCATCACTTGCTGTGCAGAAGCCTGCAGTGGAGTTATAGTGCATCAAGGTCAGTTACATGGCAACGCTCTTGCTGCACAGTGGCCACATGTTTGGTTTGACACTCATGCACTTTCATCCATCCCCAGTACATTTCAATTGGATTCAACTCACAGTGAAACTTGGGCAGAAACCAGCATCGGTGTCCTGCCTCCTCAATCAGAATCAGAATAAGTGGTTTCTCGTCTTTGAAGTCCTGTTGATTGGCAAGCATTTTCTGCATACAGCAATCAGTCCTCAAGGACTCCTGCAGCATGTCAAGATTGCTCTTGCCTGGCTCATCAGCCCCCTCTGCTGTTGCCAGTGCCTCCCAGTGCAGCTGCTCCTGCACTTCACGAGAGAGCTTGCATGTGCTGCACTCTCTGACTACCTTCCCACCATTTGCTGCCTCTAAAACAGAAATCAAACCACACTCCTTGAGAATGTGCTGCATCCCCTTCACCTGGCCATGGAATTCAAAGTCAGGATGATGGGGTGGAAGGTCTGGTGGAAAGACCATTGCCTGGGGTTTTCCATGGAGATCTGGGTTCGGATTGTCCATTGGAATAAAGGTATTGTGCATGAGCCATTGTTTTCCTCCAGGTCGAACATTCATTTCTTTTGCATTGAGGGCATCTTTGGCAAATGCACCATGTGCTGATGACTGGTCAAAGACAAATTCAGCGACTGAATTTGGGTACATATATTCGAAGATCACAATTGCTTTTTTCACCTTGTTTCGTAAGTAATTGCTTCATTCCAGAAAATAAAATTTAGTGACTGACTTGCTTGACAAGCTTTTCATTTGTCCAGAATCCGTCGTTATTCTTCCCAGGATAAATAATTTCACAGGTGTCTGTACATTTCAGTTGATGATCCATGGGTAAGCCTGCATTCTCCTTGACCTGGCTTTCTGATAATGCAAGTCAACCAGTCTGCTCAACAATAAAATCCGAGATATGGATTGCACGACCTTGGCCTTTTTTCCGCAGTGGCATCTTACCATCACACACATATACCTGCCGTCGAAGTTCATTTGCATGAACAATACTTTCATCATGCATGACCAGTATGTGAAGCTGTTCGCCAGGTCCCAATTGAGGCTCAACAGGCTCAAGACTGTCATCAGTGTATGTGCGTTGTAGCCTAATACTCTATTGAGAAAATGTCTGTGTGATAACATCAAACATACCTTTCGTTCTCTCCAAACATTGCCAAAAACTCTTTATGATATGTAACCACATCTTCCCGCTCATGGCCATCAATGTAAATACCTTTTTTTGCCTCCTTTAGTTCATACCCAAGTTTCCCAAGCCACCATTGGGCTGTTCCCTCAGATATGTTGTGATCTGTGGCATCCAGACCCAATGCTGGGAGGATAACAGCATTGACCTGCTTCATGAGAAGCAATGGTGTGATCTGGTAAAACTCAGGTAAGACAGGTTTCCGATGATTGAATGTGCAACTATCTTACCTCACCATCACAAGAACTGTTAGGTATCGACGGATGGCCTGTGCAATCCGTTCGTTATTCAATAATGATGGGTGAGCATGATGCTTCCCTGTGTTGATCAGAGGTAAGGTTTGAAAGTGTGCAACATATCAGTATAGCTTGCAGATCTTTCGAGCGAAATATGGGCCCTTTCCAACTGAGACAGCAATGGTATGGCTTGCCTTGACCATCGGGGCTTTGATCCTTGGGTTTTGCTTATATTTATCCCAGAGGTTGATGAAGTGCTTGAGAGAACTTAGGTGGAATAGTGATGTAAATGATTTGTATTTTTTTGCATCAGCCATCAGTTTGTTGATGCATCCCATGACAGAGATGGACTCAGCACTGTCATTATCATCCTCTGTTACATCCAAAAAGGTGGCTGCAACTGCTGTGTCACCTGCTTGAGGCTCTGGTGTGGCTAATGTGGTATGCACAAGTTCAGATGTGGTGGGTTCAGATTGTGCATTGTGGTCACAGGATGTGAGCTGGGGAACTTTGGGAGGGAGATTAGCAAGAGCCTTGGACTCATGTCTGGCAGTGCTCCCAGTGCTGCGTTCTTCATTTATCATGATAGGTTGGGGTGCCAGGGTAAAGAATGAGGTGATTTTATGATTATTTTGTGCAGCTCATCGCAGAGCCTGCTCCTGCAGGTAGGTTCTTGTCCTTCCAGTTCCAGTATATGTGGGCATTGCGATTGTTGGGAGTTTCATGGGCTGGTTTCTCTGAGAAAAGGGCCCATTTCAAATGGTTTGGTTACAAGTGCTCGAAACTCCACTCACAAAACTTGTGACATCATCCCAGAACCTCTGTGCACATGTTGCAGCCTTGTGTGCACATTTCTCCACATAATCTAGAGTATCTTCAGCTTTGAACTTGACAATGTCATCCTGAGCTTTGCACTCTCCACCTGCACAAGTAATATTGTCCTCTGGCTCCTCAGAGCTCTGCTCTGACTCACTGCCATCTGACTCTTGTACATTACAGTCCAGGAGGCTGAATGACATGTCGTTGACAATGGAACAGTCGGAATCTGTTGCATCCCAGTCATCTTGGAGTCCAGAATCTGGTTCATAGCTGGGGTCCAGGGAAATATCCAATAAGTCTTCAACCAAGCCATTATCGAAGTATTTAGTCCCAGAAGCTTGTTGCTGCCTTGCCTGCTTCTGTTTCTTCATCAGAGGAGGCATATTGTCATGATAACCCCATGTTGTGGATTTCCCTCCCCAAAAGTGAACAATTACATAATCATGGGTATTTTTCAAGAATGCAGATTTACACTAATTAGAGGTACATATCCTATCAAAAATTTAATCCAGCAGCCCTGCCATCAAAAATAACTCCAGCCGAGAGGTGCTGGGTTTATGTGGAGGAAACTGTACCCACTCTGGAGAAGCCATTCAATGTGTGTAATGATGCCCAGGAGACATTCAGGCCCAGAGACTGCTGGATGGAGGATGGAGCATTTCGAGCATATTGACACAACACCTGTTTAGAGAGCATCATGTGTAAACACATACTCGGAGGGGACAGGCTCATCCCTCATCCCTCTTACTCTTCTGCCACATCGAGTGAACCCAAGCTAGGCCTCAACAACATGACAACAAAGTCCAGCAAATCCTTATACCATGCTCTCCCTCCCCTATGTGCCACAACTGAATATCACCGCACGATACATGGCTCCATGTGGACACTCAGTCCCTATGTCACACCACCACCCAACATGGAATCCATCCTATCCACATTCAGCAAACAATTCAACCCACATGAACTCACAGACTCTGTCATCTGTTCTCAAAGCAATGGACAAGTGTTCTGTAGCTTAGACTTTACAGGAGTATGCAATGAGTATGAGTGAAGGCTATGGAGCCCGAAGGTACAGGGTATATACAAACAACTATGCAAAGTGACAAGGGCTTGAATTATCACCAAACAGTGGTCATTCGAAGCAACATCGAGCCTTTGATCAAGATGAGACATAGTAGAATCACACACTGAGCTCAATGGTTCATACCCCCTCCTTTGCTTTGTGTCATTCCACTCACAGCTGTGTTACCATAGGAAAACCCAGTATCTACAATGGAGTACAGTGACATATGAGGAGATATGGCATACCAAAGAGTCAAAGTTGCATGAGGCAACTCAACAGTACTACTATGAATGGGGTGAGCAAGCAGGATACAGTGAAAGGGTACCTGATGCCAGGTTTCAAGTAGACAAGCAGTGTAGCCATGCATCAAAGTTTGCAGCAAGGGAATGCCTGACAGAACAACAATGACACATGCAAAGCATACCAAGTGACATGAGTTCATGCACCAAGCCCAAGTGCTCATTTTCATCTTTGGTTTTCGTGACATTTTACTTACAGATCTACAGTGCTAAGATATATGACAAAGTGCAGAACCACTTCCAACTCGCTATTTTAATTGGTTTCATGGCAACTACTGTAGCCCAGTTCAGTGCATGACTGCAGACATCTGAAGGAGAAGAAGACAGTGCAAGTTCAAGTAGACAAGAGGGTGTGCAGTGTGCAAGAAGCATCTGAGTCATGCAGAGCGAGCACAACAGCTTGATGTTCAGTTTTTACTTTGAGCTGCTTTACTTATGACTTCTTTATTCTAGAATATGCGAAGGACTATGAAGTATGGGTGAAGTTTTAAGTCACCTTGATGCAGATCAACTGCCAGATAAACAAAGTAGCACTCAACATGTTTGAAGCAACATGAATTCACACCCAGAGCCTGAGTGCTCTTCATCCCCTTTTGTTTTTGTGACAGGTTACTTATGAATGTTTAGTGTTAGGGTATTTGACAAGTGCAAACACAAGCAGTTGGCTATGATCAAGGGAGACTACTGAGTTGCAAAGACAAGCATCAACTATGGAAGCTTCTTGAGGCCAGTGTTGAATGAAGAAGAAGCAGAGTGCCTCAAAGATGGAGGGGAGAACCTCACATGCCATGAAAGGTTGCTACAGGAGCAATATGTAGAGCTGGGACAAGTGTGACAAGACACAGATCCAAAGGTGGCTGCACAGGAAGAGAAACTCAGCAAAGGAGCCTGCAGGTTCAAGGTGCCCAGTTCCATTCTGTTTTGAACCTGCTCTACTGCGAAGTACAGTGTCCCTAGCATGAAGGGAAAGGCAATTGACAGGGGTGGATGGCTCGAAGCCATTCATCAGCACTTATGTAGTGTCAAGACTCCATCTGCCTGACTGTGAGGTCGAAGGCCAAAGCTTAGGGTCAAAAGAAGTCAGTGCCTACACCCATTGGGGTCAATGACCTATCACTGAAGAGAGCTTGAGAATCTACAGAGCTAAGGTGATAGGTTTTATTAGAGCTTGAACATATGCTATGTTGAAGTACTTTGTTTCTAGCAGTGAAAAGGTAGTGAATGAAGATGGGCAACTCAAAGTCACTCAGTGACACTTAGCACAAGGGCTTCACCCACCAGATGAAGTGCCAGACAAAGTATGAGGAGTCAAGCATGCATGCACACAGAGAGTTGATGGTACAAGAATAAGAAGGGTGGCATAGAGAAAGTCCTGGAGTCTTTTTAGGTACATATATGTATTCAAGATGCTTCATAGAGGGCTGAAAACTGTGCCTTGAGGAGCAGCCACTACTCTACCCTTCACTCGATTTATTACTCACTTGTTTGCATGCTCAGAGTTACCTCTGTGGTCATTCAGTTCGAGGAACTTGGGGGCTGTGGAGTGATTGAGGGTCAAAGGGGTTGTCTGCAAGGAGGATGAGGAGTTCAAGAAGCAGGGTGCATGTTCAAGAGGCCAGGTGGTGGGTCTTGGGAAAGAAGGGAGTTGTGTTCAGGTAGCGAGAAGGTTAGAGGGTGAAGAGTCATGTTTGAAGGGCATGAGGGTAGAGAGTGAGGGAGGCATGGTGAAGTTGAGGGAGTTTGAGGGTGAGGATATGTGGTGAGGTCGAGGGAAGCAGATGCAAGGGTGAGGATGTTCATGTGAGGAGGAGAGCAACTGAGGATGGTTGAGTTCTAAACCACCCCTCAGATGTAGGGAACAAGTTCAAGTTCCCTAGGAGAATTCATCTTGGCCAGGAGTTTAGGGGTTGGGGAACTTGTTTTGTTTCTTGCTTTTGTTTTCATGTTTGTACCACTGGACTTAGTGGCAAGTGGCTGCATTGCTGACTAAGCATGTGTGCTGTGTTTGTGTGAGTTCAGTTTATCAAGGAACCAATCCATGTCAGAGGCCCTCAGTAGTAGGGTGATATAGTCTCACATTTTGGTGAGTTTTTGAGGTTAGATTTATTACTTTGGGGAGTACCCAAAGTGCCAGGAGGACTGGCAGAAGGTATTGGACAGACAGAGCTAAGTATTCATTTCTAGTTCGCATTTTTTACACTTTTACTACACTTCTTTCTCCAGCAAGAACCTCCCTTTTTGAGTTGAGCACAAATCTCGCCCATCACTGACAATTACTAATTCTAGGTACTATCTATTACCTATTCCTACACTGGGTATGGATATGGGCATGTGGTGGAGGCAATGGAGTCATGAAGGGGTTGGTAGGTACCACCACATGGGGAGTCAGTGGGTACCAAGGGGGATAAGGAGTGTAGCATTCTGGGGGAGTGTACTGGTGGTTCTGAGAGATGTGGAGGGGCAGAGGCATAGTGATCAAAGTAGGGATGGGAAGGGTTATAGGGTTCATTGATGTTGGCATGGAAGTCATTGTTGAAGTGGTCAGAGCTGGGGTTTTCAGTGTTGGGGGTATAAGACATAGTGGGTCAGAGACTGTGGACATGCTTGTACTCCCTGAGAACCTCTGGGGAATTTATAAGGTTGTTCTCACTTTCCCAACTATTCTGGGAATGCAGGTAACTGAGCCACTTGATGAGGTAGAGGCATTTTTGCTGTTGGGTTACACTGGGCTCTTTAGACAATGACTTGACCTTGTGCACATGTTTGTGCTTAAGTATAGCTTTGACTTCCCATTCATTCCCATCTCCTACCAATTCTGGTGGGGGTGGGGGTTGTGCCAGGCCATACTCTTTTGTTTCAACAAAAGGGGTGAGTTTGGACACATGGAAGATGGGGTGTATACACCAGTTAGGGGGAAGCTGGAGCTTGTAGGTGACTGGGCTGATCCATTTGGAAAGTACAAATGGGCCATGGTGTCAGGGTGCAAGCTCTTTGATGGGACATCCCTTTTTAGGTCAGAAGTGTGCAACCAGACCTTATCTGCTATGGAGAACTCTGTATAGGTCCCTTTTGATCACTGCTTCATTAACTCCTGTGCTTCTTTGTGAGTGATAATTGTGGCATCCCAATTGGCAGCCAATTGCTCGAGTCAATCACCCACTAGTGACTCCTGCAGGGGTTGTCCCATAGGATAAAGAGTGGGGTTGAGCCCATACATGAGCAAATATGGCATTTGGTTGTGGGACAAGTGTACATGCAAGTTATGCACCATCTGAGCATCTGGTAGTTTGGTGTGCCAGTTGTGTGGGTCCATACTTGCATACATGTGAAGGTAAGTGCTGACCTCTTGGTTGACATTTTTGGCCTCACCATTGGTCTGAGGGTGATAAGTGGTGGAGGCTTTCAGTTTGATTATGAGGGAGTGGTAGAGATCCTGGGTGAAGGCAGAGACAAACTGAGGGCCTTGGTCCAATATGACAGCTTCCAGTGCACCCCAGTAGGGGTAGACATAGGTGTGGTAGAGATCTGCCACACCTATGCTGTCCACAGTCTTAGTAGTCAGTAGGAAGAATGCACCTTTAGTGAGTCCCTGGTCAATGATGGTGAGGATTGAATCATATCTTCCACTGGACAGGGGCAAGTTGGTTATGAGGTCCATAGAGACCTGCTTGAAAGGGAAGGGATTCCTTGCTATGTCATGTGGGGTGATGGGAGGTGTAGTCAGGTGTGTATTGACCTTGTTGGCTTGGCAAGAGGGGCATCCCTTGCAGTAGTTGCAGATGGCCTGGTACATTCCAGGCCAACAGATGTATTTGTTCATTTTCTTCATCATTGCTTTTACTCCAGGGTGTCCAAATGCAGTTGTGTCATGGTACTGTTGAAGGATGTCTTGGAAAATGGGCTCAGTGTGAGTCAAAGTGTGGTTCAGTGGTGAAAACCAACCAAAACCAACACAAAAGACAATAAGAGTGAGTGGTGGTGTGCCTATGTGGTACCTAGATGGTAGAACCTTCTATTTTTTTGGGTTTTTTCAAGCTACAACACTCAAAGATGAGTGCTGAGGGTTGGGGGTGCTCCTGATGAAGAGGGTGCAAGAATGCGATAGAATGCGATGAGGTAGACTGCTGTCAGCCTACAGAAGGATGGATGACAACTTAATTCAATGCTATGAGCTGCACTGAGCTCAGGGAGGACTTGGAGTGAAGTAGATTGATGATAGATGATAATAAGTGAAGTAGATGATAGTTAGTGTCACAACCATGTCTAGACCACCCCAGACCAGCTCTACCCTGGTCTCAACTGGTCTCATCCAACCCTTGCCCTGGTCCCAGCCTTAACCCTTCAACCTAGGAATGTGTTAGTTCATGAGGCACTGCAAGGCAGTGCCCAGTTGAGTTATTCGCTCAGTTGGTACTGGGCCAGTGTAATACCTGGCCCAGCCACTAGTCCTGCCCCAGTTCCCAGTAATTCCTTTGTTCATACTTTTTAATATTCTTTGTAACATTACTTACCAATCCATTTGCCAATCATTGCTGTACCAGTGCAGACTGGTCTCTGGTGCTACATTACACTTAGGTTACCTCTAGTATTTAAGCTGTAGGATAATCTGTTTAGCCTCAGTCTGAAATCAACTTAGTCTTGTCATAACCTGGTCCCCTCTGTTTTCTGTCTCCTGTCTCTCAACTGGACTATGGCCCATGCAAGGGAATAGCACTGTGCCATCAGTCACTAAGTCCAACAGTCCAACCCCCTTAGTATCTCATATTATCCTCTGACCTCTGACTGGACTCCAGACTGGCTTTGGACTGGTGAAGACCCAGACTTAACAGTTAGACCCTTAATAAAGTCTCAACTATCAAAGCTGATGAATGAATTACTGAGTGATGATGAATTGCAAGCAAGAGGGGTTCTCTGATGTCTTCTTCTTATTCAGCTATCTAAGTACAGTGATTTATATACAGTACAGGGGCATTGCCTATGGAAAACAAGGAACAAATGCTCAGTAAGTGACTGGTAACTGATGAGTAAGGAATGTAAGTGATGGGTAATCATCTTAGAAAGCATTGGTGAGCATTGGTAAGGATAAGTAAGCCAAAAAGCAAAGAATCAGTAAGCAAGGTCAAAAGATTGGTAAGTATTGGCAATAGGTGAGTCAATGACAGTCAGAATGTCAAAGTATGAGTCAAGTAATGTCAGAAACTGGGAAAGCACACTGGAATTGCATTAGGGGGAGGCTGTGCATGTCACATCTCAAAGAGATTGCTTCTGGGCCAAAGTAGGATGACAGAGAGGCAGCACTGATCTGATGCTGATATAGTACATCCAAAAGCAGACAGGGTGAGTCAGATGTTAACAGGGGTCAAGCTTTGGTGGTCTGTGGGGTGACAGGAGCATAGGGGATCACAATTTTCCCCCCCAAACCATCCTCTCAGTGAAGCAAATAAAAACTTCACAAATGAGGCTCTGTTGGAAGAGAGGATGAAGGGGGAACATCTTCTGCTGTATCTTGCAACAAGGAGGCAAGATGGGCATCATACTCATCATGGATGTGATCAGGGAGAGTGGAGAACAGTAGATTATACTGTAGCTGTTGCAATTTTGGAAGAATGATGGATGAGATTGGTATGAAGACATTGCAGGGAGCAGGGAGGAAGGATCCATATGCTTCTTGGACTGGAGAGACTGAAATGACCACATAAGACCCTTCCAAGCAAATGACAGACCTGAGGTGACCAAAGAATGTCCTCCTAGAGGTCATACTGACAAAAAGAACATGCTGTCCAAGCTGGATGGGCTGAGAGGGGGCAGATGAGGATGGGATGTACCAGGACACTTCAGGATGGAAGTGGTAGGAACTCCTGGTAGATATATGTAGCCATGGTCCCTGGCAAAGGGGACAAGTGAAATGATTGATGTGGAGGTGGCCACATCAGAAGAATTAGTGAAATGAGTGTTTTTTGGAGGGAGTGCTGTAGAAACATTGTCACACACCAAAGGTGTTGTGGACATGGTTACAGCTGACTCTGCCTAACTCATCAATGAGTTGTGCACAATACCCATGAATGCAGATGAAGACCGAAGGCCTCATGCATAGAAAGACTGCTGGACATGAGCAGTCATCATTCACACAAGAACAAGTCATCAGTGCTAAAGAGAAAAGAGGAAGCAAGTTAAGCATGCATTAAAAGTTTTTAGTGCCCATGTATGGCATTCCAGTTTTTGTCATATCTCCACCATTTCCAAAGATATCAACTCCATTCTCACACTCACTTAAGGTACTCAGCCATGTGATTCTGCCTTCCAAATTTGGAGAGGATCCTTGCACCCTATGCATTTCTACAGCACTCCATCCATCAGACACTCGTTTCACTAGGTCCATCAGTAATGGCCACCTCTTCATCAATCATCTCACTTGTCTCATTTGCCAGAGACAGTGGCTAAATATATCTGCCAGGCATTCCCACCAGCTTCCATCTTGAAGCCCCCTGCTTCATCCCATCACTGTCAGCCCCATCTCATCCCATGCAGCTTGGTCAGCATGTTCTCCTTGTCAGTATGACTTCCAGAAGGACATTCTTTGGTTGCCTCAGGTCTGTCACTCAGTTAGAAAGGTCTTATGTGGTTGTTTTGGTCTCCCCTCTTGATGAAGCATATGGATCATTCCTCCCTGCTCCTGGCACCATCTTTATTCCAATCTCATCCATCATTCTTCCCACATTGTGACAGCTGCAGCATAGTCTACTGTTCTCCAGCCTCCCTGATCACATTCATGATGAGTATGATGTGCATCTTGCCTTCTTGCTGCAAGATCCAGCAGAAGATGTCACCCCTTCTCCTCCTCCTCCATCAGAGCCCTGTTTGTGAAGCTTTTGTTAACTTTGCTGAGAGGACAAAAGGGTGGGAGATGTGATTGCTTACTGCTCCCATTTCCACACAGACCCCCAACACCCTAGCCCCTTTGACACCTGACTCATGCCCTTCAATTCTGGAATTAATACTTCCCTATCTGGAAACACTGTCCATCTGTCATGCCATCTTTGGATCTAGAGATGTCTCCACCAAGATCTGACTTGCATCACCCCCCCTAATGTGATATCAGTGTGCTCACTCAATTTCTGACTCCATTTGACTCATTTTGTGATATTTTGACTATCCTTGACTTGCTCATTGCCAATACTTACCAATCCTCTTTGCTTGCTTACTTTTCATTTCTCACTTACTCATCATGATTACTCAGTCCTTACTCATTACTTACCAAGCATTTGTGCCTTGTTTGTCATAGGCTGTGCTCCCCCCCACAGTATATAAACCCCCATGAACTTAGCTACAACCCACAAGTGAAGAAGCATTCAGAAGTCTGTCAGCAGTCAATTCAGTGCATAACTCATCATTGACAGTTGAGGCTCCACAAAGGGGTCTATCTGTCATCATTCATATCATTGGTAGTTGAGGCTCATTCAGAAGGGTCTATCTACCACTATTCTCTACCTGAAGATTTATCCCCACTTAGTCAGCAGTCCTGCTTAGTCATCCATCCACTCCTGCATAACTTGTCATGGGCTTGCACCAGGAGCACATTCTATTGAAGTCCATTACTCCCAGGTACTTTTGGCTGAACACCTCCACTCTGTTCAGCATCCCCCTTCCAGTCATCACTCATTTGTCTACTCCTGCATAACTCATCATCAACTTGTGCTAGGAGCACCTCCCCTTGAAGTCCCCCCCCCCACATTTAGATTTTTCTGCACTTCCAGGTTCCATGGAGGCAAACCACCACTTGCACATTATTTGTCTTTGGTGTTGGTTTTGGTTGGTTTATACCAGCTTTCCACACTTTGACTCACAATGTGTGGAGTGTGCAGATCCTTTCCAATTTTGGAAGGTAGGATCATGTGGCTGAGCACTATAAGCAAGTGAGGGAATGGTGTTGGAATCTGCAGAAATGGCAGAGATACATTGAAAACTGGAATGCCATACATGGGCACTTAAGAATTTTGACTGGTGCTTGACTTGCTTCCTTCTTTTTTCTCTGGCATTGATGACTCATTCTTGTGCAAAGGATGACTGCCAACATTCCTGGGAGTCATTCTACACATGAGGGCTATAGTCTTCATCTCCATTCATCAGCAGTATCCATGTCCACCTCACCAAACACCTTTGGTGTGTGACATTGGGGATGAATCTCCTCCTCCCTCTTCTCCTGACCACATCAGACCCTTCTGTTGTTTCCAGGACTGAGAGGGACATGAATGCTTTCTTTACCTCCTGGTACAGGTTGGCATTCAGCTGGAAAACACATCCTTTACCTTTCTGAGCCTTTGACTTCTCCTCAGGTGGGTGCTCAGAGGTCTCCAGTTCTTTGAAGGAAACCTTCCAGACAGGGGCAGAGGCTTTGGGGGCCTTGGGGACAGTCCAATCAATCTTAAAAAGGGAAACAACAGGGGGTCTCACCCCCCCCCCCTCAAGCCAAATGGCCTTTGGAAGTAAGGTGGAGACAGTAGTGGGCTTGGCATTGAAGTCTGAGTGGTGGGACAAGGTGTTGGCAGCAGAATTTTTGGTACCTGTGATATGAATGAACTGGAGTGAGTACTCCTGAAGGGTAGCCTGCCAGCAGGCCTGGTAAGTGGTTAACTTCTGCAGTTGCATGTAGTAAGTGATATTTTGATGATCTGTGTATACACAAGTCAGTTCTGGTGGCAAGAGCAAGTAAGGGCACCACTGCTTGAGGGTGCACATTACTGCAAGCATCTCCAAGTTGCAGACTTGGTAATTTTGTTCAGCTCCAGTGTGAGTCAAAGTGAGGAAAGGTGGTGAAAACCAACCAAACCAACACAAAAGAAAAATAATGTGCAAGTGGTGGTTTACCTCTGCAGAACCTGGAGGGCAGAAAAACCTGATGTGGGGGGGGAGACTTCAAGTAGAGTGCTCCTGGCACAAGTCATTGATGAGTTATGCAGGAGAAGATGGATGCTGATTGAGAAGGGGATGCTGAATGGAGCAAGGGTGTTCAGCCAAAAGGACTCCTAGCACAAGTGGATGTCAAGTTATGCAGGAGTAGTGGGATGACTAAGCAAAGACTGCTGACTGCTGACTAAGTGTGGGGTGGACTGCAGATGATGAAGGATGGCAAATAAACTCTTCTGAATGAGCCTCAACTACCAAGTATACAAATGATGACAGATAGACCCCTTCATGGAGCCTCAACTGTTGATGATGAGTTATGCTGAGAAGAACTGAACTGACTGACTGAATGCTTCTGGATTGCTTCTTCTTTTGTAGCTAAGTACATGGGGGTTTATATACTGTGGGGGGAGTGCAGCTTGTGGCAAACAAGGCACAAATGCTTGGTAAGTAATGAGTAAGGACTGAGTAATCATGATGAGTAAGTGAGAAATGAAAAGTAAGCAAGCAAAGAGGATTGGTAAGTATTGGCAATGAATGAGTCAAAGACAGTCAAAATATCACAGAATGAGTCAAACAGAGTCAGAAACTGAGTAAGTGCACTGATATCACATTAGGGGGTGGCAATGCAAGTCAGATCCTGGTGGAGACATCTCTAGATCCAAAGATGGCATGACAGATGGATGGTGTTTCCAGATAAGGGAATATTAATTCCAGGATTGAAGGGCATGAGTCAGGCATCAAAGGGGCTAGGGCATTGGGGGTCTGTGGGGCAATGGGAGCATATGTGATCATGTCTCCCACCCTTTCATCCTCTCAGCAAAGTTAACAGAAGCTTCATGGACAGGGCTCTGATGGAGGAGGAGGAGAAGGGGGGATGTCTTCTGCTGGATCTTGCAGTAAGAAGGCAAGATGCATGTCATACTCATCATGAATGTGATCAGGGAGGCTGGAGAACAGTAGATTATGCTGCAGCTGTTGCAATGTGGGAAGAATGATGGGTGAGATTGGAATAAAGACAGTGCAGGGAGCAGGGAGGAACAACCCATATGCTTCATCAAGAGGGGAGACCAAAACAACCACATAAGACCTTTCTAACTGAGTGACAGACCTGAGGCAACCAAAGAATGTCCTTCTGGAAATCATACTGACAAGGAGAACATGCTGACCAAGCTGCATGGGATGAGACCAAGCTGACAATGATGGGATGACCCAGGGGGCTTCAGGATGGAAGCTGGTGGGAATGCCTGGCAGATATATTTAGCCACTGTCTCTGGCAAATGAGACAAGTGAGATGATCAATGAAGAGGTGGCCATTACTGATGGGCTTAGTGAAATGAGCATCTGATGGATGGAGGCTGTAGAAATGTGTAGGGTGCAAGGATCCTCTCCAAATTTGGAAGGCAGAATCACATGGCTGAGTACTTTAAGTGAGTGTGAGAATGGAGTTGATATCTTTGGAAATGGTGGAGATACAATGAAAACTGGAATGCCATACATGGGCACTAAAAACTTTTAACGTGCACTTAACTTGCTTCCTCCTTTCTCTCTAGCACCGATGACTCATTCTTGTGCAAAGGATGACTGCTCATGTCCAGCAGCCTTTCTATGCATGATGCCTTTAGTCTTCATCTGCATGGCATGGGCATTGCACACAACTTGTTGACAAGTTAGGCAGAGTCAGCTGTAACCATGTCCACAACACCTTTGGTGTGTGACACTGGTAAGCAACTGTGACATGTAGGCACAAGGGTGAAGTGTTCCTGAGTTGTTGGCTTGTGACAGAACAGCACTGGTGCTGAGTTTTGAGGCATCAGTATGGAGTACAAATGGTTTCTGTAGATCAGGTAGATGATGAACAGGTTTGGACAACAGGGCCTTCTTTAGGGCTTCAAAGGTGGAAGCTTGTTCAGGTCCCCATGTCCATTTTGCATTTTTCCTTGAAATTGTGAAGGGGGTGCACAGTCTGTGAGAAGCCAGAAATGAACTGTCAGTAGAAGTTACAGAAGCTGAGGAAGGAACAGAGTTCTTTCAGGGTCATCAGAGCAGGCCAGGTTCTGATGGCTTCTATTTTAATTTCTGATGGTTCATACTGACCCTGATGGATCATGAACCCTAGAAATGCTATTTCTTCAGCTTTGAAAGTACATTTCTTGAGCTTCAAGCAGAGGTGTTCCTTCACAGCAATGTGTAGGAACTGTTGAATGGCAGCGCACAGTCCTTCTTCAGTCTCTGAGTGTATAGTGACATCATCCATAAAGATGATGGCTTTCCTTTTGCTTTTGAGTTCTCCAAATGTATGGTCCATGTACCTTTGGAACATGGGCAGTGAGTTGCACTGTCCAAAGAACATTACAATCAGTTCAAAGAGTCCTCTAGGGGTGATAAAGGCCCCTTTCCACTTGTTGCCCTCTCTTACTCTTATATTTGTGAACCCCTGATGAACATCAAACTCAGCAAAATACTTTGAGTCAGTGAGTTCATCCAGGAGGGTTTTAATGTCAGGAAGAGGGTATGAGTCGATGATGGTGTGTGAGTTAAGATACTGGTAGTCTTGGATGAGTCTTCTTTTTCCATCTTTCTTTCCTACAAAAAACATGGGGTGTCAAGTACAGGTTTACCCTCAGGTGACCGGGCTTCAAGACCAGGTGACAGGGGCTAGTCCAGGTGGCCAGAGTCAAGGCCAGGGGACAGGGGTTAAGTCCAGTTGGACTGGAGTTAAGGCTGGAGGTTAGGGGTTAAGTCTGGAGGACTAGACTTAAGACCAGGAGCATGGGAACAAGACCAGTAGCATGGGAAACTGACCAGTCTTGGAGTGCACACAAGGGGAAGCTGGTCCAGGGTTGGATCTACCTCCCTTGGTCTCAGCTTATGTGCTGTACCCTTATGCAAGCCAGGGAGAGGTCTGGGACAGGGGTCAGGGATAGCTTAAGGCTTGGCCTTAGCTATAGAGTAGTTTTGAGGGGTAATAGGGAGTTGAGGGTAATACTAAGTTGATATTCTGACTGGGTTGCTATGAAGTATGTACAGGGGTTAAATACATGAGGCTGGTCCAGAGTAACAAACATGAAGCTGGACTTGTGAATAAGCTATTAGTGAGATGATTAGCAAGGTGCAGACAGCCATGGAGGCTGTGCAGAGACTAATAGTCAAAGTCTGGGTGACTGGCACAACTGGGGTCAGACACAGGATTGTACAGTAAGCAAAGTCAGATGAATGGGCTAGACTGAATATAGTACAAACAAAGGAAAGCAGACTGGAGTTATGTCTGGGTCACCCAGACATGGACCTGGGAGGACCAGGGTGGAGCAGCCCAAGGCTGGGAGGCTGGAATGGACCAGAGATAGGGGTAAAAGACCGGACTTGAGTTACTTAGGCCTGAGTTGGGTTATCTAGGACTAGAGTTGTGTTCTCTAGGCCAGGTTAGGTTTTCTAGGCCAGATTAGGACCAGACTTGACCGGAGTTAGGGGCTAGGGGTCCGGACTGGACTGGGATTGAGTCCGAAAGTCATGGATATGACATGGGGGCAGCTTGCAAAGATTTCAAGGGGCAAATCTTCCCACACTTGAGGTTCTTGTCAACAAACTTGTTGAGAGCTTTGAGTTTGTCAAGGGAAAGTGGGTAGATGGCTCCCTTCTTTGGCTGGAAGCTGGGCTTCAAGCAGGTTTCATGGTTGAGGAAGCCCTGGCAAGGTGGAAGAGGGATTTCTTCTTCAGAGAAGACTATTGAGCACTCCTGATATTCCAATGGTAACTCAACCTGTCATAACCATGACTCTCAGATTCAATCCCAGTCCAGTCCAGACCCCTAGCCCCTATCTCCGGTCAAGTCTGGTCCTAGTCCAGCCTAGAAAACCCAACTCCAGCCTAGAAACCCAACTCTGGCTCTAGATAACTCAACTCCAGCCTGAATAACCCAAGTCCGGTGTTTTACCCCTATCTCCGGTCCATTTCAGCCTCCTGGCCTTGTACTGCTCCACCCTGGTCCTCCCAGGTCTATGTCCAGGTCACCCAGACATAACTCCAGTCTGTTTTCCCATGTTTGCACTATATTTAGTCTAGTCCTTTTGTCTGACTTTTGCTTACTCTATGAAACCTGTGTCTGACTCTGGTATGCCAGTCACCCAGACTTCAGCTATTAGCCTCAGCACAGCCACTGTGGCTATCCTCACTCTTGCTAATCATCTTGCTAATAGCTTATTCACAAGTCCAGCTTCATGTTCATTACTCTGGACCAGCCTCATGTATTTAACCCCTGTACATACTTTGTAGCACCTCAGTCAGAATATCAACTAAGTCTTACCCTCAACTCCATACTACACCCCAAGTCTACTCTATAGCTAAGGCTGAGCCTTAAGCTATCCCCAGCCCCTGTCCCAGACCTCTCCCCAGCTTGCATAAGGGTACAGCACATAAGCTGAGACCAAGGGAGGTAGATCCAACCCCAGACTGGCTTCCCCTTGTGTGCACCCCAAGACCAGTCAGTTTCCCACGCTACCAGTTTTGTTCCCATGCTCCCAGCCTTAAGTCCGGTCCTCCAGACTTAGCCCCTGACCTCCAGCCTTAACTCCAGTCCAACTGGACTTGGCCCCTGTCTCCTGGCCTTGATTCTGGCCACTTGGATTTAGCCCCTGTCACCCAGTCTTGAAGCCCAGTCACCTGAGGGTAAACCCATACTTCACACAACCTCAGCTTGTACAGTGACTCCAAAAACCCTTTCAATGTTTGCTCTAAATGGAGTGTGTGCAGTGTAGCATGAAAAGGGGTGGGAATTTTGCTTCGCATCTGTAGGACCAAATTTAGTACTTGCTCTTGGCTACAGAATGGTACCTTTGTCACATGATTTGGCTGACAGGCAGTGGAGATATCATTGATTGAAAACTGCAATACCATTGAAAGGGTTTTTTCACTTTTGAATTGAAAAAGGTATTTGGAGAACCAGAAGCTGAGATCTCAGGAGGGATGGGAAAATATGATTACATAACAAAACACATGATCTTCCAGATGATTTGTCAGCATGTAAACAATGACAAACATTGAATTTGTACCATTAAACCTCCCTCTTTTACCACAACTCATGAAATCATCTCTCTGGCTCACATGGTCATTTTCTCAGGGAAATATTATCAAATAATGGTGCCCACTACTGTACCATCAGCATAACATGCTCTCAGGACCATCAGTCCCTTAAAAAACTGCTGCCAGTCAATCCCTGCACTGTTTCCCCACCCATGCCTGATGTATTCTGGGACTAATCAATGCTTGGAAGGCTGAAAATGTTATGGAGGTCAATCTGGCACTTCAGAACATGATGGAAAAACAAATCCCCTCTTAACCAATGCATTTCTGGCCCAGGGACACTGGTATGGAGATTAGGGAAAGACAAAACCTCCTTGTGCTCCAAGCACCCTCAGAGGGTTCACTAGATCTTGCTCTAATACGAACTTTGGATGACTGGGGAAGGGTTATTTGGTCACATGTGACCAAGGGCAATAATCAGGGCCAGATGGAAGCACAGGATTCTGCTCCATGGCTGCTCAGTAGCATATCCTTCTGATGATACCCAAGGGTAGAGGATTTTGTCTTGCCCTAACCTCCAGATCAGTGTCCCTGTGGCAGAAATGCATTGGTTAAGAGGGGATTTGTTTTTCCATCATGTTCTGAAGTGCCAGATTGACCTCCATAACATTTTCAGCCTTCCGAGCATTGATTAGTCCCAGAATACATCAGGCATGGGTGGGGAAACAGTGCAGAGATTGACTGGCAGCAGTTTTTTAAGGGACTGATGGTCCTGAGAGCATGTTATGCTGATGGTACAGTAGTGGGCACCATTATTTGATAATATTTCCCTGAGAAAATGACCATGTGAGCCAGAGAGATGATTTCATGAGTTGTGGTAAAAGAGGGAGGTTTAATGGTACAAATTCAATGTTTGTCATTGTTTACATGCTGACAAATCATCTGGAAGATCATGTGTTTTGTTATGTAATCATATTTTCCCATCCCTCCTGAGATCTCAGCTTCTGGTTCTCCAAATACCTTTTTCAATTCAAAAGTGAACAAACCCTTTCAATGGTATTGCAGTTTTCAATCACTGATATCTCCACTGCCTGTCAGCCAAATCATGTGACAAAGGTATCATTCTGTAGCCAAGAGCAAGTACTAAATTTGGTCCTAGAGATGTGAAGCAAAATTCCCACCCCTTTTCATGCTACACTGCACACACTCCATTTAGAGTAAACATTGAAAGGGTTTTTGGAGTCACTGTACATGCAAAGCTTTGAGTTTTGTAGAAATAGAGGTCCAGTTTATTTTGATGGTCTGGGCAAAGTCTGTGCTGCATACATGGTTTTTCCTGTCAAGACCATGATTGAGTTCTCCCCAACCGATCAGCTTTCAAGAGGTCCAGCTGATTATGGGGTTGTGCTCCTTGAGCCATGGCATACTGAGGAGGAGGGATTACCAATTTCCGAGCTTGAGGACATACACACAGATGTGCATAGTTTTTCCCCAGATCTTGGCTCTGAAGGAAGCAATATGGGTTACCCAGTCTCTGGTCTTGCCTTTGTAGCTTCTTGACTCCCAAGGTCTTGTGATTTTGCATGTTGGGATGTCATACTTCTGGACTATTGCCAGATCAATAATATTTGTTTTGGCACCCAAGTCAAGGATAGTTCAGACAGTAGCATTTTCTCAATCAACAAGGTAAGTGAAACCAGTGATAGAAGTGATTGACATATCTTGTTTGTAGTCATACACTTTCTCAGTCTCTATCTTAACCTCTATCTTTTGGGATACTATGGGCTCTCTTCCTGATGCTACACCAGGGGAGCCTTTCAAAAATCCAGGTTTCCTTTCAGTCCCCCATCATCTGTGGGTTCATCATCTTCCCCACTATACCTGTCTTCAGGTTCTAGATCTTCTTCATCTCCTGAGGCTTGGTCAAGTTCCTCAAGAAGAGGCATTTTTGGACTTCATGTGCCCTGTCTTACTGCATCCATAACAGGTGGGGGCTTCACCCTGTGATTGGACTTTAGACTTCCAATCGACATCCATAGCATAAGGGTCTCAGTACAGGACTTTCAGAGATGAGCTGGGTTGAGATCTGTGAGAAGTTTGTTCTTGCTTCCAAAGATAGGAGCAGTCTTGGTGGGTAGCCTTTCCAGAGAAGACTTTGAGAGTAGCCATTGCCACACAAGCTGCTGTTGCCTGGTGTATCCAATCTTTGACAGTGTCTGGCTTAGGGCCAGCCATAAGAATCCACTTGTTAACTTCCTCATTGAGGCCTTTTCCAAAGAAGATTGCTGCAGTTGAGTCTTTGGTAGAAATCTGGGCCTTGTTGAGGCAGTTGCAGAAGTCAGTGATGTACTCATCAAGAGAACAGTCTCCTTGACAGATAGCAGAAAGGTAGATGAGTGCAGTAGACTTGGTATCTCCTACTTGGAAGGTTTCCTTGAGTTTTGCAACAAACTTGTCCCAGCCATTGAATATTTTGAGGTCTCCAAGTGTGGTGATGTTCTTGTTGACATAGGCTTTGGTGAAGGTGCAAGCCAAGCCACTCCCCATATAAGAGAGGGCAAATGCGATCTTGGATTGGTCCTCATAATAGATGTGATCATTGGTGGCAAGGTAAAGTTTGACACTGCTCAACAAGGTGGAGAAGTCCTGGTGAGCACTGGTATACAAGAATGGCTTGTTGAGGCCTATCTCTTTCATACTGCTCCCCTTAGAGTCATGCTCCATGCTTTCTCCAGTGGAGCCTCAGGGAGGGCCTTTAGAGGGCCTAACCATGTCTCTGTTGAAAAGGTTCTTGTAGAACTCAGTGGCCATTTCAGGGGTTACCCTACTCTGTTCAGTGAAAGGGTCCTGGATGTTAAGTCCAGAGGTTTGTTGAGCAAGTTCTTCTGCCATCAGATTGGTAGAAGTCAGAAGGTATATATCAGTAGATGAAGATGAAGAGGGGTCCACTGGTCCAGCTATCCCTTGTGGTTGTGTTTCAATATCTGAGCTGATAGGCATCAGGTTTTGGTACATAGTAAAGTCAATTGGTGAGGTCATTTCTGCTGCTTGCCCCAGTTGGGGTCTTACTGGTGGGTCTTCGAGACCTATATGAGGGTTTGGTGTCTGCACTGAAGGGTGGCAAATAAGTGGCCTTGCTTGGAGGACTTCTTTTCCTTTATGAGAGGGTATGGGAGGTTTGAATGAAGAGGCTGCTGATGGAGGGGCCTCTTACTTCCTTCTTCTTGGTGTGAAGACACATTGACAAAGAGGAAGGTTAATGCCAAATGTTAGGGGCTAGCTCACCAATGATTAACACTGGTGGTTCCTGTAGTGGTGGCAAGAGGTGTTTGTTTTTCAGGCTATTTTGCCTAGCAAGGATTCCAGAGCACAGGTATCTGAAGGGTAATCTGGTCTTTTGATGTGGCTGGGTGATTCGAAATCTTCTGTTATGCTGATGACTCATATCCATCATGAATCAAGTGTGATGAAGCACAAGCATGTAACTGCATGAGAAGTGATGCATAATTTAACTTCACTAGTGACAGGACACTAGTCTTGGCCAACCAAAGTCATACTGTCAAGTCCTCTGGGGTACAGTGAGCAGAGCTAAGGATGGTTGCAAAGTAGATTTCAAATGAAGGGACAGTACAATACATGTGGGTTTATATATGTATGTAAAGTACTGTGGGACAAGCATTCAAAAATGTTTAAACATACACCCAAGTTCCTGCTAAGGTATCATCAAGTCATACTGTGTCACTACACAGCAGGTGTACACATATGACTGAGTCTCCACAGGGGAGGGAACTGGGGGTGAGCATATGATGAAGGAGGGACAACTGCATACACATACAGGGGTAGACACATAACCAGGGTACATGTGTCATGTGACCACATGGATCAGGGCCACCAGCAGATCATGGAAGGAAGGGTGGATGGACATAGTCCAGCTATGGTACAATGTGGGGTAAACAGGGGCAAGACACAAAAGGAAACATATGGAATGCAAGTCCAACCATGTAGGCAGTGGCTTGTGGGCAAGGAGAACATCGCTTGGAGGCAGCAATGGGTGTGAGCAGTAAAGTACAAAGTCTATAAAAGGAAAAAATGTGAGCACAGCATAACCAACTCGAAGTCTGAGTATATTCCTTCCTATAGACTTGAAATCCTGCAGCTCATCATCCTACAAAAGGTTATGAGCCCTGACTGTGAGTTCTAATCCTAGGAAAATTGAACATGCCAAGTCTGATACAGAGTGTCTACTATGTCTGGTCCATCAGCATCCACTTCTGGTCCCTCAAAGGTTCCAGTCTCCACCTCAACAATAACCTCTACTACACCTTCAGGTAAAGCTACTCAAGCCTCTAGTTGACTCTATGATATACCATTTCTTGAAGACAATGGTTTGAACTTCCAGATGTGGAAGTACTGAATCATGATGATCCTAGATGTCCATGGGCATTGGGAGCTCATAGAAGGAAAGTTGAAGGCACCTGATGCAGTTGCATTTGCAGGCTGGCACTACAAGGATAAAGAAGCAAGGGCTCAAATTACACTTACTCTAAATGTCATGACTGTGCATTTATCTTAAGTCCTCACTCACTCTGCCCCCTTCTCCACTGGTCAGTCACTTGCTCCATGCCAACTCTGCCCACTCTCTGTTGATGAACCCTCTGCACTCTGACTGCTGTTGGACTTGTACTGGTCTCCACCTGGACCACATGGCATCACACACCAAAGGTATTGTGGACATGGTTACAGCTGACTCTGCCTAACTCATTGATGAGTTGTGTGCCCATGGATGCATAGCTCTAATCTGAACTTTGGATGACTGGGGAATGGTTATTTGGTCACATGTGTCAAGTCTGGGCCTACTCCAACCAACTCTGATGCTAGACAAGGTCTGGAGAAGGGTTCAGAAGCAAGTCCAACACAAGAAAGCAGAACTCCAACTGGCAGAGTGTTGGCAGGAACAAGTTCCACTGAGACAAAGGCAGAGTGGAGTGAGGACATTGGGTTTAGCTCATGTGCTACCCCCTTGCACGATCTCAGCCCTCATATTTTGGTGGGAAAGTACAGACAGAAAGTCAGAGGTAACTCCAACAGGCAGAAGATGGAGACAGAAGGAGTAGGAACTAAGTTGATATTTGTACTGAGGAATGGCAGAGTATGATACATGCTTTTATACTACTATGGAGGTATAGTAACCAGAATCAGAACTGACATATGGAGACCCAGAAATTTTCAAGTAAAACTTCCTAGATGATGAATGAAGGGTAGATGGTGGACATATGAATGGGTAACATAGAACATCCAGAAAAGGAAACAGTCCAGGTGCTGGACCATGCAGTGCACATGCTGTCAGGGAGACGTCCAAAGGTAGTCACATGACCCCTCAGAGAATGGTCTGCTCAGTCTGGTAGGAGAGCAACACAAGTCTGACAGCAGTCAGAGTGGAGATGGTTCATAACCAACAGAAGTTGGGTGGAGTTGGTGCAGAGTGAGTGAATGACCAGCAGAAGAGGGTGTGGAGTGAGTAAGGACCTAGAGTGAATGCATGGTTATGACACATGTGACCAAAGGCAATAATCAGGGCCAGATGGAAGCACAGGATTCTGGTCCATGGTTGCTCAGTAGCATATCCTTCTGATGACACCCAAGGGTAAAGAGGATTTTGTCTTTCCCTAACCCCCATATCAGTGTCCCTTGGCCAGAAATGCATTGGTTAAGAGGGGATTTGTTTGTCCATCATGTTCTGAAGTGCCAGATTGACCTCCATAACATTTTCAGCCTTCCAAGCATTGATTAGTCCCAGGCATGGGTGGGGAAACAGTGCAGGGATTGACTGGCAGCAGGTTTTTTAAGGGACTGATGGTTCTGAGAGCATGTTATACTGATGGTACAGTAGTGGGCACCAGTATTTGATAATATTTCCCTGAGAAAATGACCATGTGAGCCAGAGAGATGATTTCATGAGTTGTGGTAAAAGAGGGAGGTTTAATGGTACAAATTCAATGTTTGTCATTGTTTACATGCTGACAAATCATCTGGAAGATCATGTGTTTTGTTATGTAATCATATTTTCCCATCCCCCCTGAGATCTCAGCTTCTGGTTCTCCAAATACCCTTTTCAATTCAAAAGTGAAAAAACCCTTTCAATGGTATTGCAGTTTTCAATCAATGATATCTCCACTGCCTGTCAGCCAAATCACATGATAAAGGTACCATTATGTAGCCAAGAGAAAGTACTAAATTTGGTCCTAGAGATGCAAAGCAAAATTCCCACCCCTTTTGCACTACACTTCACACACTCCATTTAGAGCAAACATTGAAAGGGTTTTTGGAGTCACTGTATACTGTGATATTTTGACTGTCCTTGACTCATTTATTGCCAATACTTACCAATCTGCCATGCTTGCTTACTTTTCATCTCTTGCTTACTCATCAGGATTACTCACTGCTTACAGTCCTTACTCATTACTTACTGAGAATATGTGCCTTGTTTGTCATAGGCTGTGCTCCCCCCACAGTATATAAACCCCCTGTACTTAGCTACAACCCAACAAGCAATCCAGAAGCAATCCAGTCAGTCAGTTCAGCTCATCTCAGTGCATAACTTGTTGTTGATAGTTGAGGCTCATTCAGAAGAGTCTATCTGTCACCATTCATCATACTTGGTAGTTGAGGCTCCATCAAGGGTCTATCTACCTCCATCCTTTATCTGAAACTTTATCCACACTTAGTCAGCAACTCTTGCTTAGTCATCCCCCTACTCCTGCATAACTCATCATCAACTTGCACCAGGAGCATGTTCTATTGAAACTCATCACTCTAGTTGGCATCCCCCACACAGTCATCCCTTGTCCCTCTACTCCTGCATAACTTGTCATTGACTTGTGCTAGGAGTCCTTTCAGCTGAATACCTTTGCTACATTCAGCATCCCCTGTCAAGTCTTCATTCATGCATCTGCTCTTGCATAACTTGTCATTGACTTGTGCTAGGAGCACCTGCCTGTCAAGTTCATGATGTCTGGGTTGAGACTGGACTGGAGACTGAAGTGGGCATGAGGCCAAGGGGTTGGGATCAGGGGAAGAGGCAGGGGTACAGAAGGTGGACTGATTGGACTTAGTGACTGATGATGCAGTGCTACTCCCTTGCATGGGTCACAGTCCAAGTCCAAGGCCAAGGTGGGGTTATCAGAGTAACTTAGTTGATTTCAGACTGGAGACTACAGCTTGAGTAACTACAGGTTTATATACCAGAGACAGAACTATAGTATGGAGACTGGTAATGCCAGTCTTGCAAGGATTTCTAAGACAATTGGTAAGAATGGTATTAGTAAGGTGTGACTAAGGCAATGGAGACTTGGACAGGACCAGGCAGAGTTCAACCAAAGTGACATGCACTGCAAAGCAGTGTTAACTGCACTAGACTAACTGGGGGTAAGTGATTGGTGAGGCTGAGGTCAGACTGGATGGATGCAAGGCCAAGTCCAGCTGGGGCTGAAGCATGGTTATGACAGTATCCCTCTCTTAGGGGTTGAACCCATGAGACCCCTGCAAGAGTGGTAGGCTGAGTTCGAAAAAGTGGTACTTGTGGCTTGCTAAGCCCTTTGTGTCTCTTTTCTGCATTCTATCTCATCATGTCCAACTCAAGACCAACCATCACAACTGACAGTGACAAAGGCCAGGTCCCTATCAACTGGATGCAGGTGTTCATCAAGTATGACACTGATGACAAAGAGGAGACAATGAGGGCAAAGGCAAAAGAGAGGAAGCAGTGTAAGGTGGCTGAGCAAGCCTGGCAGGAGGAGCAGGCATGGCTGGAGGCCAAAAAGAGTGGAGAGGGAGTGGGTTGAGGCTGAGAGGGCAGCACATGAGGCTGAAGAGGAGAGGGCATGCAAGGAGGAGGGGAGGTGCAAGGCCAAGGAGGAAAGGGAGGCTGAGAGGAAACACATGGCTGAGGCCAGTGCTGGGGCCACTAGTAGTGAGGCTGGGGGTGAGGTAAAGAAGGTGGTGATGGACCCTGGGTGAGTACTCTTACAACCTCATGCATTTTTCTACCAACATCCTTTTTAGCTGTACCTGTTGTGCCCAGGCCAAAACTGTCTGCAAGTTCCTCATAGATGGTAATAAAAAGTTGGTTGCCTGCATTCGGTGCAACCAGTCCAAGGGAAAGTGCCAGTGGCCTGGTGATGGCAAGGACACCAAGGCCAGTCCAAAAGCTGGGAAAGTCAATGAAGGGAAGAAGCAGCAGGCTGAAAAGGAGAATGCTGAGGCCAGGCCCAGCAAACAGAAGCAGGTGAAGACAAGCATGAGGCCAATCAAGGTCTTGGACCTCAATGAACCTGAGGCTGGTGGGAGTAGGTCAAGGGAGGCCAGTGCTGAGTACTACTTGGGCTTAGAGGAGGAGCTCAAGCACTTGATTGACACAGTGGGGCTGATTGCCAATAACTTGGCCAGCCTCTTCGAACTACATGAGGCCTCAGTCAAGAACTGAGGCCAGATTGCTGACACACTCAAGTTGATCCTCAACAAGTCCTATAACTTTGGGATGGCAGTATCCCCTTCAGACTTGGGTGTCAAGTTCATGGTGTCTGGGTTGAGGCCAGACTGGAGACTGAAGCAGGCACAAGACCAAGGGGCTGGGATCAGGGGAAAGGGGCAGAGGTACAGGGGGATGGACTGATTGGACTTAGCAACTGATGATGCAGTGCTATTCCCTTGTGTGGGTTGCAGTCTAAGTCTGAGGCCAAGAGTTACAGAAAGAACTTATTTGATTTCAGACTGAGGAAGTACAGGCCAAGTATCTAAGAGTTTATATACTAGAAGTAACTATAGTACAGAGACTGGTAATGCTGGTTGTGCAAGGATTGCTAAGGTGATTGGTAAGAATGGTATTAGTAATGTATGACAAAGATGACTGGAGACCAGGACAGAGAACAAGGGCAGACCAGGGACAAGACCAGATCAGGCTCAACTGAAAATGACATGCACTGCAAAGCAGTGTTAACTGTGCTAGACCATTTGGAGGTAGGTGTTTGATGGGACCAAGGCTGGACTGGATGAGTGCAAGGCTGAGTCCAGCCAGGGTCAAGACACAGTTATGACATTGGGCTCATCTGAGCTTGACTCTGATGAGTTGCACAAGGAGGCTGACTGGCTGAAGGCCCACAGCAAGGACAAGGAGGAGGAGGCTGAAGGGGAGGACAAGACCATGGCCAAGGCTGAGTAGTACCTTAGCATAGGGGGCTTGTGGCTTTTCTTTTGCCAATGTCATGTGTCCAGTGTCCAGTCTTGGTTTCATATAGTAAGTAGGAGAATCAAGAAAAGGGAAGAACAGAAGCTAGGTAAGTGAGAGATCAAAGGAAACTAGATACCAATAGAAAAAAAAGGAAAGAGGCTGAGGCTGGTTGAGACTGGTCCTCATTGGTACGGGCCAGGTTTACTGGGGTAGCGAGAATGGAACTCTTGTATGAGTTCAGAAGCATTGTCTAGCTCAGTGGCAAGTACCAAGTGGTTTCTTCATCAGTCCCTTTGTAGCTGGTCCACCAGACTAGGTACTGAAGCCAACACCAGTGACACTGGTTGACCTTGGAGTTGAGGATTTCTGCCACCTCAAACTCTAGTTCACCATTGACTTTGACTGGTGGGGGTGGTGGCTGAGTCCAGTTCAGGATGATATTAGGGATGGCTGGCTTGAGTTGGGAGCCATGGAAGACTGGGTGTACTGTGCACATTAAGTCTGGCAGGCACAGTGTGAAAGAGTGGGTACCAGCCTGAGCTATGGCTGGGTACAGTCCAGGGTTTTTTTCCAAGAGTTTCTTGGAAGGCCAGGTTGACCAGAAGTATTTGGCTTTGACATACACCTGATCACCAACCTTGAAGTCCAGGGCTGGCATGCATTTACCATCAGCCAGTCCTTGGTAGCACTGTTGTGCAAGGGTCATCTCCTCACATAGGTACTGGTGCAGTGAGTCCAGGTTGACTGCATAATCATGAGCCTGAGTGGATGTGAGGTCACACTCTGGGTACACTGAGATGTTGGGGTGGTAGCCCTTGTTAGTGAAAAAGGGTGAAGCACCAGTAGTAGTGCTAGGGGCATTGTTGTAAGCAAACTCAGCCAAAGGTAAGAGGTCGGCCCAGTTGTCCTGTTGATAATTACAGTAGACTCAGAGGTATTGTTCCAGGGTCTGGTTAGTCCATTTGGTCTGACCATCACCTTTGGGTTGGTAGCCCAAAGTGAAATGTAGATGCATGCCCAAGGCCTTACCAAGTGACCAGAAGAAATAGGAGATGAACTCCAAGCCTTGGTCTGAGGTTACATGGGCTGGCACTCCATGCTTTGAAAAGACATGGAGTAGGAAGAGTTTGGTGAGTTCTGGGGCTGTGAGAGTGTCATGAGTGGGGATGAAGATGGCCTGCTTGGAAAGCCAGTCAACTACAATGAGGATGGCTGTGAAGCCAGATGAGGGCAGGAGCTGCTCAATGAAATCCATAGAGATGGAATTCCATGGCTTTTCTGGCACCAGGAGTTGTTTGAGAAGGCCATAAGGCCAATGGTGGGGGACCTTAGCCCAAGCACAGGCCATGCAAGACTGGACATAGTCCTTGACAAAAGTCCTGAGGCTGGGCCAGGTATACTCATGCTGTATGAGTTCTAGGGTTCAGTTTTGGCTGAAGTGGCCAGACAGGGGGTGGTCATGCTTAAGCCACAAGACCCTAAGGTGGAGATCATTTGAGTCTGGTACTTAGATCCTTCCATCAAGCTGAAGGAAACCAGTGTCATCTACTAACCACCAGGGATCAGACATGTTGGACAGGCAGATTTGTGAGACTGGGTCATCTGGCAGTGTGGTCAGGATATCATTGTGTAGTTTTTTGACATCCATTAAGGCAACTGCTTGTAAGACTGGGTACTCAAGGTATGTAGCACAAAGGCAGACCACTAGTTGCTCCTGGGTGAAGACTGGTCTCAGATTATGTGGGTTCACTCAGGGATAGCTGCTATCCCCCTCTTTGGGGTAGACATCCCATTGTCTAGTTAGGGCATCGGGCTTAGCCCTGAGCTTACTGGGCCTGAATCTAATGACCATATTGAATTAAGACAAGAATTCTGACCAGTGAGCTTGGTGGTGGGTGAGAACTTTAGAAGTAGAAAAGTACTTGAGGTTCTTGTGGTTGGTGACAATGTCAACCAGTGAGGCTGAGCCCTCTAGGTAGTGGCACCAGTTCCAGAATGCTTCAAACATTGCAAGCAATTCCTTATCATGAGTATCATAGTTCAACTCTGGGGGCATCAGATTCTGGGAGTAGAAAGCAACCAGATGTATCTGGCTGTCACCACAAGTAATGGAAAGGATGCTGGTGATGGCATAGTCCAATGCATTGGTCTCAACAGTGATGGGAACCCCAGGGATGAAATGAGTTAGGACTGGTGCAGAAGTGAAGGTGACCTTGGGGTTATTGAATGACCAGTGGCACTCCTCAGAGAAGTTCCAAGGGGCACCTTTGTGAGTAAGGCAGGTTAACAGTACAATGATGTCCAAGTAGTTGAAGATGAAGCAGTGGTAAAAGTTGGTGAAGCCAAGGAAAGATTGTATGTCCTTGACCTTGCAAGGCTCAGGCCAATCACTGACAGTCTGGATTTTTTCCTTCAACATTGTGAGGCTGGCAGGGGAAAGGTGGAAGCCAAGATATTCAACTGAGTGTGAGTGGAACTCACATTTCTTGGGCTTTGCATAAAGGCCATGAAGCCAAAGCTGGTGGAGCACCTCTTGGACATGCTGCTTATGGGACTCCTTATCTCTGGAGTAGATTAGAATGTCGTCTAGGTAGATGACTATGCAAACATCCAACATATCAGCAAAGATTGTGTTAACAAAGCATTGGAAGGTGGCCAGGGCATTGGTGAGGCCAAAAGGCATTACTAACCACTCATAAGAACCATACTGAGCCCAAAATGCAGTCTTCCATTCATTGCCCAGGGCAATCTGGACAAGATGGTAGGCATGCCAGAGATCGATCTTTGTATAGATCTTGGCTCAGCCTAAGAGGTTGGAGATGAGTGGGAGTGGGTAGTGGTCTTTCTTGGTGATTTTGTTCAAGCCACAGAAGTCTATGCAAAGCCAGAGGGAGCTGTCCTTTTTGATGATGAAGAGGACTGGTGCAGCATAGGGGGAAGAGGTTGGGCAAATGAAACTGGTAGTGAGATTTTCATTGATGAAAGTCCAGAGAGGTTGCAGCTGTCAAAGTTGGACAACACCCCTGGCTCCTTCTTAGGGCGGAGTTGGAGCGGGTTGGGCTGCGGAGTACAGCGGTCAAAGTCCGAAGCGAATCCGACCACTGGGTGGCGAGATATTCAATGAACAGTGAGCGGAGGGGTATGAAGGGAAGTTTCAGAGGCTGAGGTCGGAGTTGGAGCTGGAGGTCAGAGGTCGGAGGTCGGATGAGAGGGTGTTGGGTTCAGCTAGTGCGCTGCCCCCTTGCGCGAGCTCAGCCCTCGTATTTCAGAGGTGGAGCGGACTCAGAGGAAGTGGAGACGAAACTCCGGAGGGGACTGAGAGGGAGTCGAAGGTGGGGACTTTATTCGATATTCATACTGATTACATCGGAGTACTATGTGGCCTTATATACGATGTAGGTCAAGGGCGGTGTAGTACGGAATGTAAACTAATAAGTGTATAGTGGGTTAGATTCCTTCTGACACAAGGGACAGAGAGTAGGGATGACGGGGACCTTAACTGAGACAAGGAAACCACTACAACGAGGAAGAGAGGGTAAACACCGAAGAAGCGGAAGAATGGAGAAAACCGACATGAGGGCGGAACCCTATCTAGAATGCAGGGCCGCAAGTCCGACAGCCCACGTGACCAACCTTAGGGCGGAGTTGAGCGGAGTTGGTCAGAACATGGACAGGGGACCTCGGAGAGGTGTGGAGATGTGTCGGGAGGGTCGGAGGAGCACGGGAACACATCGGAGGAGGGCGGAGAAGCACGGGAACATGTTGGAAGAGGGCGGAGAAGCGCAGGAACATGTCGGAAGAGGGCGGAGTAGGTGTTAGGGGCTTACGCTGGTGTCATGGTCATGACAGCAGCTCGACCAATGACAGAAAATAGATGGTGCCTAATGGTGGGGTTGTTCCTTCTTCAAGCTCTATTTTCAGGTCATACTCCCAGTGAGGCAGGAGTGCCAAGGCCTTGGCTTTACTGAAGACATCAGCAAAATCATGGTACTCCTGCAGGACATTAGGTAAGGCTGGGGGAGGTGAGGCTGAGGCTGATCAGGCTTGGGTTGAGTCCAAGGGATGGAGCTGAAGTTGAAATTGGACAGACCCTTCCAGTTTGCAGGCATGCATGAAGGTGGCTGCATTGATTAGGGAGACAAGAGGGGCCTTCAGGGGGGTGTGAGCCAGGGAGTTGGTGACTGGTACAGATGGCACAGGGCCAGGTTGGTCACTAGGACCAGAGTCAGGAAGGCTGGTGGAGGCTGGGCTTTCAGGGGGTGTCAATGGGGTTGGCATTCCTTATGCAGGAGTCTGGAATGTTAGACTGCTCAGTACCCAGTCAATTGACAGATTGTAGCAGGTGAGCCAGTCATGTCCAAGGACTATCTTACACTTGGAATCCAATGGGGCTAAAAACAGGGTTACCAGTGTCACACACCAAAGGTGTTTGGTGAGGTGGACATGGATACTGTGTGAAGTACAGGTTTACCCTCAGGTGACCAGGCTTCAAGACTGGGTGACAGGGGCTAAGTCTGAGTGGCCAAAGTCAAGGCTGGGAGACAGGGGCCAAGTCCAGTTGGACTGGAGTTAAGGCCAGAGGTCAGGGGCTAAGTCTGGAGGACTGGACTTAAAGGCCAGGGGCACGGGAACAAGACTGGTAGCATGGGAAACTGACTGGTCTTGGGGTGCACACAAGGGGAAGCTGGTCCAGGGTTGGATCTACCTCCCTTGGTCTCAGCTTATGTGCTGTACCCTTATGCAAGCTGGGGAGAGGTCCAGGACAGGGGCTGGGAATAGCTTAAGGCTCGGCCTTAGCTATAGAGTAGACTCGAGGGGTAATATGGAATACTTAGTTGATATTCTGACTGGGGTGCTACAAAGTATGTACAGGGGTTAAATACATGAGGCCAGTCTGGAGTAATGAACATGAAGCCAGACTTGTTGATAAGCTATTAGAAAGATGATTAGCAAGAGGAGGACAGCCATAGTGGCTGTGCCGAGGCTAATAGCCAAAGTCCAGGTGACTGGCATAACCAGGGTCAGACACAGGATTGTACAGTAAGCAAAGTCAGATGAAAGGACTAGACTAAATATAGTACAAACAAAGGAAAACAGACTGGAGTTATGTCTGGGTGACCCAGACATGGACCTGGGAAGACTGGGGTGGAGCAGTGCAAGGCCAGGAGGCCAAAATGGACTGTAGATAGGGGTAAAACACCGGACTTAAGTTATTTAGGCCAGAGTTGGGTTTCCTAGGCCTGGGACTGGGTTTTCTAGGCTGGACCAGGACCGGAGTTGACCGGAGCTAGGGGCTAGGGGTCTGGACTGGACTGAGACCAAGTCTGAGAGTCATGGATATGACATACTGCTGATGAATGGAGATGAAGACTATAGCCCTCATGTGTAGAACAACTCCAAGGAACATTGGCAGTCATCCTTTGCACAAGAACAAGTTGTCAACACCAAAGAAAAAAGAAGGAAGCAAGTCAAGCACCAGTAAAAATTCTTAAGTGCCCATGTATGGCATTCCAGTTTTTGACATCTCTCCACCATTTCTGCAGATTCCAACCCATTCCCACACTTGCTGATAGTGCTCAGCCATGTGATCCTACCTTCCAAAATTGGAAAGGATCTGTCACTCCACATGTTTCTACAGCACTCCCTCCAAAAGACACTCATTTCACTAATTCTTCTGATATGACCACCTCCACATCAATCATTTCACTTGTCCCCTTTGCTAGGGACCATGGCTACATATATCTACCAGGAATTCCTACCAACTTCTGTCCTGAAGCATCCTGGTACATCCTATCCTTATCTGCCCCCTCTCAGCCCATCCAGCTTGGACAGCACATTCTTTTTGTCAGTATGACCTCTAGGAGGACATTCTTTGGTCACCTCAGGTCTGTCATTTGGTTAGAAAGGTCTTATGTGGCCATTTTAGTCTCTCCAGTCCAAGAAGCATATGGATCCTTCCTCCCTGCTCCCTGCAATGTCTTCATACCAATATCATCCATCATTCTTCCAAAATTGCAACAGCTACAGTATAATCTACTGTTCTCCACTCTCCCTGATCACATCCATGATGAGTATGATGCCCATCTTGCCTCCTTGTTGCAAGATACAGCAGAAGATGTTCCCCCTTCATCCTCTCTTCCAACAGAGCCTCATTTGTGAAGTTTTTATTTGCTTCACTGAGAGGATGGTTTGGGGGGGGAAGTTGTGATCCCCTATGCTCCTGTCACCCCACAGACCACCAAAGCTTGACCCCTGTTAACATCTGACTCACCCTGTCTGCTTTTGGATGTACTATATCAGCATCAGATCAGTGCTGCCTCTCTGTCATCCTACTTTGGCCCAGAAGCAATCTCTTTGAGATGTGACATGCACAGCCTCCCCCTAATGCAATTCCAGTGTGCTTTCCCAGTTTCTGACATTACTTGACTCATACTTTGACATTCTGACTGTCATTGACTCACCTATTGCCAATACTTACCAATCTTTTGACCTTGCTTACTGATTCTTTGCTTTTTGGCTTACTTATCCTTACCAATGCTCACCAATGCTTTCTAAGATGATTACCCATCACTTACATTCCTTACTCATCAGTTACCAGTCACTTACTGAGCATTTGTGCCTTGTTTTCCATAGGCAATGCCCCTGTACTGTATATAAATCACTGTACTTAGATAGCTGAATAAGAAGAAGACATCAGAGAGCCCCTCTTGCTCACATTTCATCTTCAATCAGTAATTCATTCATCAGCTTTGATAGTTGAGACTTTATTAAGGGTCTAACTATTGTCTACTTCACTTATTATCATCTATCATCAATCAGCTTTGCTCCAAGTCCTCCCTGAGCTGAGTGCAGCTTAGGACATTGAATTAAGTCATCATCCATACTTCTGTAGGTTGACAGCAGTCTACCCCATCACAATCTATTGCATTCTTGCTCCCTCTTTGGCAGGAGCACCCCCAACCCTCAGCACTCATCTTTGAGGGTTGTAGCTTGCAAAAACAACCCAAATGAAAGGTTCTACCATCTAGGTACTGTGTAGGCACACTACCACTCACTCTCATTGCCTTTTGTGTTGGTTTTGGTTGGTTTTCACCACTGAACCACACTTTGACTCACATTGGGGTGACATCACTGGACATGAAGCAGATATTGACATCTACTGCTTGAGTTATGGTAAAAGTGGACCTTTCATTGAAGAGCCAGAGTCAGATTGGGGAGACTGAGTATGGGGTAAATGAATGTTGATTAGCAAAGTGATTATCAATGAAACAATGAGTGGACACAGAGTCCACTAGAGTATGAAGCCAAGGTAATTCTGGGTTTTCTATAGTGATATACAGGGTCAAAGAGTTTGGACTGGAAAGAGCAGACACATTGAGTCTAGCCTCCAAGTTTGCACAACCAGAGTCAATGCAGCTCCCAGTGTCACACACCAAAGGTGTTGTGGACATGGTTACAGCTGACTCTGCCTAACTGGTTGATGAGTTGCATGCAATGCCCATGCATGCAGATGAAGACTAAAGGCCTCATGCATAGAAAGACTGCTGGATGTGAGCAGTCATCCTTCACACAAGAATGAGTCATCAGTGCTAAAGAGAAGAGAGGAAGCAAGTTAAGCACACATTAAAAGTTTTTAGCACCCATGTACAGCATTCTGGTTTTCATTGTATCTCCACCATTTCCAAAGATATTGACTTCATTCTCACACTTGCTTAAAGTGCTCAGCCATGCGATTCTGCCTTCCAAATTTGGAGAGGATCCTCACACCCTATGCATTTCTATAGCACTCTGTCCATCAGATGCTCATTTTGCTAAGTCCATCAATAATGGCTGCCTCTTTGTCAATTGTCTCACTTGTCTCATTTGCCAGAGACAGTGGCTACATATATCTGCCAGGCATTCCCACCAGCTTCCATCCTGAAGCCCCCTGGTTCATTCCATCATTGTCAGCCCCATCTCATCCCATGCAGCTTGGTCAGCATGTTCTCCTTGTCAGTATGATTTCCATGTCATATACCAAGAAACCCATGGTTCAGTCTTATGGTTCAGAATGCCGAGCAAACACCAAAAGCTGAAACAAACTCTGTTCCCTACTATACTTTTCTAGTTAGCTTTTGTACTGCCCTCACTTATGCCAAGGCAGTGTCTGTCTTCGGCTCTCTGATCCCTGCCTCCTCATCTAACCTTTAGTTAGTTCCTTGCACAGCTATTTAGTCCCTCACCAGTAACCTCAGCCTTCAGGTTGCTGGTCTTCAGTATATATACCCTATGTAGATTGTACTTAGCTCCTCAGTCTGAATATCAACTTAGTTCACCCCAAGTCCCCAGCTCAAGCCTGAGTCAACTCTCAGCTTTCGTTCCTGACCCCTCTCGGCTTACTCTGACCTCAACCTGGCTTGTGCAAGGGTCTAGCACATGAGCTAAGACCAAGGGTTGTTGCACCCAGTGCTCGGCCTTCAGCCTTTGACCCCCGACCTAGTCATGAACTTAACATTCCAGAAGGATGTTCTTTGGTCACCTCAGGTCTGTCACTCAGTTAGAAAGGTCTTATGTGGTTGTTTTGGTCTCCCCAGTTGGTGAAGCATATGGACCATTCCTCCCTGCTCCCTGCACTGTCTTTATTCCAATCTCATCCATCATTCTCCCCACATTGTGACAGCTGCAGCATAATCTATTGTTCTCCAGCCTCCCTGATTGCATTCATGACAAGTATGACATGCATCTTGCCTCCTTACTGCAAGATCCAGCAGAAGACATCCCCCCTTCTCCTCCTCCTCCATCAGAGCCCCATTCATGAAGCTTTTGTTAACTTTGCTGAGAGGATGAAAGGGTGGGAGATGCAATTGCTTATGCTCCCATTGCCCTGTAGACCCCCAACACCCTAGCCCCTTTGACACCTGACTCATGCCCTTCAATTCTGGAATTAATACTTCCCTATCTGGAAACACCATCCATCTTTCATGCTATCTTTGGGTCTAGAGATGTCTCTGCTGAGATCTGACTTGCATTGCCACCCCCTAATGTGATACCAGTGCACTTACTCAGTTTCTGACTCCATTTGACTCATTCTGTGAAATTTTGACTCTCCTTGACTCATTCATTGCCAATGCTCACCAATCCTCTTTGCTTGCTTACTTTTCATTTCTCACCTACTCATCATGATTACTCAGTCCTTACTCATTACTTACCAAGTGTTTGCACCTTGTTTGTCACAAGCTGTGCTCCCCCCACAGTATATAAACCCCCATGTACTTAGCTACACCCCAAGTGAACCAGAAGCCATTCACTCAGCAGTCAGTTCAGTGCATAACTCATCATCAACAGTTGAGGCTCATTCAGAAGAGTCTATCTGTCTTCATCCATATCATTGGTAGTTGAGGCTCCATGAAGGGGTCTATCTACCTCCATCATTTATCTGAAGCTTTATCCCCATGCTTAGTCAGCACATATGCTTAGTCATTCCTCCACTCCTGTGTAACTTGTCATTGACTTGTGCCAGGAGCATGTTTTATCAAAGTCCATCATTCCAGAAGTCCTTTCAGCTGAACACCTTCACTCTGTTCAGCATCCCCTGTCCAGTCATCACTCACTTGTCTTCTCCTGTGTAACTCATCAATGACTTGTGCCAGGAGCACTCTACTTGAAGTCCCCCCCCACATCAGGTTTTTCTGCCCTCCAGGTTCTGTGGAGGCAAACCACCACTTGCTTCTATTTGTCTTTTGTGTTGGATTTGGTTGGTTTTCACCAGCTTTCCTCACTTTCACTCACACTGGATTGTGTGGAGTCCTGGGAGCTGCTACCTATTTTTTTGTCTTGGGGGTAGAACCCTAGCCTGAGGCTGGTGCAGCCTTGGTGGTGGCTGCAGCACAAGCCTTGGCCTTTCTGGTCTTCTTGGGGCACTTCTCAGTGAAGTGGCCAGGGCCTCTGCAGAACATGCAGAGGTTCCCCTCAATGCAACACTAGTGTCCTTCTGGGGTGAGCTTTCCATCCTTCCTGAGTTTGCTAGACTCAGGCTTAGAAGAATTGCTGTTATTATTTCCCAGCTTTGATGAAGCCAGTTTGGACTGGGTAGGGCTGGTGTTATTGCTGGCAGTCTTGGGTTTCTCTTGGCCACTCTTGGGCTGACTGTTGTTACCAGAGCCTCTGGACCTGTTGTTGGATGAGGAGGCCTGGTGTTTGCTAGCCCTCTGGATCTCCTCCTTGTGCTCCCAGTAGCACACATCTATTTCCTATGCTAGGTGGCAGAGTTCATGGAGGGTCTGGGGTTTTCCAACCTGGCAGACCTCATCCTTGATTCAGTCTGGGAGTCTGGCATAGAAATGGTGGTACAGTGCACCATCACCATATCCCCAGACTTGCAAAGCAAGCTGGTTGAAGTCAACAACATATTTGTTAATGTGCTGGTTATCTTTCATATGCAGGTGGTCTAACTGACTCTCAGTGTCAGTGACCAGGTCATAAGGGCTGAATGTGGTTTGTAGTTCTAGGACAAACTCCATCCAGGAGTCCATCCAGAGAGGCTGGTCATTGGGGTCCTCAACCCCAAGCAAGTCTGGCTTGAACCACTCTAGGACCATGCCTTTAAGGTAGGATTGTGCAAAGATGACCTTTGTGCAGTCAGTCCTGAAAGCCCAGGGTTGGTCTTGAAAATTAAGCTCACACTGGATGAAGAAGGTGCAAAGCTTCTTGGTGTTGGTGCCATTGAAGGTATTGGGCTCATGCAACTTGGTCCTGCTCAAGGACTCAGGACTAGTGCAAGTGTTGTGGGCCAGTAGCTTGATGGCCTTTGTGAGACTGTCAGAGACCACAACTGCAGGTTTGGTGTCTGGATCTGGGAAGTCTGGTTCATCCTCCAGATTATCATCACTGGGCCCATCATCATCAGGACTATTGCTGGTGTCATCATCATTGGGATTGTTGTTATCATCATCACCTGGCCCATCATCACCAGGGTCATCATCAGGGATGGGAGCAGTGGGATGACATGGGGTGGGAGTATTGGATGTTCAAGCTGAAAAACCCCTGAAGGGACTAATGGGGTTGGGAGAGCACCTAGTGGTACTAGCTAGTGCTACCTCACAGTGAGTGCCACTGGCTGAGGCAGAATCAGGGTTGGTGGCAGAGCAGCCACAGGGAGGTTGGAAATGAGTCTTTGTTGCCATGATGTGTTAGACCCACACAAGTAGCAAGTCTGAAATACTGTGAAGTTCATGATGTCTGGGTTGAGACCAGACCAGAGACCAAAGCAGGTGTGAGGCCAAGGGGTCAGGATCAGGGGAAGAGGGAGGGGTACAGAAGGTGGACTGATTGGACTTAGTGACTGATGACACAGCACTATTCCCTTGCATGGGTTGCAGTCCAAGTCCAAGGCCAAGGCAGGGTTATCAGAGTGACTTAGTTGATTTCAGACTGGAGAATACAGGTCGAGTAACTACAGGTTTATATACCAGAGACAGAACTATAGTATGGAGACTGGTAATGCTGGTCTTCCAAGGATTGCCAAGATGATTGGTAAGAATGGTATTAGTAAGGTATGACTAAGGCAATGGAGACCAGGACAGGGTGGACTGGGGACAGGACTGGGCAGAGTTCAACTGAAGTGACACACTGCAAAGCAGTGTTAACTGCGCTAGACTAACTGGGGGTAAGTGATTGGTGAGGCTGAGGTCAGACTGGATGGATGTGAGGCCAAGGCACAGTTATGACACTGCCATTGAAATTCCCCCACACTAGATTTTTTCTGCCCTCCAGGTTCTGCAGAGGTATACCACCACTCACTCTACATTTGTCTTTTGTGTTGGTTTTGGTTGGTTTATACTGTCATGACTGTGTCCAGACCACCCTAGACCAGCTCTACACCAGGCTCAACCAGTCTCACCTTAACCCTTGCCCCAGCCCTGGCCTTAACCCTTCGACCCAGAAACATGTTAGCTTGTGAGGCACTACTAGGCAGTGCCCAGTCGAGTTGTTCACTCAGTTGGTACCAGGCCAGTGTAATACCTGGCCCAGCTGCTAGTCCTGCCCTGGTTCCCAGTAATCTTTTGTTCATAGTCTTGCGTGATAATATTCTTTGTAACACTACTTACCAATCTGTTTACCAATCATTGCTGTACCAGCACAGACCAGTCTCTGGTGCTACATTACACTTAGGTTACTTCTAGTATTTAAGCCATGGGATAATCTGTTTAGCCTCAGTCTGAAATCAATCTAGTGTCATCTTAATTTAGTCCCTCTTATTCTTTGTCTTCTACCTCTCGACCAGACTACAGCCCATGCAAGGGAATAGCACTCCACCATCAGTCACTAAGTCCAACAGTCCAAATCTCTTAGAACCTCATATTACCCTCTGACCCCTGACTGGTGTAGGGAGCCATATACTCCCTGAGGCTGGAACAGGAATCTGTCACTAAATTCCACAGGCCTCTCACTTCAGTCAACCCCCCTCAGAGACCTATTAGGTCTGGAGATTTTGATATAAGTATTAACCTAATAGGTGTCATTTTGTTGGGAATTCCCAACTTTTGGGGATTCTCCACCACCATTCCTGGAGATTCTCCATTCCCTAGCTGGAGATTCTCCAGGTCAGCAATTTAATATGGTTGGAGAAAACATTTTCTCCATAATATATATATATTATACATCAAATGAAAGGGTAGCTGGGGTCCAAATTGGACTTTCTCCAGGCTAAATAGACACCCTTTCCAGGTTGATCCTGGGATTTCCCCAGGCTAAATAGACCTACATTCTAGGCTGACCTAGGTTTTCCCCAGGGTAAATAGACCTGCTTTCCAGGCAGAACATGGGCTTCCCATAGGCTAAATAGACCCCTTTCCAGGGTGAAGCTGGGTTTTCCCCAGGCTAAATAGACCCACTTTCCCAGGCCATGTCCTGGTGGGGATTCTCCATGCATCAGGAAAACAGTGGTTGTTCTAACTGTTCTAATCACAACTTATCTCAGAAAGGTAGATGTATAAGTGGAATGGATGCCAAGGAACATATAGAGCAAGTGAATTAAGCAAGACACATATGGTTCTATAGAGTACTGTCAAGTCTGAGCCTACTCTGACCAACTCTGATGCTTAACCAGGTTTAACCACCAAGTGCTAGTAGGGACTAGCGTTGCTGAGTGCTGGAGTACTACACTTGCAACAAGAGGTGTGGAAGCAAGTCTGACACAGATGAATGGAACCCTGACTAGTGGAGGATTGGCAGGGACAAAGTCAGCTGAGGCAGAAATGGAGCAGAGTGAGGGTGTTGGGTTTAGCTTGTGCACTACCCCCTCAATTACACATCCCAGATGCATGGGAAAACCCCAAACAGTACAAATAAAATAGTGGAGATTTCAAAAACATATCAAAAACATTTCATTGCTGACTACCCAGTGGGGCTATGGCTACTAAAATTGAGGTGTGGCATCAGGAGGCATGCCCCATCATAAAGAGGAATACAAAGTTGAGGTGATAGTCAGCCATAAAAGGTCCAGCCACAGACACACCTTCTTAATCAAATGGAAGGGCTATCCTTCATCTGAAAACTCGTGGCAAAAGGAAACACACCTTGAACATGCAGATGATATGCTCTCTGCATATAAGAAATGCTTCCCTAAAGACTTTCCCCCTCAGAAATCACCCACTTGATGCTCTACTTGTACTATCAGAAACATCACTCTTGAAATGCCACCTTGTCATTACACCTACCCCTGCAAACCTTCTCGCTGTCACACCCCTTTCACTCGTTGTCAACAACAGCCTGCTAGCGATCAGATGATTGCTTTGTACTGCCTTTTTATCACTGACCCTGCCATCATTGGCACTGTCTATCATGAAGTCAACGAGAACTCCCCTCTTGATCTAGTTTATCACGCTACCATCCAAGCCCTTTGGCTTGAAGAGTTGTCCCATTACATTAACTGACAGCACCCTCTTCTGTCCCCTGCTCGTACCATCCTAAATGAGGTCGCATATGAACAGGTCCCCCTACTTCTTAGACTTTTTGATATCCTTGGAGGTGCTGACCTCGTCTACAATGTCTGCCAGTATCCCACATTGATCACACCTCCTCCCCCTGGGACTCGAAGACCCCCAACTGCAACCTCCCCTCTGGTTTCCTCTGTGTCATCCTCCCCTCCAGTGTTACAGTGGTGCCTCTGCACCTCTGTTCGCATTTTCACTTGTTCAATTGTTATTAGCTACACTAATATGGTCTAAGTTCGCATTCCTACACTATACAGTGTTGTGGTGTGTTGTGACTGTTTGTTTTCCCTTGTTTATCATTTTTGCGCACTTAGCAGTTCTGTGTGCCCAGTGTATTTTCTCTTCAGTCTCTGACACTGGGCACAAGGTAATGTCAATACTTAGCTGTTGAATAAAGTCTCTGACACTGGGCACAAGGCTTTAAACTTGGGTTGTTTGCACATCCAGTGTCATCACCATCATCCTCCCAATCCTCCCACTCTTCTTGCTCTCTCAGAAGAGCTGATAGACCTTGTGCCTGCTGCTTGTCAGGTCCCAACCCACAACCCTGTGAGTCTCATGACTCCCCATCCAAAGTTGACCCCAAGACTGCCTTCAGTGTCTCTAGAGCTGAGCTTGATCACACCTTGAATATCATTGAGACCCTCGCACAGCTACCACCATCTCCTGTGTTAAATGCACTTGCTGAGGCTGATCGCCCTCTTACCCCTTCCAATCTGCACTATCATCAGACATGATATTGTTCAATTAACCCAACCTTCAGGTCTTGTGCCCAGTGTCAGAGACTATATTCAACAGCTAACTATTGACATTACCTTGTGCCCAGTGTCAGAGACTGAAGAGAAAATACACTGGGCACACACAACTGCTAAGTGCGCAAAAATGGTAAACAAAGGAAAACAAACAGTCACAACATACCATAACACTGTATAGTGTAGCAATGCGAAGTTAGAGCATATTAGTGTAGCAAATAACAGTAGAATAGATGAAAATGCGAACAGAGGTGCAGAGGCACCACTGTAACACTCCCCCCTGAATGTGCACCTCTGGGGAGTCAAGTACTCCCCCCTGATGTGCTAAGTCCTAGCATCTTGCAGAATTCCATGACCTTGGTGCAGTGCAGCGGTTTGGTGAGGAGATCAGCAGCCTGGTCGGTTGTAGAGACAAAAACAGGCGAAATCAGGTTTGCCTGGACTGCATCTCTCAGCCAGAAGTAGCATAAGTCCAGCTGCTTCAGCCTCCCATGATCTGATGCTCTGGGTTTTTCGCCACAGAACTCACAGATTGGTTGTCCATGCGTAAGGAAGAAGGATTAGGGAGAGAAAGGCCAATTTCTTGGAGCAGATTTCGCATCCACTTGATTTCCTTACCAGCCTGGACTGCAGCCATGTATTCTGCCTCAGTAGTGGACAGAGCGACGACTCCCTGCAACTTGGAACACCATGAGACTGCACCAGTGCGCATTTTCACCACATAACCACCTGTAGAGCGACCAGTGTCCTTACATCCACCATGATCTGCATCAGAAAAGGTGGTGAAAGGCTCAGAAGTCGAGGGATCAGGTGCATAGGTGATCGAATGTCCAGGGTGCCCTTGAGATAGCACATGAGGTGCTTGACAGCAAGCCAGTGAGCCCAACCAGGATTGGAATTAAATCTGGCCAGAACTCCGACAGTATACACAATATCTGGGCAAGGGTGGTGGCTAGGTACATTAGAGCACCCACAGCAGAGAGATAGGGAATTGTGCGCATAGTTTCAATTGTTCAGATATCCACTTTGCTGAGGCCCTTGTGCCCAGTGTAAGAGACTGTTATTGAGGAAAATACTACAGACAACATACCTTGTGCCCAGTGTAAGAGACTGAAGAAAATTTCACTGGGCACACAGCAGTAAGTGCGCAAAAATGATAAACAAAGGTAAATAGTAAACAAACACAAACCAAGGGCACTTAGAGCGAAGCTAAGTGTCCACTATAAGTCTGTAGTGTGAGAGAAGAACATAATAAAGGATAAACTGCGAAATGAGGTGCACAGGCACCACATATGAACATCAATTTCCTCAGGTGTTTTTGGGCATTGCTGGTGAGATAGGCGCAGATTGGGCTGCATAGGGGTGGAAATGGGCTTACAGTCAGCCATTCCAAATCGCTCCAGGATATCCAGACAGTATTGGCGCTGGGAGAGTGAAATCGAGCGATTGGGGCAGTCCCTGTCAATTTTGATCCCTAGGAGCTGAGTGGTAGGTCCCAAGTCGCGGATTTTGAAGTGCTGGCTCAGTTGTGAGATGAAGGAGTCGATGGCTTCAGCAGAGCGCGAGGCGAGGGTCATATCATCGACAAACACAAGTAGAATGATGGTAACATCATTGTGGGAATATATGTAGATGCTGGCATCTGAATAGGTTTGCCTGAAGCCAAGAGACTCAAGGACAGAGCGCATCTTCTTGTTCCATCGGTTTCCTCCCTGTTTACTGCCATAAATCGCTTTCTGTAACAGACACACCTGGGATCTGGAGTCTCCCTTAACAAATCCTTCTGGTTGTGCCATATACACCTCACAGTCCATCTCTCCATTCAGATATGCATGCGAAACATCAACTGAGCGAAGATGGAGGTCCTGGAGAGCTGCTAAGGCCAGAATGACTCTGATAGATGCAAGGCGAGCTGTAGGAGCGAATACTTCAAGGTAGTCGAAGCCAGGGCGCTGGTTATATCCCTTGGCCACCAAGCGAGCCTTGTATCGGTCTATAGAGCCATCAGCATTGCGCTTCACCTTGAACACCCACTTGGAGCCAATAACTTTGCTCCCAGCAGGCCTAGGGACCAGTTTCCAAGTGCCATTGCTCTGGTGCGCTGCTAACTCCTCCAAGGCAGCTTCTCACCATTTCTCAGCATCTGGGCATCGCATAGCCTCTGCAAATGTGAGTGGCTCGTCAGGAAGCGATGCAGACATAGCCAGTTCATCATCACTCTCTTCCATGTCCTCCACATCATCCAATTGCGCAGGGGAGAGCTTCCACCAGTCTCTAGGCTTCTGTCTGCGCCTCTTAGGGAGTCTAGCACCGATTCCAATAGGGCTGGGAGCTCTTGGAGGTGGCACAGGCGATGGGGTGTGAGGAGGAGGTGCAGGAGGTTCTGGGAGAGGCACTGGAGGCTGAATGGGGTCTGGATCAGCACCTACAGGTTCAACATCTCCCCCTTGATCCAGTACACCATCAGATTCACTGTCAGAGTCCAGGTCTCGAGCAGGGTGTGTTGTGAGTGTAGTACTCCAGCACTCAGCAATGCTAGTCCCTACTAGTACTTGGTGGTTAAAACCACACCAAGTAAGCCAGATACCTTGACCAAATAGCTCAGTGGTTAGAGCACCCGGTCGAAACCTGGGAGGTCCAGGGTTCAATCCCCTGTCTGGTCGCATTTATTGCAACAGGGTGGTAGTACACATGACTAGAAGTCGATGAGGGCGATGAGATGGGTGTTGGCGAAGGTTTGGGTGAATTTGGAAGGTCAGGAATGTCTGGAGAGGGACTGGTAGGGTGAGGGGACATGGGGAAATACCTTTCATCGAAATCAGCCCTTTCTGAGATGACTGTGCGCTTTGTAGTGGGATTGTAGAACTTCCAGCCTTTGTAGCCTTCAGGGTAACCAATAAAGACGCATTTCTCCATGTGGGGGTCTAGAGGTCGCCTCTTGTCCTTCTGGATGTGTACATAGGCTGTACAGCCCCAAACTCGAAGGTGGGACACATCTGGCTTCCTCCCATGCCAGAGCTCATAAGGGGTCGCATTCTGGACCGCTGCAGTAGGGCATCTGTTCCAAACATGGACCAGGGAGGCGAGGCACTTGCCCCAGAAGGCCTTAGTGTTCATATAACCACAATCTGGGGACCATGTGCCCAGTGTAAGAGACTAATATTGAGGAAAATACAATAGGTATCATACCTTGTGCCCAGTGTAAGAGACTGAAGAAAACTTCACTGGGCACAGTGCAGTAAGTGCGCAAAAATGATAAACACATGTAAATAATACACAAAAGCAAACCCAGGACACTCAGAGCGAAGCTAAGTGTCCATTAGAAGTCTGTAGGGTGAGAAAAGAATATAACAAGTGATAAAATGCGAATTGAGGTGCACAGGCACCACATATGAACACTCCCCCCTGAATGTGCACCTCTGCACTCAAGTGCTCCCCCCTGATGAGCCAAGTCCCAGCATCTTGCAAAACTCGATCACCTTGGTGCGATGTAAGGGTTTGGTGAGGAGATCAGCTGCCTGTTTGACTGTAGGGATGAGGACAGGTGAAATGAGGTTGTCTTGGACAGCATCTCTCAGCCAGTAGTAGCAGAGGTCGAGTTGCTTCATTCTCCCATGATGTTCAGGGTTTTTTGCTACTGAGATCGCAGATTGATTGTCAATATGCAAGGAGGATGGAGTGGAGAGTGAAAGACCGATTTCTTGCAGTAAATTGCGCATCCATTTGATTTCCTTCCCAGCTTGGACAGCTGCCATGTACTCTGCCTCTGTGGTAGATAAGGCGACGACTCCCTGTAGCTTAGAGGACCAGGAAACAGCTCCAGTACCCATCGTCACCACATAACCACCTGTGGAGCAACCAGAATCCTTGCAGCCACCATGATCTGCATCACAAAGGTGGTAAACAGTTCTGAAGTCGAAGGATCAGGGGAATATGTGATGGTATAATCCAGAGTGCCCTTCAGATAGCGCATTAGGTGTTTGACAGCCAGCCAGTGAGTCCAGCCAGGATTAGAATTGAATCTGGCTAGAACTCCAACAGTATAGGCGATGTCTGGACGAGTTGTGGTTGCTAGATACATCAGGGCACCCACAGCAGATAGATATGGGACTTTGTGTTCACTTTAGGTGCCTGTGCACCTCCCTTTCCATTTCTCTATTTGTTACATTGCTATCTAATCCTACAGACTGGTATTGGACACTTAGCTTCGCTTTAAGTGTCCTTGATTTGTTTCTGTTTATTGTTTATCTTTGTTTATCATTTTTGCGCACTTACAGCTGTGTGCCCAGTGGAATTTTCCTTCAGTCTCTTACACTGGGCCAGGTATGTTATCTGTAGTATTTTGCTCAAGTATAGTCTCTTACACTGGGCACCAGTGGCCTGAAGTTGTGGATATTTGAACACTTTGCGCATGGTTTCAGCTTCCTCAGGGGTCTGAGGAGATGGCTGGCGAGATAGGCGAAGGTTGGGCTCCATGGGAGTCGAGATTGGCTTACAATCAGCCATGCCAAACCGCTCCAAGACATCTAGGCAGTATTGGCGCTGAGAGAGCGAAATGGAGTGATTTGTGCGGTCTCTGTCGATTTTTATTCCTAGGAGCTGAGTGGTAGGGCCCAGGTCACGGATTTTGAAGTGCTGAGCCAATTGTGAGACGAAGGAGTCGATGGCAGCTGCAGAGCGCGAGGCAAGAGTCATATCATCAACAAACACAGGTAGGATGATGGTGACATCATTGTGGGAGTAGATGTAGATACTGGCATCAGAATATGTTTGTCTGAAGCCTAGGGATTCAAGAACTGAGCGCATTTTCTTGTTCCAGTGATTTCCTGTTACAGTGGTGCCTCTGCACCTCTGTTCGCATTTTCACTTGTTCTATTGTTATTAGCTATACTAATATGGTCTAAGTTCGCATTCCTACACTATACAGTGTTGTGGTGTGTTGTGACTGTTTGTTTTCCCTTGTTTATCATTTTTGTGCACTTAGCAGTTCTGTGTGCCCAGTGTATTTTCTCTTCAGTCTCTTACACTGGGCACAAGGCCTTAAACTTGGGTTGTTTGAACATTTCCGCCCTGTTTACTACCATAGATCGCTTTTTGGAGTAGACACACCTGTGATTTGGGATCTCCCTCTACAAATCCCTCAGGTTGGGCCATATACACTTCGCAATCCATCTCCCCATTGAGGTAGGCATGGGAGACATCAATTGATCGCAGGTGCAGGTCCTGGAGCGCTGCAAGAGCCAGGATGACTCTGATGGATGATAGACGAGGTGTAGGAGCGAAAACCTCGAGATCATCGAAGCCAGGGCGCTGGTTATAACCCTTGGCAACCAGGCGAGCTTTGTAGCGATCAATGGAGCCATCAGCATTGCGCTTGATCTTAAATACCCACTTGGAGCCAATAACTTTGCTCCCAGGAGGCCTAGGGACGAGTTTCCAAGTGCCATTGCTCTGGTGAGCAGCTAACTCCTCTAGGGCAGCTTCTCGCCATTTTTCCGCATCAGGGCGCTTCATGGCTTCAGCATATGTCAATGGCTCATCAGGGAGAGCTGCAGACATGGCCAGTTCATCATCACTGTCATCCTCATCAACAACATCATCCAACTGCACAGGGGAGAGCTTCCACCACTCCCTAGGTTTTTGCCTTCGCCTTGGAGGCAATCTAGCACCAATTCCAATAGGACTGGGAGGTCTGGGAGGTGGTACAGGTGATGGAGTGCGAGGAGGCGGTGGGACGAGCTCTGGGATAGCTGCTGGAGGCTGAATGGGTTCTGGATCACCTGCTGCAAGGACTTCATCTCCCCCCTGATCCAGGACATCATCAGACTCGCTTTCTGAGTCCAAATCTGGTTTGGAATGGTAGTAATCAGAAGCAGGTGGTGGGCAATTGCTGGTCAGAGGTATGGGTGAGATTGTGGACGAGTTGGGAGCAACTGGCACAGGAAGGGAAGGTTTGGAAGGGTGATTAGCCAGTGGGAAGTATCTCTCATCAAAGTCAGCCCTTTCTGAGATGATGGTGCGCTTGGAGGTGGAATTATAGAATTTCCAACCTTTGTAGCCATCAGGATATCCAATAAACACACATTTCTCCACATGAGACTCCAGGGGGCGCCTCTTGTCTTTCTGGATATGCACATAGGCAGTGCAGCCCCAGACTCGAAGGTGGGAGAGGTCTGGCTTATGTCCATGCCATAGTTCATATGGGGTCGCATTTGGGACAGCCTCAGTGGGGCACCTGTTCCATACATGGACCAGGGGTTCAGCAACTCCATTCTGCTGAGGGTGATTCCTGACAGTGTGCTGGCGCAGGATACCGCACTGGGTGGTGAAATTGATGAAGGAGTTGCTCATATACTCTCCTCCTTTATCATCGCGCAAAATCTTGATTTTTCGTTCGCTCTGGTTCTCTGCAAAGGCCTTGAAGGTCTTAAAGGCTTCGAAGACCTCTGATTTAGCTCTGATAGGCAAAACAAAGCGATAGTGCGAATAATCATCAATGAAAGTGACCCAGTATTTGAATCCAGAGAAGGAGGCATGCCCTACAGAGTGTACATCGCTGTGCACAAGTTCTAGGGGCCTGGAGGCGCGATTTGAGGAGCTGGGGAATGGATTGGCATGCATTTTTCCAGCCAAGCAGGGCTCACAGATGGGGTCAGGAGAGGTTGTTGAGTTTATGGCCATCCCAGTGACCAGATTTCGATCTAGTAGCGACTTGACACCTGCCAGATGGTGGTGAGCAAGTCTCCTGTGCCAGAGGTCAAGGTCCAGGGGCGGTGTGGTCGCTGCAGAGGCATATTCAGTGATGGGGATGGTCTCCCCCTCCAGGAAGGCCGAGTTTTGGTCCGAAATTCGCGCAACGAAGAGGGTATGGCGAGGGCGCTGCCTGAATGCGATTTGCGAAGAATTGATGCTCACAGTGAAGCCCTTATTGCGACAGAGATATAACACAGATAGTAGATTATTGCGCAGGTCAGGGACATGCAGGACATTTGTAAACTCGACAGGGCGACGCTTCTGACCCCCTACTACAGGATGGAAGACTACTGACCCAACTCCAGCTGAATAGACAATTTTATTGTCTGCTAACTTCACAGGAACGCATTTTGGGCTGTAATTTTGCAGCCAATGGCGATGAGGCGTCATATGAGCAGTGGCGCCTGTGTCTGCGATCCAAGAAGTGTCAGCATCGAGCTGGAGAGGGCAGAGAAGCGAGGAGGGGTCAGAGGAACGAAGACTTGCATTTCCTGTGAATTCCACTGCTTGTGCGGCATTCTCCTTCGGCGGCGGGGTGGCGGACGCGGTGCTTGTTGCTTGAGTTGACTGGGACGAGCTGGAGGCCTGATTTGCGGTGTTGGCAGGCTTTTTATTGCGCTGGCGCTTCTGGGAGAGATAGAGGGACTTCGCTCTTGCCAGGTTTTGGCATTTATGGACACAGTGTCCTAAGAATTCGCAAAACGAGCATGGGGTTGAGGTAGAGCACTTGCAATTGCTGGAGGAGCTGAATAGCGCGGTCTCAGATGTAGGGGCTTCAGGGCGTCGTTTTCGCTGCGATTCTTCAGCAAGGAAGGCCTCTTTTAGCTTCTCCTTGTCCAGGGATTGGAAGAGAAGTAAGGAAGATGCAAAATGCGAGTAATCCTCGCCCAGAGAGCGCACCATGGCCATGCAGACAAGCTCATTGTCCAGGTCTTTGATGGTGTAGGGATTAGCTGAGTCCCTGGGGCGCAGTTCTTGGATTCTGGACATGGAATCCTCGATTCTAGCGATTAGGGAGGACAGGGACTCATCTGGTTGCTTCCTGATTGAAAAGAAATCATCCCAGGCATTAAATGTTGCAATAAATGCGACCAGACAGGGGATTGAACCCTGGACCTCCCAGGTTTCGACCGGGTGCTCTAACCACTGAGCTATTTGGTCAAGGTATCTGGCTTACTTGGTGTGGTTTTAACCACCAAGTACTAGTAGGGACTAGCATTGCTGAGTGCTGGAGTACTACACTCACAACACACCCTGCTCGAGACCTGGACTCTGACAGTGAATCTGATGGTGTACTGGATCAAGGGGGAGATGTTGAACCTGTAGGTGCTGATCCAGACCCCATTCAGCCTCCAGTGCCTCTCCCAGAACCTCCTGCACCTCCTCCTCACACCCCATCGCCTGTGCCACCTCCAAGAGCTCCCAGCCCTATTGGAATCGGTGCTAGACTCCCTAAGAGGCGCAGACAGAAGCCTAGAGACTGGTGGAAGCTCTCCCCTGCGCAATTGGATGATGTGGAGGACATGGAAGAGAGTGATGATGAACTGGCTATGTCTGCATCGCTTCCTGACGAGCCACTCACATTTGCAGAGGCTATGCGATGCCCAGATGCTGAGAAATGGTGAGAAGCTGCCTTGGAGGAGTTAGCAGCGCACCAGAGCAATGGCACTTGGAAACTGGTCCCTAGGCCTGCTGGGAGCAAAGTTATTGGCTCCAAGTGGGTGTTCAAGGTGAAGCGCAATGCTGATGGCTCTATAGACCGATACAAGGCTCGCTTGGTGGCCAAGGGATATAACCAGCGCCCTGGCTTCGACTACCTTGAAGTATTCGCTCCTACAGCTCGCCTTGCATCTATCAGAGTCATTCTGGCCTTAGCAGCTCTCCAGGACCTCCATCTTCGCTCAGTTGATGTTTCGCATGCATATCTGAATGGAGAGATGGACTGTGAGGTGTATATGGCACAACCAGAAGGATTTGTTAAGGGAGACTCCAGATCCCAGGTGTGTCTGTTACAGAAAGCGATTTATGGCAGTAAACAGGGAGGAAACCGATGGAACAAGAAGATGCGCTCTGTCCTTGAGTCTCTTGGCTTCAGGCAAACCTATTCAGATGCCAGCATCTACATATATTCCCACAATGATGTTACCATCATTCTACTTGTGTTTGTCGATGATATGACCCTCGCCTCGCGCTCTGCTGAAGCCATCGACTCCTTCATCTCACAACTGAGCCAGCACTTCAAAATCCGCGACTTGGGACCTACCACTCAGCTCCTAGGGATCAAAATTGACAGGGACTGCCCCAATCGCTCGATTTCACTCTCCCAGCGCCAATACTGTCTGGATATCCTGGAGCGATTTGGAATGGCTGACTGTAAGCCCATTTCCACCCCTATGCAGCCCAATCTGCGCCTATCTCACCAGCAATGCCCAAAAACACCTGAGGAAATTGATGTTCATATGTGGTGCCTGTGCACCTCATTTCGCAGTTTATCCTTTATTATGTTCTTCTCTCACACTACAGACTTATAGTGGACACTTAGCTTCGCTCTAAGTGCCCTTGGTTTGTGTTTGTTTACTATTTACCTTTGTTTATCATTTTTGCGCACTTACTGCTGTGTGCCCAGTGAAATTTTCTTCAGTCTCTTACACTGGGCACAAGGTATGTTGTCTGTAGTATTTTCCTCAATAACAGTCTCTTACACTGGGCACAAGGGCCTCAGCAAAGTGGATATCTGAACAAAATACTACAGACAACATACCTTGTGCCCAGTGTAAGAGACTGAAGAAAATTTCACTGGGCACAGTGCAGTAAGTGCGCAAAAATGATAAACAAATGTAAATAATAAACAAAGGCAAACCAGGGACACTTGGAGCAAAGATAAGTGTCCTCTTGAAGTCTGTAGAGTAAGAAAAGAACATAATAAAGTATCACATGCGAAATGAGGTGCACAGGCACCACATATGAACAAGGTGGTGGTGTAGGAGATGGTGTGCGAGGAGGTGGTGGAACAAGCTCTGGAGCAGCAATTTGAGGTGGAATTGGATCTGGATCACCTCCTGCAGGGTCTTCAACTTCCCCCTGATCCAGATCATCATTGGGTTCGCTTTCAATGTCCAGGTCTGATTGAGGATGATAGACATCAGTGGTAAGCAGTGCTTGAGTGTTGGGTAAGCTGATTGGTGAAGTTGAGGGAGATTTGGGAGTAACAGGCACAGGTAGGGAAGGTCTGGAAGGGCGAGTGGCTAGAGGGAAATACCTCTCATCAAAATCAGCCCTTTCCGAGATCAGGGTGCGCTTGGAGGTGGGATTATAGAATTTTCAGCCTTTGTATCCCTGAGGGTAGCCTATAAAGACGCATTTCTCCACATGAGAGTCAAGGGGTCGCCTTTTGTCTCTCTGGACATGTACATACGCAGTGCAGCCCCAGAGTTGAAGGTGGGAGAGATCTGGCTTGTGCCCATGCCATAGTTCATAAGGGGTCGCATTTGGGATGGCTTCTGTGGGGCACCTGTTCCATACATGGACCAGGGAAGTGAGGCACCCCAGAAGGCTTTGGGGAGCCCTGACTCATCCAGCATCGCAGCAATTCGTTTGGATAGCACCCTATTAGCTCGCTCAGCAACTCCATTCTGCTGGGGGCAATTCCTGACAGTGTGCTGGTGCAGGATACTGCACTGGTGTTGCAATAAATGCAACCAGACAGGGGATTGAACCCTGGACCTAGGACATTTGTCAACTCGACAGGACAGCGCTTCTGGCCCCCCACTACAGGATGGAAGACTACTGACCCAACTCCAGCTGAATAGACAATTTTATTGTCTGCCAACTTCACCGGAACGCATTTTTGGCTGTAATTTCGCAGCCAATGGCGATGAGGTGTCATATGAGCAGTGGCGCCTGTGTCTGCGATCCAAGAAGTGTCAGCATCGAGCTGGAGGGGGCAGAGAAGCGAGGAGGGGTCAAAGGAACGAAGACTTGCATTTCCTGCGAATTCCACTGCTTGTGCGGCATTCTGCTTCTGCGGGGAGGTAGAGGGCGCGGTGCCTGTAGCCTGGGTTGACTTGGACGAGCTGGAGGCCTGATTTGCGGTGTTCGTAGGCTTTTTGTGTCACTGGCGCTTCTGGGAGAGATAGACAGACTTCGCTTTTGCCAGGTTTTGGCATTTGTGGACACAGTGTCCTAGAAATTCGCAAAACGAGGAGGGGGTGGAGGTAAGGTAGGGCACCTGCAATTGCTGGAGGCGCTGAATGGCGCAGTCTCGGATGTAGGGGCTTCAGGGTGTTGTTTTCGCTGCAATTCCTCAGCCAGGAACGCTTCTTTGAGTTCTTCCTTGTCCAGGGATTGGAAAAGGAGTAAAGAGGACGCAAAATGGGAGTATTCTTCGCCCAAAGAGCGAACCATAGCCATGCAGACTAGCTCATTATCCAAGTCCTTGATGGTGTAAGGACTGGAGGTGTCTTTGGGGCGCAATTCCTGGATTTTGGACATAGAATCTTCAATCCTAGCAATCAGAGAGCTCAGGGACTCATCTGGTTGCTTTCTAATGTAGAAGAAGTCATCCCAGGCATTGAAACTGTTCATGTGGTGCCTGTGCACCTCATTTTCGCATTTTCTATTTTAATGTGTTCTCTTCTCACTCTACAGACTTGTAGTGGACACTTAGCTTCGCTCTAAGTGTCCTTGGTTTGCTTTTATTTACTATTTACATTTGTTTATCATTTTTGCGCACTTACTGCACTGTGCCCAGTGAAATTTTCCTCAGTCTCTTACACTGGGCACAAGGTATGATTCCTGTATTATTTACTTCAATATTAGTCTCTTACACTGGGCACAAGTGGCCTGAAGTTGTGGTTATCTGAACAGAAACAAGCACCAGGGCACTGTTGGAGGTGAATAGAGGCGAGGGTCGACCAGATTTGGACAGGATCATCCTGAACAGCCTGTTCAAACAACCCAACTGTTAGGCCTTGTGCCCAGTGTAAGAGACTGATATTGAAGTAAATTACTACAGGAGACATACCTTGTGCCCAGTGTAAGAGACTGAAGAAAATATCACTGGGCACAGAGCAGTAAGTGTGCAAAAATGATAAACAAATGTAAATAGTAAACAAAAGCAAAGCAAGGACACTTAGAGCGCAGCTAAGTGTCCACTACAAGTCTGTAGAGTGAGAACAGTACATAATAAAACACAAATTGCGAAATGAGGTGCACAGGCACCACATATGAACACAGCCTCCACATGGGTCCTCTGTTCGCTAGAAAGCACCAGGTCAAGCTCTCCAGCTGCCCTGTCCGCTCTGAGGTCCCATTTAGAGCAAGCTTCTGTTCATATGTGGTGCCTGTGCACCTCATTTCGCAATTTGTGTTTTTATTATGTGCTGTTCTCACTCTACAGACTCGTAGTGGACACTTAGCTGCGCTCTAAGTGTCCTTGCTTTGCTTTTGTTTACTATTTACATTTGTTTATCATTTTTGCGCACTTACTGCTCTGTGCCCAGTGATATTTTCTTCAGTCTCTTACACTGGGCACAAGGTATGTCTCCTGTAGTTATTTACTTCAATATCAGTCTCTTACACTGGTCACAAGGCCTAACAGTTGGGTTGTTTGAACAGCTTCGGTTTTGGACTCATCTGGGCGCTTTTCAGAGCCATTAACAATGGTCCAGAGGCCTTTAGTGCACAGGAAGGCCTTCATTTCACCTTTCCAGGTGTTGTTGTTCGAAGAGGTGAGTTTTGTGACTGAGAACGACGAGTGGGAGTGTTCTTCAGTCATGGCAGCGAATATAGGGCGAAAGGCGCGATTGGGAGGTGGATGGGGTGAGTCTGGATGGTGAGAGGGCGAAGAAAATTCGATAGAGGGCGAGAATGTGGTCTGAGGCGGTCGAGATTTTCCACAGAGGTGGATGACATGGCGACTGGCGCGTCGGGAAAGTCCTAGAGCATGGGGCTCATAACCTGTTCAGATAACCACAGCTTCAGGCCACTGGTGCCCAGTGTAAGAGACTGATATTGAGCAAAATACTACAGATAACATACCTGGTGCCCAGTGTAAGAGACTGAAGGAAAACTTCACTGGGCACACAGCTGTAAGTGCACAAAAATGATAAACAATGATAAACAATAAACAGACACAAACCAAGGACACTTAGAGTGAAGCTAAGTGTCCTGGTGCACCAGTCACATGTCTTCTTCTTGTGCTTGCTCTGCTGCACACGACTAAAGGTGCATGGTGCCCGACCCTTTTTGCACTGCCTACAAGAACCAGTGCCCTTCTCCTGTGCCTTGCCCTTTGGCTCCCCTGTCTTCAGCTGCACCTGGGTCTCCAGCTCTTGGTGCTCAGCCTCCAGGCACTCCTGCTCTTACCTTTCAACCTCTCTCTAGTCACTCCTGCTCCTGCCTCTTGGCCTCCACCTGCGCCCTTTTGCACTGCTTGGCCTCCACTCACTCCTTCTTGTGCTGCTCTGCCTCCAGCTGCTCTCTCTTGAGCCTCTCTGCCTCTTCTCTTAATGCCTTGCACCACTTGTGCTTGGCCATCTTGGCCCAGATGTTGGCCTCCTCATTGTTGCTGGTGATCTGGAGTTCCGGAGTGGTGGCCTTCTGGAAGCTGGATGGTTTGTTGGTTTCACATACGGCAGCTTGACAGGTAGAAGACATGATGATGTTGCAATAAATGCGACCAGACAGGGGATTGAACCCTGGACCTCCCAGGTTTCTACTGGGTGCTCTAACCACTGAGCTATTTGGTCAAGGTATCTTGGCCCACTTGGTGTGGTTTAAGCACCAAGTGCTAGTAGGGACTAGTGCTGGAGTACTACACTTGCAACACCTTTGTCCCTTCCCCCCACCACCATGTCTTCTCAGTGCCAGAGCAAAACCCCCCAGCCAACCCCTGGCCATGTCTGTGACTATTCCCAAGTTGCAGATGAAGAACTGGTCATCCTCATCAATGACTCCACCAACACCGAGTGGGAGAAGTCTGTGGAGAAGGCACACTGACAAGAGGAGGCTGAGTGGAGAGAGAGAGAGAGCACAAGGCCAAGCACAAGGAGGCCAAGAGGCAGAAGGCAGAGGAGAAGCAGTTGGAGGCAAAGTGGAGGAGGAGAGTGGAGGAGGATGAGGAGGCTTGAAGGAAGAAGGCAGCAGAGGAGGAGGCAGAAAGGCAGAGGCAGAGGGCCTCTGAGGAGAGGGCTCAGGCCAGGTGGGATGAGGCTGTGCAGAGGTGAGTGGTGGAGCACTGTGAGTCAGGCAGAACTGACTCATAGTTCTTTTTTTTTTTTTCATAGGTTATGTGGCACTGTCTATGATGTGAACACTGTGCAGAGGGTCCCTGGGACCTCTGTGGTGGCTGTTGCACCCAGGAGGCCCCCATGCACCCACTGTATAGTGGGTCAAACAGCAGGGCAGTGCGAGCCAGGTCAGGGCAAGACAAGGGCCTTGTCAAGTCTGGGCCTACTCCGACCAACTCTGATGCTATATAAGGTCTAGAGAAGGGTTCAGAAGCAAGTCTGACACAAGAGAGCAGAACTCCAACTAGCAGAGTGTCAGCAGGAACAAAGTCTGCCAAGGCAAAGGCAGAGCGGAGTGAGGGCATTGTCACACACCAAAGGTGTGGTGGACATGGTTACAGCTGACTCTGTCTAACTTGTTGATGAGTTGTGCACAATGCCCATGCATGCAGATGAAGACTAAAGGCCTCATGCATAGAAAGACTGCTGGATGTTAACAGTCATCCTTCACACAAGAATGAGTCATCAGTGCTAAAGAGAAAAGAGGAAGTGAGTTAAGCACACATTAAAGGTTTTTAGTGCCCGTGTATGGCATTCCAGTTTTTGTCATATCTCCGCCATTTCCAAAGATATTGACTCCATTCTCACACTCGCTTGAAGTGCTCAGCCCCACGATTCTTCCTTCTAAATTTGGAGAGGATCCTCGCACCCTACACATTTCTACAGCACTCCATCCATCAGATGCTCATTTCGCTAAGTCCATCAATCATGGCCACCTCTTCATCAGTCATCTCACTTGTCTCATTTGCCAGAGACAGTGGCTATGTATATCTGCCAGGCATTCCCACCAGCTTCCATCCTGAAGCCCCCTGGTTCATCCCATCATTGGCAGCCCCATCTTGTCCCATGCAGCTTGGTCAGCATGTTCTCCTTGTCAGCATGACTTCCAGAAGGATGTTCTTTGGTTGCCTCAGGTCTGTCACTCAGTTAGAAAGGTCTTATGTGGTCATTTCAGTCTCCCCAGTTGATGAAGCATATGGATTGTTCCTCCCTGCTCCCTGCACTGTCTTTATTCCAGTCTTGTCCATCATTCTTCCTGCATTGCGACAGCTGCAGTATAATCTACTGTTCTCCAGCCTCCCTGATCGCATTCATGACAAGTATGACATGCATCTGTTAAAATATCCCACAAAGTAGGCCTTGTGCCCAGTGTAAGAGACTGTTATTGAGGGAAATACTACAGACAACATACCTTGTGCCCAGTGTAAGAGACTGAAGAAAATTTCACTGGGCACAGAGCAGTAAGTGCGCAAAAATGATAAACAAATGTAAATAATAAACAAAAGCAAACCAGGGACACTTAGAGCGAAGTCTAGTGTCCACTACAAGTCTGTAGAGGTAGAAAAGAACATAATAAAAGATAAAATGCGAAATGAGGTGCACAGGCACCACATATGAACAGCATCTTGCCTTCCTACTGCAAGATCCAGCAGAAGACATCCCCCCTTCTCCTCCTCCATCAGAGCCCTGTCCATGAAGTGTTTGTTAACTTCGCTGAGAGGATGGAAGGGTGGGAGATGCGATCACTTATGCTCCCATTGCCCCACAGACCCCCAATGTGTTCAAACAACCCAAGTTTAAGGCCTTGTGCCCAGTGTAAGAGACTGAAGAGAAAATACACTGGGCACACAGAACTGCTAAGTGCACAAAAATGATAAACAAGGGAAAACAAACAGTCACAACACACCACAACACTGTATAGTGTAGGAATGCGAACTTAGACCATATTAGTATAGCTAATAACAATAGAACAAGTGAAAATGCGAACAGAGGTGCAGAGGCACCACTGTAACACAATGCCCTAACCCCCTTTGACACCTGACTCATGCCCTTCAATTCTGGAATTAATACTTCCTTATCTGGAAACACTGTCCATCTGTCATGCCATCTTTGGATCTAGAGATGTCTCTGCTGAGATCTGACTTGCATTGCCACCCCCTAATGTGATATCAGTGTGCTTACTCAGTTTCTGACTCCATTTGACTCATTTTGTGATATTTTGACTGTCCTTGACTTGTTCATTGCCAATACTTACCAATCTTCTTTGCTTGCTTACTTTTCATTTCTCACTTACTCATCATGATTACCCAGTCCTTACTCATTACTTACCAAGTGTTTGTGCCTTGTTTGTCACAAGCTGTGCTCCCCCTATAGTATATAAACCCCCATGTACTTAGCTACACCCCAAGTGAACCAGAAGCCATTCACTCAGCAGTCAGTTCAGTGCCTATCTCATTGTCGACAGTCAAGGCTCATTCAGAAGAGTCTAACTGTCCCCATTCATCATCCTAGGTAGTTGAGGCTCCATTAAGGGTCTATCTACCTTCATTCATTATCTGAAGTATCATCTGTGCTTTGTTAGCACACCTGCTTAGTCATCCATCCACTCCTGTGTAACTCGATGTCAACTTGCACCAGGAGCATGTCCTAAAGATCATCACACCAGAGTACTTTTGGCTGAATACCTTCACTCTATTCAGCATCTCCCTTCCAGTCATCATCCATTCATCTACTCCTGTGTAACTTGTCGATGACTTGTGCCAGGAGCACTCTACTTGAAGTCCCCCCCCCCACATCAGGTTTTTCTGCACTCCAGGTTCTGCAGAGGCACACCACCACTCACACATCATTTGTCTTTTGTGTTGGTTTTGGTTGGTTTATACCAGCTTTCCACACTTTGACTCACATCAGGTGGGAGGGGGAAGCAGTGGGCATTGGACTTTCCCTTCCTGCAGTGTGCTTGTCCACCATTCAAGGTCTGTTTGGCAGTGTTTGTCTGGCCTGTGAGGTAAGAAAGGCTTCAGTGAGCAAACTGTGATCTTGCGCTCCAAGCTGGTTAGGTACGTGCGTCCTTGAGGAAGCAAGGAGGAGGCATGCAGAAGCTTGCTGTACAGCTCCTGTACATCTTGTAGCATGTGTACCTGTCATTTGTGCCATTCATGAATGGCTTGTAGATATTTGGTAGTCTTGTTTTTGCTCAAGGTCACCACCCAGTGCTGTAGATCCCATAGGAAACTGATGTATATCATGGAGTGTTGGAAGCTCTGATCTTTTTCTGCCTCCCAGGGAATGCCAAGTTCTCTAGAGATCATGTCGATGTCATCGAAATTGTATGTGAAGGCTGCATCGTGCTTAGATCTAGGGGTGTTGGCCAAGTGATTGGTTAAGGGGTGGTGGCAGTCTTCATTGAACTCTTCGAAGGATCCATCTTCATGCATGACACCTTTGAAGAAGACTCTGCTGCCTGATTGCTGAAGGCCAGCTGGGGCTATCTGTGTGTTCCATTGTTGTCTGGAGGCATTGTATTCTTGTAGGTACTGTTTTTGTATTCTGACAAAGAAATGGTCATCTACCCATTTGTTGAGTGGGCCAATACCCTGGCTCCTAAAAATCTCAACTTCCATGTCTGCTATCCTTCCATACATGCCTGCCAAGGGTGAAGCACCAAAGGCTAGGCACGTGCCTATGCATGCCTGCGTGTCGGAGATCCTCACTACAGCTGCTGGCCATTGGGATGGGTGGAGGGGGATGGTTCAATAAGCTTCTGCTGCATCACATGTGGCTGTTTCGGACCCTGGTGGGAGTCTGGAGACCAGTAGGAATATGATGGAGAATTTGCCCCATGTGCATGGGAAGTTTTCTGTGGATATGGAGGAATTGATGGAGGGGTTAGGGTGGTGTGGCGTCAGTGACAGGGGGAAAGAAAAATTCTGAATTAGTCAAAATTTGCCTGGTTTACCTGGCTTTGGGATCAGGGCTAGTGGTGAGGATTGGAAAGGTCTGATCAAGGACTGCAGTTCATCAAAACCAAAAGGGCCGATGAATCTCCCTTTGGTTATCTCTTTATTAACAATTTCTTCAAACTTATCTTGGTATGTATTAATGGAAACTTTATTAGGAGGGTATTGGGTATGTGAAATTGGGGGGAAATCTATTAAGAAACTATGTCATAAGCCTTCTGGTATCAGTGCGAAGCACTGAGGGAAATGCAAGCCTTGAAGGGCTCGCTCCCAGGCATCTGCTTTATATGGGGTGCAGGGATGGAGCCATCTGCGCTCAAGGGCATTTGCTAGTGCCATGAGTTGCGAGTCTGCAGCCAGAGCAGAGGTGCATGGAGTCATGCCACTCTGAGCAGCCTTCTTCTCATTGCCATCTTGGCCAGAGGTGGAGGCCTTTCCTGGAGTAGAGGACCCTGTGTACACACTCTGAGAAGGTGTTGTGCTTGTTGTCCCATGTGCGGGGGGCTTGGCATTCGATGACTGGGATGTTGTGACACTCTCTGCTGAGGCAAACTGTGCAGACCAGTAGGGGGCCTGAATCTGGCTGGCTCATTGGGGTCTGAAAAGGTCTGTACCTTTTGTTGGAGTCTCCTGGGGCACTGGTGGGGGATTGTTGGCACTTGGTCTGGGGGTAAGCTCTGGATGTCGTTTGGTTGCTGAGTCTGGTGTTATATCTGCCAGTGATCTGTGGGTAGGAAAGGAGGGGGGGGGGCATGTAGCCATTTTGCCCAGTATGCAAGTGTGTGGGCATGTAGCCATGTGGGGTAGTGGGGTGAAGGCATGTAGCCATTGGGGTTCAATGTGTAATTGACTGGCAGAAAGGTGTGTAGCCCAAGAGTGATCCAATGTGTAATCGGGTGAGGTGGGGTGTGGGAGGAGCATTGACTGTGTTCGGTGTCATAGCCTGGTGCCAATGCCATGGGAGGGGGAGGGGGGAGGGCATGTAGCTAATGAGGAAGCAGTATTAGAGGGGGAGGACAAAAAAAAAAGGGGGGGGAAAGGGGAAGGAGCAAGTGATTGTCAGTGGTGCTGCTCTTTGTGCAATGGTGAGGTGGGAGGGAGGGCTGACCTGTTTCAGGGACTCCAGTTCCATGACCCGTGCTGAGTGCACTAACTCGTCTCTGATCTGGGCTAGGAGTATGTCGTTGATGTGCATGATGTTGAAGGACTGTTTGGTGTCTAGTGTGTCGTGCCATCTTCTGCATACTCTGGCTTGGTAGACGAGCAAGGCTCTCTTGCTAATCTCACAATGCCCATGTCTCCAGGGATGGTTTTCGAGTGCTAGCCAGAATTTGACATGGTTGCTGATGTTGTCAGCCTCCCAGTTGTTCTCCTTCATAGCATTGGCTAGCCTGTGGGTGGCCTCTGAGAATTCCTCCCAGGTGAGGTCTTTGTCTTTAGTGACTGTGCCCTTTGCTTGGGCCGATGCTAGGGGTATGAAGGAGTGAAGGCCATCTCCTGTCTGGAGGAGGGTCAAGGCATCATCGTCTGTTGAGCGGATGGTCAGCTCTGTGTCACATAGACCTTTGCTTGTGAAGTAGTAGAGCTCAACAAAATCCACTTCGTGGAGTCTGTGTGCTGCAATTTGGGAAGGGATGATGATGGGGTCTGCCAGGACTATGGCATACTTGCAACAGTACTTCTTCTTCTCTTCCTGTAGTGCTTTCTCTCACTCTCACTTGCTCTTCTTCTTCTAGCCTTGCCTTCTCCACAGCTTCTTGTTGTTCTTGGAGGATTTGGCAATCCCATTCTTCTTTTTCTAAGTCATTGTTTAGTGTCCAGTAGAGAGCTAGCTGGGCTGCTGCTACATCGTGGTTGATGTCATCGTTTACAAGGTATTCTTGGGCTTGACAATATTTCTCAGAGGTGAAATCTGGTTGAACTGCTAAGTGAGGGTTGTCAGTTGGTTTGGGCATAGCAAAGAAATGAGAGACTAGTGTGCAGCTCAGCTGAGCCTTGAGGCACAAGTGGGAGTGCTAAGAAGAGAGGCAACAAGCTAACTGCATTCCCATGTGTAGACTATATTCTCCATACACTACATGCCTTCACTACTGAGAATTGCCATCATATTAGCAATCTTTGCAAGACCAGCATTACTGGTCTCTGTACTATAGTTTGTCTCTAGTATATAAACCTGTAGATACTTGGCCTGTACCTCTTCAGTCTGAAATCAAACAAGTCTCCTCTGATATCCCTGTCTTGGCCTTGGACATGGACTGCAACTGTCATGTCCATGCATTCATCCTGTGTCCTCACTAACTCCACACCCTTTTCTGCTGGACATTTGCTCACTCTGCACCAACTCTGCCCACCTTCTATTGTATACAAACCATCTCCACTCCAACTGCTGTTGGACTTGTACTGCTCTTCAACCAGACTGTGTGGACTGCTCTCTGAGGAGTCATGTGACTACCCTTTGGACTTCTCCCTGACAGTGTGCAGTCAGGTACTCCACAGCACACACACCACATGGTCCAGCACCTGGACTGTTTCCTTTTTGGGATGTTCAGTGTTACCTGTTCATATGTCCTCCATCTACCCTTCATTTGTCATCTAGGAAGTTTTACTTGAAAATTTATGAGTCTCCATATGTCAGTTCTGATTCCAGTTACTGTACCTCTGTAGTGGTACAAAAGCATGTATTGTACTCCACTGTTCTTCAGTACAAATATTGACTTAGTTCCTACTCCCTCTGTCTCTGTCTTCTGTCTGTCAGAGTTGCCTCCAACTTTCTGTCTATACTCTCCCTCTGAAACATGAGGGCTGAGATTGTGCAAGGGGGTAGCACACAAGCTAAACCTGACACCCTCACTCCACTCCACCTTTGTCTCAGTGGACTTTGTTCCTGCCAACACTCCACCAGTTGGAGTTCTGTTCCTTCATGTTGGACTTGCTTCCAAACCCTTCTCCAGACCTTGTCTAGCATCAGAGTTGGTTGGAGTAGGCCTGGACTTGACAGTGTATTTGTACTCACACTTGTATGATCTTGTTTTCTGTCTTCTGAACAACTTACACCATTATGAAAACTTGAGCTCAGTCCCAGAGAGAGGTCACTGAGAACCTTGCTGCAGTGCTAGCTAATCCATGTTGACTCCCTTCCATTGTTGAACAGTTCCAATCCTTCTCTGCTGTGGGGAGCAGGTATCTGCTACCTAGTATGGGAATGTGGGCTCCAGCCTAGGGACAGGTGATCTGAAGGGGTGAGTTCAACCCAAGGGGAGTTGCTCTAGCAGTAGGAGGGTGATAGGAATGAATGCAACTGAGTCATGCAAGTCACTCAACCTGTAAATGAAAAGCATGATGGATTAGGGAGTGTGCAGGCCTCAAGCCTGCCTAGGAATCTGTCAGAATTATGCCTTTGACTCAGCACTAGGCAGGGGAAAGTGGTGGGATTGTGTTGATGTTGTTATTCTGCTTGCTCTCTCTGTCTCCATCCTGGGGGCTTCAAAGTTGTTATTTTCCTGTCCATGAAGACAGGTATATGTGTAGCTACATGGGGAGTATGTAACTATGAACTAAGTGACATCAAAAGTCAAAAGAGTGACAGGAAATGATGGAAATTAATGGAGATCGATGTAATGATGGCCATGAGGCCAGTATAGTATTGGCAATCAAAAGAGTGGCTAAAATAAAGAAAGCGCAAGGAAGCGCAAGCAGTCTGATGAGAAGCGAACAAGATTACAGTGAGAGTGACAGAAATGCGCTTACATAACCAGTAGTGCAGACCCAAAGAGTGTGAGTGAGTGAGTGCAGGCAACCAGAAACCTGTCACAAGTGTCGGAACTTCATTGCAATGGCTGAGGGGAGTGTCTAGTGGTCATGTGATGGCAGGGGAAGTGATCCAACTGAAGAGGATGGAGTATTGGGTGAGCTAGAGCATGGATGATGCTCAAGAAGGGTCACATTTGCATTGCTTCTGTCAGAATGCCTGTAGAAGCTTAGTAGACCTCCTATTGATGTGATACCAACATTCCTAGTGTAGGGAGATCCCTCTCCCCACACCACTCAATGCCACTCTCACACTGAAGGTGAAAGTGCTTCACAAGCTGGTCACTCTGACCTCCACTCAACAACCTTCCATACTCCATCTCCTTGTAATCAAGGTGATGGACCCAACCCTGACCCTGATTATCCTGATGGTGATCCCAATGGCAGGGGCAGCAGTGACAGGGATATCCCTGAAGACCCTGAGCTGCCAGAGGATCCCCTTGTAGCTCTTGCTAGAGCTGTCCATGTGCTTGTGCAGTCTAGTTTGCACACTGGGGACTCCACTCTGAAAACCAAAGTCCAAGAGCCTGACACCTTCAATGGCTCTGACCCTAAGAAACTCCATGAGTTCCTCATTCAATGCAAGCTGAACTTTTAAGACTGCCCCCATGCATTCCACTCCGACAGGGTGAAGGTTACCTTCACTCAGTCTTACCTTAAGGGTATGGCTCTGGCTTGGTTCAAGCCAGACCTACTAAACCCTGACAATTATGACTACCTTCTCTGGATGGATGACTATCACAAGTTCTTACAAGAGCTCACAACTAATTTCAGTCTGCATGATGCCATAGCAGATGCTGTCCAACAACTTGAGAACCTTACTATGAAGGATGGCTCTTGAATTACCAAATATGTCATGGAGTTCAATTGCTGGGCTTTGCAAGTCAAAGACTACAGTGTCAGTGCACTCTGCCACTGCTTTTATAGCGAACTTCCAGACTGCATCAAGGATGAGATTGCTCGCATCAGAAAACCTTCTACCCTCGCACAACTCTGCAAACTTGCTCAGACCATCGATGCATGCTACTGGGAGCATAAAGTAGAGATCTCATGCACCACCAAGTCTAAATTGTCATCCTCTGCCTCCACTCCAGAGTCTGACACCAAAGGTAAGGGCAAACAGAAAGATCTGCCCAAGTCCAACACATCCAAATCTGACATTGCCCATCTTCTGGGCAAGGATGGCAAACTCACCTCCACTGAATGCCAGCACAGGATGAAGAACAACCTCTGCCTCTTCTGTGGTGAGGCTGGCCACTCTGCCAAAGACTGCCTCAAGTCTACCTCTCACACAGCCAAAGCCTGTGCAGCTATGGCTGGAACTCCACCTACTCTGCCCATGGAGAAGGCAGAGCCAAATAATTAGTCCACTCCTCCAGGGAGCTCACACAGCCTGGAGGAAGCATTGATCCCAACTGTGTGCAACTGGACATCTGACTCAATGCATCTGCTCTCTCTAGTCCAAACTCTTTACTTCCATTTGTAACTCTTCTTGATTATTCTGTTGATACTGTTTCTGCATTGATTGATTCTGGCTCTTCTCATTGTTTCATAGACATGTCCATAATCAAAAAATATGCTATTCCTGTTTCCTCCATCTCTCCACCAATCCTGCTCCACTTGTTTGATGGTAGTATGAATGCTGTCATTTCCCAAGAAGTAGATCTTTCCCTCTGCTTTCCTTCTAGTGATGTCAATTCTATTTCATTTTATGTTACTCTGTTGGATTCTTCATGTTCACTGGTGTTAGGACACAACTGGCTCACCTGCTTCAATCTGTCGACTGACTGGGTACTGGGCAGCATATCATTCAAACCATCGATACAGGGAATGCCAACATTGACCCCAGGCACCTTTGTCACCTTCTGCTGTGACCTCTGCTCCAGATCTGACACCCTCTGCTCCATCTGCAGCTCCAACTGCACCTCTGACAGACTGGCCACACTCCACTCTGCTCATCTCACTCATCAATGCTGCTGTGTATGTCAGAGCCTGTGCTCTCCCTGGCTCTGGACAGTTCTGCTTACAGCTCTCTGCTGATGATGTGAAGCTTTGTGTGTTCTCCACTTCTTCTCCACCTCCTGACCTCTCCTTGGTCCCTCCTGAGTATCATGAGTTTGCTGACATCTTTAGTAAAGACAAGGCTACTGAACTTCTGCCACACTGCTCATTCAATCTCAAGATTGACCTTGAGGAAGGAGCCTCTCTGCCCATTGGCATGATCTACTCTGTGTCTCCACCAGAGCTTGAAGCTCTCTGCACCTTTATTGATGAGCATCTTGGCTACAGTTTCATGAAGCAGTCCACCTCTGCTCACAGTGCCCCTGTCCTCTTTGTAAAGAAGAAGGATGGTTCACTCCACCTCTGCATAGACTATTGAGGACTCAATAAGATCATGAAAAAAGACCACTATCTGCTGCCACTCATTTCCAACCTACTTGACTCTCCAAGCCATGCTAAAGTCTACACCAAGATCAACCTCCACCATGCCTATCATCTAGTCTGCATCACAGATGGAGATGAATGGAAAACAGCTGTCCACACTCATTATGGTTCTTACAAGTGGTGGGTAATGCCATTTGGTCTGACTAACATGCCTGCAGCTTTCCAGCAATTTGTTAATAGCATCTTTGCAGACATGCTCAATGTCTGCATCATGGTATACCTTGATGACATCCTAATCTATTCGCAGGACATGGAGTTGCACTGCAAACATGTAAAAGAGGTACTCCGCTGCCTTTGAAAGCATGGTCTTTATGCCAAGCCAGAGAAGTGCAAGTTTCACTCTGACTCTGTCGAGTACCTTGGTTATGTTCTTTCTCCCTCTGGTCTCCCCATGTCTGCTGAGAAGGTTCAGGCAGTCCTTGACTGGCCTGAGCTACAGAAGGTGCAAGACATCCAGTCTTTCCTTGGCTTTGCAAATTTCTACAGATGATTCATTAATAACTACTCTGACATCATCATTCCACTCACTTGCCTCATGTGAAAGGGTGCTCCTTGGAACTTTTCTGAGGAGTGCCACTCTGCTTTCCTCTGCCTGAAGGATGCCTTCAGCTCCACTCCTGTTCTTACTCACTGTGTCCCTGATGCTCTGCTTACAGTGGAAACCAATGCCTCTGACTATGCCATTGCTGGTATTTTGTTGATCACCTGCTCCAACAGTGAACTCCACCCAGTCACTTTCTACTCCCACACCATGACCACACCAGAACTCAACTACAATACCCACACCAAGGAGCTGTTGGCTATCTTCGAGGCTTTCTGCCATTGGCAGCATTACCTAGAAGGTTCTGCCTTACCTGTCAACATGGTGATGGACCACAAAAACCTTGAGTATTTTTCCACCTCTAAGGTTCTCACTTGTCAACAGGCCCGCTGGTTGGAGTACCTTTCCCAGTTCAACCTTTCCATCTGCTTCTGACCTGGCTGCCTTGGAGCCAAACCTGATGCACTTATGTGATGATGGGAAGTCTACCCAAAAGGGGGGGATAGGGACTATGTGCAGGTAAATCCTCACAACCTCCGCCCTATGTTTACACAGGAGCAACTCACATCATCCCTCTGTACCACCACCCTCATGGCACCTGTGCTCCATGCCACCATGGTCTTTGATGTTGAGTGCTTGCACTCTGACATCATCTCTGCCTACCATCTGACCCTGTCTCCACCAGCCATCTTCCAACTCCAACTAAGCCTTGGTGGTCCCTGGACTCCAACAGTCTACTCCACCTTGATGGTTGCATCTTTGTCCCTGACATTGATGATCTCTGCCTTTGAGTGCTTCAGTTCAAGCATGACCATCCTCTAGCAGGCCATTTTGGACAAAACTGCACCCTAGAACTCATCCACAGGGACTACATGTGGCCTAACCTCTGCTCTGACATGAAAGAATATGTCAGGTCTTGCACTGCCTGTGGACAGAGTAAAACTCTGCACCACTGCCCCTATGGTCTGCTGAAGCAACTCCCTGTCCCAGAGAGACCTTGGAACTCCATCTCCACGGACTTCATCAAACACCTCCCCAACTCTGATGGCTACTCTGCCATCCTCATGGTAGTGGACCGCCTCTCAAAGCAAGTGGTGTTCATCCCCACCCACAACTCCATCACCTCTGCCCAACTCACTAAGCTCTTCCTTACCCATGTCTTCTCCAAGCATGGAGTACCAGCTAATGTCACCTCTGACAGAGGTCCTGAGTTCATCTCACACTTCTTCTGCTCTCTAGGAAAGGCCCTTGATATGCATCTTCACTTCACTTTGGGTTACCACCCAGAAGGTGATGGCCAGACTGAGCAAACAAACCAGACCCTTGAGCAGTACCTTCATGTCTACTGTAACTACCAACAAGACAACTGGGCTGAGCTGTTACCCCTAGCAGAGTTCACTGTCAACAACACACCAAGTGCAACTACTGGGGTTTCCCCCTTCTTTGCTAATAAGGGATACCATCCAAACCTGTCTGTGGTCCCTGACCAAGACTTCACCTCTCTGAGGGCTCACGACTATGTCGTCAAGCTCTCTGCCCTTCATGACTTCCTCCACACCAAAATGTCTGCCACTCAGCAGCACTACCAGGGTCCAGCAGATGCCAAATGCATACCTCCACCTGAGTTCAAGGTCAGAGAACAGGCCTATGTCAAAGCCAAGTACTTCTGCTCCACTCATCCTTCAGAAAAACTCTCCAAAAAGTACTTAGGTCCATTCACCATCTTGGCCAGGCCAGGTATGCACTCTGTCACCCTTAAGCTCCCTGACTCTATGCACTCAGTACATCTGGTCTTCCATGTCTCACAACTGGAAGCCGCAGCAGCTAACCCTTTCCCAAACCAACAACAACCTCCACCTCCACCAGTGGATGTTGATGGTGACCTTGAGTATGAGGTATCGGAGATACTGGACTCTAAGGTGGACTGCTGTCACTGCCACTGTCAACTCTTGTATCTAGTCCACTGGGCTGGTTATGAGAACACCAATGAAGAAACCTCTTGGTTGCTTGCAACTGAGCTAGATCATGCTTCTGACATAGTCTCTGCTTTCCATGAATGCTATCTGCACAAACCTGGCCTATATCAACCTCCACCATAGTACTCTGCCTATGTAACCCTCCTCTGTGGGCCGACTCTGCCCCTTACTGAACTATCTTAGGTACTTTAGAATTTTCTTCACTTATCCATTTCACTTCCCAGAATCACAAACAAAATCACAAGTCTATTTCATAGTAGTACAAAAATATACAAACAAAAAACAAAAAAAAAAAACAAAAAAGAAAACTACACTACTCTTCCATCACTTGTTCTCCACCACCCTCCTGTTCTTCTCCACCTTCATGCTCTCCTCCAACTTCTTCCTCTTCCTTGTTGTCCCCCTCTGCACCTTCATCTGCTCCTGGGTGCTGGTCCTCTGTTAAGTCTGGGTCTTTACCAGTCCAAGGCCAGTCCAGAGTCTGGTTGGGGGTCAGAGGGTAATACGAGATACTAAGAGATTTGGACTGTTGGACTTAGTGACTGATGATGCAGCACTATTCCCTTGCATGGGCCATAGTCCAGTCAAGAGGCAGAAGACAGAGAACAAGGGAGACTGGGTTAAGACAAGACTAGGTTGATTTCAGACTGAGGCTAAAACAGATTATCCTATGGCTTAAATACTAGAAGTGACCTAAGTGTAACATAGCACCAGAGACCGGTCTGTGCCAGTACAGTGATGATTGGTAAACAGATTGGTAAGTAATGTTACAAAGAATATTATCAAGCAAAAGTATGAACAAAGGAATTACTGGGAACCAGGGCAGGACTTGTGGCTGGGCCAGGTGTTACACTGGCCCAGTACTAACTGAGGGGACAACTCGACTGGGCACTGCCTAGCAGTGCCTCATGAGCTAACATGTTTCTGGGTCGAAGGGTTAGGGCCAGGACCAGGGCAAGGGTTGGATGAGACTGGTCGAGACTGGGGTAGAGCCAGTCTGGGGTGGTCTGGGCACAGTTGTGACATCCTCTGCCACCTCTGACTGAGGCCTCTTCCAACCACCACCTGCCTCTCCATGGCCTGCAGTTGCTGCTCCTGCTCCCACTTTGCCCACCACATGTGGACTCTCGCACCTGAAGGACCCTCGAGCAGGGTTGCTGGGTCATCATCTTCTCCGCCCACCTCCCACTCATCATCCACCTCTTCCATCTCTGTTGCCCTCACCTTCCCCTTCCCTCATGGCTTCTTCTTCTTCTCCCCTCAGGAGCTTCCTGTTCCCACTCTTTTACATGATGGCCCTGCCACTGTGTCTTCCCTTGTCCAACTGCAAAGCTTTTTTTTGTTATGGCAGGGCATGCAGGCCTGTCATAACTGTGCATTCACTCTAGGTCCTTACTCACTCCACACCATCTTCCACTGGTCATTCACTCACTCTGCACCAACTCTGCCCAACTTCTGTTGGTTATGAGCCATCTCCACTCTGACTGCTGCCAGGCTTGTGTTGCTCTCCTACCAGACTGAGTGGACTGAGGGGTCCATGTGACTACCTTTGGACTTCTCCCTGACAGTGTGCAGTCAGGTACTCTGCAGCACATGCACTGCATGGTCCAGCACCTGGACTGTTTCCTTTTCTGGACATTCTATGTTACCCACTTGTATGTCCTCCATCTACCCTTCATTTGTCATCTGGGAAGTTTTACTTGAAATTTTATGAGTCTCCATATGTCAGTTCTGATTCCAGTTACTGTACCTCTGTAGTAGTATAAAAGCATGTATCATACTCTGCCATTCCTCAGTATGAATATCAACTTAGTTCCTACTCCTTCTGTCTTTGACTTCTGCCTGTCAGAGTTATCTCTGACTCTCCATCTGTACTCTCCCTCTGAAATACAAGGGCTGAGATCATGCAAGGGGGTAGCACATGAGCTAAACCTGACACTGTGAGTCAAAGTGTGGAAAGCTGGTATAAACCAACCAAAACCAACACAAAAGACAAATGATGTGTGAGTGGTGGTGTGCCTCTGCAGAACCTGGAGTGCAGAAAAACCTGATGTGGGGGGGGGGACTTCAAGTAGAGTGCTCCTGGCACAAGTCATCGACAAGTTACACAGGAGTAGATGAATGGATGATGACTGGAAGGGAGATGCTGAATAGAGTGAAGGTATTCAGCCAAAAGTACTCTGGTGTGATGATCTTTAGGACATGCTCCTGGTGCAAGTTGACATCGAGTTACACAGGAGTGGATGGATGACTAAGCAGGTGTGCTAACAAAGCACAGATGATACTTCAGATAATGAATGAAGGTAGATAGACCCTTAATGGAGCCTCAACTACCTAGGATGATGAATGGGGACAGTTAGACTCTTCTGAATGAGCCTTGACTGTCGACAATGAGATAGGCACTGAACTGACTGCTGAGTGAATGGCTTCTGGTTCACTTGGGGTGTAGCTAAGTACATGGGGGTTTATATACTATAGGGGGAGCACAGCTTGTGACAAACAAGGCACAAACACTTGGTAAGTAATGAGTAAGGACTGGGTAATCATGATGAGTAAGTGAGAAATGAAAAGTAAGCAAGCAAAGAAGATTGGTAAGTATTGGCAATGAACAAGTCAAGGACAGTCAAAATATCACAAAATGAGTCAAATGGAGTCAGAAACTGAGTAAGCACACTGATATCACATTAGGGGGTGGCAATGCAAGTCAGATCTCAGCAGAGACATCTCTAGATCCAAAGATGGCATGACAGATGGACAGTGTTTCCAGATAAGGAAGTATTAATTCCAGAATTGAAGGGCATGAGTCAGGCATCAAAGGGGGTTAGGGTGTTGGGGGTCTGTGGGGCAATGGGAGCATAAGTGATCATGTCTCCCACCCTTCCATTCTCTCAGCAAAGTTAACAAAAACTTCATGAACAGGGCTCTGATGGAGGAGGAGAAGGGGGGATGTCTTCTGCTGGATCTTGCAGTAGGAAGGCAAGATGCATGTCATACTCATCATGGATGTGATCAGGGAGGCTGGAGAACAGTAGATTATGCTGCAGCTGTCACAATGTGGGAAGAATGATGGACAAGACTGGAATAAAGACAGTGCAGGGAGCAGGGAGGAACAATCCATATGCTTCATCAACTGGGGAGACTGAAATGACCACATAAGACCTTTCTAACTGAGTGACAGACCTGAGGTGACCAAAGAACATCCTTCTGGAAGTCATACTGACAAGGAGAACATGCTGACCAAGCTGCATGGGATGAGACAGGGCTGACAATGATGGGATGAACCAGGGGGCTTCAGGATAGAAGCTGGTGGGAATGCCTGGCAGATATACATAGCCACTGTCTCTGGCAAATGAGACAAGTGAGACAATCAACAAAGAGGCAGCCATGATTGATGGACTTAGCAAAATGAGTGTCTGATGGATGGAGCACTGTAGAAATATGTAGGGTGCAAGGATCCTCTCCAAATTTGGAAGGCAGAATTGCGTGGCTGAGCACTTTAAGTGAGTGTGAGAACAGAGTCAATATCTTTGGAAATGGTGGAGATATGATGAAAACCAGAATGCTGTACACAGGCACTAAAAACCTTTAATGCATGCTTAACTTGCTTCCTCTTTTCTCTTTAGCACTGATGACTCATTCTTGTGTGAAGGATGACTGCTCACATCTGGCAGTCTTTCTACACATGAGGCCTTTAGTCTTCATCTGCATGGCATGGGCATTGTGTGCAACTCGTTGATGAGTTAGGCAGAGTCAGCTGTAACCATGTCCACAACACCTTTGGTGTGTGACACTGAGTAGACCTCCAAGCATTTCCAGATGCTAGCTCTGGTTTCAGCATTGGAATCATCATCAGAAAAAAATGGAGGGCCTGGCACCTCATCCCAGGCTGGAAATCAGCAGGATCCAAATGTAACATCAGCTGGGCAGAAGCCACTGGCTTCAAATTCCTCATCAGCACGATCAACACAATCCTATCCTCCCCAACCCACATCATCATATATGGCAACAACACTGGCATCATGGAAGGGTGGTGGACAGGCAGACACTGGAACAGAGAAGTCAATGAAATCTTCAAGCATATACACAACCTCATCCATGACTCCAGCTCTAACCTGCTTAGCATCCAAACAGTGTATGTTCAAAGTGGTGACAACCCAGCAGACCAGCCATCAAGAGGCATCTATGGAGACCCTAGACATATCCTCCCTCCTCTCCCCATCCCTAGCTACCTTTGCCAATTTGTTGTCAACTTTGATGCCCCTATCCTACCAGTAGAACAATTAGCATGCCAAGAAGGCTACTATGCACTCCAACCTGCCCAGGCCATCAACTGTATCATGAGACAGCACGAGGCAGAGAGGAATCTCTCCTCCCTCCAAAAGCTCATCGATGAACTTGTCAAAAAAGCCATCACACACCTTGAATAACAAGGCAGATAAGTTCAACACACTGCTAAATGACACAGACCCCACACAGACATCTGCCCCAAGGCCATATCACCCCCACCTCACCCCAGCCCCCTCATCCCTCAGGCCACATCCACATTGTCTTGCCAGAGATAGGCTACTCAGCTGGTGCCCAGCCTCCTCAACACCAGAAGCAGCATCCTCTGCACAACTCTCAGCAGAGATCATACACCAAATAACAAGCATAATCAGCACTTCTTGGACAGAAGCTACCAAAGAACTCTACAGGACAAGCCTACTAGTCTACCATGTTTTCTGTGACATGAACAACATCCCAGACAGCGCTAGGTGTCTGATTTCATCAGACTTACTCTCAGCATTCCTAGTGAGCTGCACCAGAGCTCACTCAGGTTCCACCCCTGTGAACTATGCAGCAGGTATCTGAGCATGGCACATTGTGCACAGATGCACCTGGGACATCAATGAAAGAGAGTACAAAGCCATCCTAGAGGGCGCCACAAGGCTAGCTCCTGCCTCCTCTAAATGTCCCTGCAGAGCTCCATTCACCACAGACACCCTCAAACTTCTCCATGGCATTTTAAACAAAGATGACCCATGTGATGCAGCAACATATGCATGCATAGTAATAACATTCCACTGCATCGCCAGACTAGGAGAATTCACTGTACCCTCCATCAGAAGTTTTGATCTGACAAAACACATATCCAGAGCAAGTTACTGTCTTGTGCACAATCACCAAGGCCTCCCAGTAATGGTTTTCAACCTCCCAGCCACAAAGTGCTCAATCAAAGGCAAGACAGTTCAATGTGCCCCTCAAGACAACCCCATCACAGACCCCATGCAAGCCCTACAAAATCACATCCACTTAAACCCAGCTACCAATGATGCACACCTCTTCACCTGGAAACACCCCATTCACAGCATCAGACCCCTATCCAAGGCCAAAGTAACTAGAACAATAGCAAAAGTAGCCAAATCCCACCCAGGTCTGCCAAATCTCAAGGGCCACAGCCTTCGCATCAGAGGCATGCTCTTCTACCTACTGAATGGAGTCCCTTTCGATGTTGTGAAGACCATGGGTCGCTGGTCAGGGGATTCCTTCACCATCTACCCTAGACACCACACTCTGGTGCTTGCTCCTTTCCTACAATCCAAACCAGAGCTACTCAATGCCCTCAAAGGATACATACTCCCCCCAGTATGGTAGGAAGTGAGTCCACAACTCCTTTCTCCCAGGCCTCGAGCTTCACCAGACGCATCACCGACTCCTTATGATATGGGTTTCACAGCTCAGCTCGATGACTCGGGTCTTGGCTTCAGGCCAGAAAACCTACTGGTTTTCACCCAGTCCCTTTCAAGCAGCACCCCTAGTGATATCATACTTCACTGAATACCTTTAGATTATCTCCCTTGATCTCTGTACATTCCTTCCCCCTAGCTAACTAGTCAAACACGTAGATTGGTAAGAACAGTATCAGTAATGTATGACCAAGACAGCTGGAGACCAGGACAGAGAACAAGGGTGGACCAGGGATGAGGACAGGTCAGGCTCAACTGAAATAACACACACTGCAAAGCAGTGCTAACCATGCTAGACTAACTGGAGGTAATGGATTAGCAAGGCCAAGACTGGACTGAGTGAGAGCAAGTCCAAGTCCAGCTGGGGTTGGGGCACAGCTATAACATTTATAACAAGTGGAGGTGTGTTGATGCCAATTACATCTTACTGCTAAACAGCTCATGAACTCACAGAATCCTATAGCAAAAGCCTTGTCATCAAGATCCTCAACTTGAGAAGGATGTTGCAAATGAGGATCTTTGTTATTATCATCACATGGTGGTTGAAGTTCAGCACACTCATCTACAATGTTGGTCATTTCAGGAAGCTGACATTGAATGGTGTCTTCCAACCAACAAATGATGGAAGATTTAAATGCAACATCATCATCCATTCTCACCCTCAGGTGATCCAGACTGGGATTCCCCACCAGCCACACCAACATATGACAATGTAATGTCCCTTGACCCTGAGCTTCCACCATTCCATAGTATGCTGTACATTTCCCAAATAATCCATGCCGTCAGTTGTAATGAAGAATGACATCTACAAATCCCTGGATTTGTTCATGAAAGGCAATGGAAGCAGCAGAAGGATGCAATGCCACAAAATCCACTCACTGATAACAAGACATCATCCCCCACTCCCCATCCCCAAGTCTGCCAAAATGTGCAACAAGGATGTTGGTCAAATCATGTGGATTAAGCATAATGAAGAAGGCAGGTGTTCCAAACATCCACATCAATGACCTGATTTTGTTTCAACAACAATGTTTGTACCCAGCACTTCCACATAACTTCATGGAAATCACTGTCAATTCCTGAAACAAGTGCATCACCCTTTTCTTGTCAGCAGAGACTACCTTTGGATGGGATGCTGTCAGACACTTTTTGGCAAATGCATCAATGGTAACTGACAATTCACATAATTCTGATGCAAGGTCATCACAACAGGAGGATTTGATAGAAAAAGTTATGTTTTCTCCAGCATCATGCTTCTGAATGATATTCCAACAAACAAAGGAAAAGGTGGGGTCTGCTACAAAAGGGGAGTCTACTTGTTTCAATAAGTTTTTCAACTGACACTCAAAAGAAATTCATTGGTTCTTTGATCTCTCTGGCATGTTGAAACTGCCAGTACCCCACAGATCCAGATGAGGAAATAAAACATTCATCAGAAGGGCTCTGTATTGGCAACCAACTCAGATCCTGTTGAGTTACTCAAGAATTGGCCATGATGAAGCATGTGTGTCATTGCCTGCACCTTCATGCTCTGGCAACTTTGAGAAGAATGATCTCCCATGGTGTATGCTACATTCTCCATCACAAAATCACCACCCAAATCATCCCAAGTTTCTCTGTCCACATTCAGATGTGGTACCAAAGACAGAAAATGAGTAATTTGCATGCCCTCAACTGGAAAAGCATCACCACTCCCAACAAGAAGGTTGTCCAAGTCCTCACAATCAAATCTTACACCTGAAAGTTTGTACCATGGATTCTCAGCAATAAGAAACTTAATCATAACCTCTACCTTCATTCTCAATACAAGCATGGGAGGAAAGTGCATGATAGACTCCTTACTAGGTTTAAATTTTCTGCCACAGAAATCCACACAAAGAGTGTCCCTGACCTCCTTGGGAGCAGGTGGCAGCACATGACATAAACCTGCCACATCCTGGGGTAAAACAACCATGTTACCTCTAGAAAACTTCTGACTGGTTTCCTCTGGCAGCTGTGCACCTTGCAACATTTTTCACATAATGTACCTACATTGTACCATATGACAGGGCCAGTGGAGGCTGACAATTGGTCATGTCCCATGGGCCAGCAGAGGTCAAGCCCTACATTGAGTCATCCCCCTGCTGTATGGACCAGCCCAGCTTCTATTATCAAATAACACATGAGTAGGCCACAATCAAATTGTCCCTGTAGTACCTGGAGTAGCCTAGTGTGAGATGTCACCTATCCAGTGGCATGCTGCAGCATATGTAGATCAGCACTGGAATTTGGCACAAGACCTCAGCATGCATTGGGATAGCTCAGCAGTGTAGTGTTGTATGATTTCAGAGCACTCCAGGGCATACCATGGCCCTCTGGGGTGAGCTGTGGCATATCTTCCTAAGTGAGCTGTGGCAAGCCAGCCACTCTGGAGCAAATGGTGGAGCATGCCATTGTCCTCTGGGGTAAGCTGTGGCATGCCAGCCACTCTGGAGCAAATTCTGGAGTAAACTGTGGCACATGTGCTGGAGCATGCCATGGCTGTCCAGGATAAGCTGCAGCATTCCAGCCACTCCAGAGCAAATTTGGGAGTAAACTGCAGGACATGTGCTGGAGCATACCATAGCATTCCAGAGAACTCCAGAGCAGGACATGGCCCTCTGGAATAAGCTGCAGCATATGTTCCAAACCAAGGTGTGGCATGGCAGACACTCTGGCGCAAATTGAAAAGCAAACTGTGGCACATGTGCCAGAGCATACCATAGCATTTCAGAGCACTTTGGAGCATGCAATGGCCCTCCAGGGTAAGCTTTTGGCATATGTTCTGAAGCAAACTGTGGCATGCCAGCCACTCCAGAGCAAGGAGCAAATATTACCAGCATACCCAGCATGCCTACCCCCTGCAGATACTACCAGAATTGGCATAGCTTGAAAGGTTGGTATTTAGTATCACAAACTTGGATGCAGCACCATGTATTCAGAAGCAGTAGCAGCTGGCAGATATGGCATTCCACATTATGGCACACTGCAGCATGCAGCATAATTCATGGGGAAGTAGTGGCAACATGTACTGCAGCATGTGGCAGCACCTGCTCCATAAGTCTCTGGAGGGTCACAGCAGCCAGCAGGGATTGCTCAGCACACTCTGGCAATGTGGCCAAGTTGGCTAGACATTACAGGGATGTGTGGCAGCTGGCAGCATGGGGATGGCATACAGCAGCAAACACCTGATTGGCTTATGATCCATGTCAAAGCTGCATATGTGGCATGGATGGTTCTGCATATGGCAGCACATGGTTAGATGCAGAGGGATAAACCAGCAGTTCTCGGCAGCCAGTGGCATTGGCCCAACATATGGTGGCACACATCAGGATTGAGTAGGATTCATGTCAGTGCTTGGCATCCAGCATGGATAGTTCTGTATACAGCAGCACATAGCTAGGGTACTACAGGTATGGACATGAAGCATAGCACAAATTGTTGGTATACTGCATATCTTACCACCAGCATAAGATCATAACCTATACTTCATAAGATCACAGAAGGGTGGCTAGTAATGTTGTATTTATGTCATAGATTTCATTCAAACTGGGATTGTGCCAATCAATACTGGACACCCTGGGCATTAAATAATGACCAATACAATACAACACAAGATGCCATGGGTGATTTACATGCCAGCGAGAGCCTGCCACACCAACGGAACACACATCCAATTGCTTCAAGGGACTCCAAGCCAGTTGTGAATATTGTCCCACATGTAGAATGCCAGTGAGCAACAGTTGCTGCTCACATCATTCACACCATGCCACAAAAGCCAGCTGGAAAAGGCTACAACAGTGCCAGGCTGGTAATCAAATTGAAGACCAAGAGAGGGAATGTCCAGAATGCATTCGGAATAATTGCCAACACTAATGAGCATGTCATACCAGTTGGCACAGGATTGTGGGTTGTGATGGAGGGGAGCAGACCTGTTAGCAATCATGGAGATGTTGGTATAAACCATTGGCCAATGTCAGAGCACTGCCACCATTTTGGGATCATTCGTGGCAGACCACTCAGACAGCTGCTGCATGGCTTGGCAACCAGCATTGTACAAGGGAGGGTGCATAATTGAGAGTGAAGCAGAGAGAATTGCCAATGGTGTTTGGATGGCATGGATCCATTGCCAAGCAGCAGGAGTCACAAGGTCAGCAGATATGGAAGGCTGGTGTGCCTGAGTCTACAATGTTAGAAATAAGTATTTTGAGATAAAGCACTAGGATGATGTGCACTGCATGACAAAGTTGATGCTGGGCTGTCAAAAGCTCTAAGCAGCCAGCCAGCAAACGGTGATCCACCCGAAAGTAATCAGGTGATGTTTGCCAGGAACCATCAGATATACTTCAAGTCAACATAGTGGAAAGTGGGGTAATAGCTCCCACCATCTGGTCCTTGGTAGGGTTGTGAACTGAGGACAGCAGGATGCATCACAATGCCTACCTGCATTGATTGGGACATTGCACTGGGTAGATACCACAAAGCAATTGCATCCCCTTCACCCAGAATGATTGCAGGAACGTCCAAATAACCACTCAGATATGGTAGGTGAGCAGAAAGGATACAGGCCTCCCAGTTCAAATTGAAACCTGTTTCTTGAGGCAATAGACTTTCCAACAGCCTTATTAATTCAATGCCAGAGGGAACTGCAATAAACGTTAGTGGGACATGTGGCACTGCTATTAAAACAGCATATGGGGATTGTGATAGGCCTGGGCCAGTGTTGCCACCATTTGATTGAGCACAATACATGTCTGGACCTTGAATTCCAGAGGTTGTGGTGGGACAGCAGTAGTGCAAGGGTGTGTCTCATGGAGAACTTGGCAGCACATGTACTCTGCAAGCTGGTCAGAAAGTAGATAGTTGGATGGAAATGAGCCAGTACCAGACATTTCTGCTGTGATCAGGTTCGAGAAGCTGGGGAAATCCACTGGCCTCAAGTGGGATATCATCCAGAGACACAAGGAACACATGTGGCATGGATCCCCCCAGCCACAGCAATTGTGCAGCCAATATTGATGGCAGTGGTAGTGACTAATGTGGCAACATTGAACTAAATGTGGCATAGAAGCTCTCTGCAGCAACAAGACTACAGGCTCATTGGCATTCCAGGGTGCAGCCTGGCTGGAACAAAACCTTGAACAGCTGAGGATGCTGCTGGAGTATACATTACTGAAGATATTAGCCCCTTCCTCATGTTCAAATTGGGGGTTGCACATTTCTGATACTGCTGGCAACATGAATCAAGGTCCAGATTACCAGCCTGTTTCACCAGCGGCATTGTTGAATGGGCAGTTGTTGAGCACCAAGCCAGAGATGGTTCAATGGCACTGGCACATCATGGATATGTGACTGTAAACCTGGTGGATGGCTTTATAGACTGCTGGCCCCAAAATGATGCTGACATGATTGGGGCCACAGGGAGTTGAGTACACAAAAGACCCATTGATCATGGGAATGCCCCTATACATTTTCCAGCATTGATTCTGATACAGTGAAGCTACCAGCCTCAAAGGAAACTCATTATAGATGGTTGATAATATGTACACCTGCTGTATATTCATTCCTGCACCTTTGACACTGACTCCACCCATGCAACCTGTAACACAAGTTTAGATTGGGTAATGGCTTCCAGTGATGACATCCACTCCTGTGAATGTAAGATTAACTTGGAAAGATACAATAACTCCCAATTGATATCCTTCAAGCCTTCTGTGCACATCGCAGTGCATTTGGCAGTGGGCAATGGATGTGAATTAATAAGCAGTGGTAGCAAAATGCTGCCATTCTGATACCATGGGTGAGTTGAAAGCAGGCAAAAGAGTGCCACCACTTACCGATACTCCTGCAAAAAATTCTGCAGCTTTGGCAATTACATCCCACAGCAGTCTCCTCTCATATCCCAATTCCACCTTGCTGCTGTTGTTCTGCCACCATGCATGGGCCATGGTAGTGGCCAGTTTGACATGGCACTCCTTAATCCTTGTGATGTGGGGATTCAAGCTTTTGATAAAAGCTAAAATGTCATGGGGACTCTGTTCGCTGTCATTGAGGTATGTTAACAGCCAGTCAGCTGTGAGCAGCATGATAAGTGTGATGGGATGGCAAGATGCCACACCCATCAGACACTCCATTGTACCCTGTACCACTATCAAACATGGCACCACCAGAGGAACAGTGGCTTACCACTTCTGCCAGGAAATATTGATACCAACTGGTGTGCTGGTATTCAGACCAATCCAGCTTCTTCATGGCAGTGACAAGGCGACAAAACCTCATTCCCATGGAGAGTTTGGCCACAGTGAATGTTGAGGACATGACTTACCAGCATGAAAGAAGAGATGTCATACTATATAAGTGGTGGCCAACTTTCCCATGGCTTTGCATGTTGGCATGCATTTGCCATCGAGGCAGTAATCATTAGCAAATGCTAGCCTTGCATTCAACTACACCAACTAATATATGATTGATAATCCCAGCATCATTTGGGAGACCTCAAAAATGATTTCATTGCAGACAGCTAGCGGTCTCTAGATGGAAATGGTTCACAGAAGACATGCTAATCTGCCATACATCTGGCATTGGCATGTGGCATAGCATGCCAGCCCGGCCTGTCCCTTTCCCAATGCAGCAGCCTTTCTGCTGGTCCAAAATCTTACCTTGTTTTCAAAAAAGTTTTTAGTCCACTCCTGCTCACATTTCAACAGCTGAACCTCCTCCTTCCACCTATCCCGCAGCACTCTTATCTGGAGCCAATTGACCCTGTAAACTAGAGAAAATGATAAGTAAATCTCAGATGCTGCTGCGGTGTGATTGCTCCTCTCACATTCTGACATCCAATCATTAGCGGCCATGTCCCTTGGTACATCCATGGTCCAGATCCAAGGTAGGGTATTGTCTCTGTGACCTCTGGCATTTGGGTCAGATACTGCCATGCTGATAGTTAGGTTGGAGTTATTCAACTCTTTGTATCACTCCAGGATATCTGGCCTGGCCCCTAACCTGCCCATTTGGATGCGGCACCAGCAGTACACAGTGGCATGACGTTGCATGGCTGCATCAGCATTGGCCACCCTTCCCCAGGCATGTGTGGCCATGTGGTAATTACTTCCATGGCAAATGTCAGTTCAAAAGATGACCACCTTCTCTGCAAGCATAAGCCACAGTTCATGAAGACAATCATTGGCCTGTCCTTGCCACAGTTGCAGCTCCAATAGTGTCACATACCCCAGGCCAGATCATTCAAAATGATCTTTGCCAACATTGGATGGCAGCGGCAGTGCAATGGTTTCTGGATCATGTGGGTGAGATGACTGGCACAGCTTGGCATCCTCGAATCTGTCCCCAAATAGTTTTTCAGCAGTGTTGAAAATGCCATGGATATGGGACTGGAGACGATCACAGCAACATGCAATGCTGAGAATTTGAGCTTCTGTTGCTCTTGAGGTGATTTGCTGGCATGCCACTGCAAGCTGGATTTGTGCTTCCTTGATCTTCAATGCCTTGGCAATCCAGGTCACAACACCCTGTGAATGTCCTGGCTGGGGGATGGCCAGTAAATCTATCTCAATTGCCTTTGCAGAGGGAGCTTCAATACCACTCAGCACAAATGCTGTCCAGGATAACCTTCAATACCTACCTTTCTGCAGCCTGACCTCATATATATCCATGGCCTGCAGCCTTGACAGCCTGTTTTCCATTGCCGCTGCTGCCTCTTCCCCCCATGATTGGCTGATTGCTGGTGTGACATTACCATTCAAATCTGCAAACCTGCCTTCCACCACTAAATATGATTCCTCAGCAACCTTGAGTTTCTGCTTGAGTCTTATTGCTGTAGCCTGTTAGCCATGCAACCATGTCTGATAGAAGCACTAGACTTACGCATTCTGACCATTTTCAGGAAATTGCTATCATTCATTTGGAAATCAAGTACCTCCTGCCAATGGGGAGTAGCCATGCCTCTAGCAGATGGGGAAATGATATTCAGGGAGGACCACAAGGTTTCCATGATCTCCCCATCCACCTGGCCAGTACCCACAATGAAATTGGGAGCATATCATGCAAAGCATTCTGTGCAGTGGCCATGAACATGCCACAACCCAATGCCAGGGCAGATCTGCATTCCATCTGGCATGGATATATAGGCATTGGCATGTAGCTGACATTCTAAACCTTTGCTATACTGGCAGTTAATATCATAGAAATGTATCACTTGCTGGCCAGGGACTGTGCCATGCCTGATGGCATGCACAAGCGCATAGTCCATGTTAACCTGCCTGTGATGCCAATGTCAATATTGGCATATATTGTTACAAGGTTATTTGTACTGTTCACCCTTCTGAAAGTTGACCATTGCATGCAGCACAAAACAGCCATGCTGCACACAGGCACATCCACCTATTCCTGTAGATTTGAGCTGCTGCCAGTTGGCATTTGCCTGATTAACTGCCCAATGATTGCTGCAATCCAAGATCTTGCAGTGTGATCAGTGCATTAGGTAATACATTCCTACACATCACCCACCTCAACCACATTTTTAGTGCCGCTCAAATATTCCTTGTATGGCTGTGATACGACCATGTACCCCTTGCCATCCATCAACCAGGCTTCACTGCCAGCATCCTTTGGATGCATATGCTCTGCCTTGAAATTCCCATCCATGACCAAGCTTCTTGCCAGTGTCCAACTGGATTACACAGTGTATAAATGAATAGCAGTGTTCATGGTATCACTCACTGGGAATAATCTGTTGCATCTTCTGAAATGTTGATGCCAGGTTGGGGACATGCCAGACAGAATAACACTAATTCCCCTGGGCTGGCATCCTCTGCACTCATGTGGGATCCCTGCCATTTCAGTAGTTTCAGGAGCTGCCACATCCTAGCAACTCTCAGCAGTTCCCTGTACCTATCCTATTATCCAGCTAAGAGTCATGTTGCAGTGAGACAATTCAACAAATAGGACACACTGGCACCAGATGAGGAAAGGCATTGGAGGTTATGTGGCGAAGTTTGCTGTAGAAATTCATTGCTGAGGTACCACATTCCACATTGTCCCAAACGAAGTCATCAAGTACTTGGAAGGTAAATGCAGTCCTTGTGGCCTTTGTGGTAGCAGGAAACATCCCAGCCCGCATCAGCTGTATGTGTGAATCCTCTGCCCCAGGGCATCTACAATACTGCACATTGCAGTAGTGTATTCCATTGGTGTGCACAACAATTAGACAGCTTCGGTTCTTCAGGGCCTGCAGATTCAGTGGGCAACCATCTTGATCCACATCCTCCCAATCATCTTCCTCCTCAGTTGTGACTTCATCATTTGAACAACCACCAGCTGGGCAGTGCTTCCCACCATGCCCAACATGCAGTACCAAACCAGCCTGAATGGTAAATACAGGAATGACCCTCATGAATGAGGTGCTTACCAGCTGCAGGGATGATTCCTCAAAGAATGTTCCATTCCATTGTTCCACCCTGTGGAATGGCTGGCACTTGTGTTCTGCACAGCAACACATGGTGCAGAAGACTGGCCGATGGGCACACTCAGGTGGGGCCTCCATGTCCAACAGGATGGCTAGATAATGCTGTTGGTGTGGCAACCACTGCTGCAGATAAGTATTCTACAATTGTGTGACACTGTCATTGCAGGTTTGTTGGGCAATGCAGCATTCCACACACCTGACTTTTCCAAGGTTTAGAAGGTGTTGCAGGCAATTCATCATTATTGCAAGGCAGTTGTACACCCTCATCATCCAACAGGCAGTCTGGGTGATCCAGGATAACAGAGCCAGGCCACACAGGAGGCTGAGTTGCATGGCCTGGCACCCACTTTCTGGGTGCTACTTTTACCATCTTATCCCTATATCCTCAGGTGGTTTTCACTCTTTGCCAGGTCACCTGGGTCACTCTTGTAGTGGGTCCCACTGGTGCAATCTTTGACTTCCCCATGATGAATGTTGCAATGCAGAAGGGTTTTGATTGCAACAAATACATGCAGCGGACATGTGCTAGCAAGGTCTGACCACCAACTATGGTCATGCTGTCTTAGGATCCGGCACATGATTTCAGTGCTGGCACCAGCACATTGCCCAGAGATCAATGAAATGAATGAGCACTTGCAAAACCCCTTGTCCTACATCATACCCATAGTGCCTATACCATCCACAGCATCTCAATGCACATTGCCCAATTACCAAATATCTCAGATCCAAGAAGTCTGAGAGGCACTGCCTTTGGATGTGGCTCAGGGATGGAAATCTCATGATTGACTAACAACCTTAGCCATGTTGGGAAACTGTCCAATCAACTGGCATGCAAGAATGAACTAGACACCAGAATGTAACCTTCATTGACATGGGAGAATGCTGGAAAAGTCTATTCTCTTCAACAGACATCATACAAGCTGTCCCCCAAAAATTTGCGCACAAGCACCTCCATCCTCAATGGCATCCAGTGACTATGAAAGTGAGTCTTTCTCCAATGACACTGAACCCTCCCCACCACAAAAGGGGTCCAGTCTTCAGCCAGCCGAAATTGAGATTCTAGAGGCTGAGCTAGAGTCATGGAAAAATGCCGACCAAAACAAGACGAGCTCCATCATGTTAACCCTCAGAAACAAGATAAAGAACCTTGATGCAAATGTGACACTGAAAACACATGAATGGGTTTGGAAGAAGAAGGTATGCCACACTTGCCATTGATGACCTGGCATGTCCTTACCATTTCCAGGCAATTCAGACTTGGTTGTACAACCACAGCTGGAGCCATAGTCGATGAGCTCTAATCAAATATGGTGGTGGTTGGACACTGAGGAAGGTGGTCATGCACCATCAAAAGAAATCAATCAACAAAGTGTTGGAAGAAGCCAGGATCAAGCAGGGATCTGCAGAAATGATCAAGTCTTATCAGAAGGCCATCGACACTGTCATGAAGTCCCTTACTGCTGAGGAGATACAAGAGGCAGAGGCATTGGCCATAGAATGGAATGAGTGGCAGCCACCTCAGGATGTTCAGTCAGAGTACATACCATTTGGAAATGCTGCCCGTCACTCACAAGAAACAGAGCCACAGAGAAGAAAGGCCATAAATATGCTGAGGAATTTGCTAAGGAAATGTGGAAGTGGTGTGGTGTCAGGGTGGTAGTGATGGCAGCATGGGAAGATGCCGATGGAGAGGTGATAGTTGGAGGGTGAGGAATTTGTTCTTTGTGCAGATGAGTACCACCAGATTTTGACCAACTCCTCCAGACATGATTTCAATGATGAATTGGGTAATGGCAAATTATTTGAGGATTTGGATGAGTGCCAGGATAAATTTGTAAAGTATGCATGAACAGCATTTGGAAATGGTGGCACCAATGCTGAGTCATTAGATGAAGATGCTGCTCCATGGTCATGGTGGAGAAAGAGCAATGGGAAACCTAAAACTGTCCTGCTGGTCAGTGACAATGGCATGCCATACATCCCCAACATATTGGATATGCAGGCACCAAAGTTGAAGGATATCATGTGGATGTTTGTGACATTTCACTATCATATGTAAAACAATAGGAGAAATACTGTTCATTGACATGCATTACAGGGAAGGCCTGTGGGAATTCACAGGTGACTGTTCCATGGAGCACGATAACAACCAACACTGCACTTTATATTGCACCACAGTTTCTGCCACCTGAGGTTCCCTTCGAAGAGCTGAGCCGACTTACCCAGGATGAGTTGACAGCAATCTTGGAATGGTGGCAAGAGCAAAAAGAGTGGCATCCCAACAATATATTCAGCTTCAAGAAGTGGAGAGATGCAGGAGGGTCCCTCCGAATGCCAGTGGCAGCGGCTGACAGCAGTGGAGTGAGGATGGGTGCAACGCAGGATTTGGATCAGACCCCAGACCACTCGGAAGGCGAAAGGACAATGGATAAAATGATGTGGGGTAGGAGGAAGCAGTGATGGCAAACAGGTATGAAGGAATGCATCCAGAACTTAAATGTCTGGCAATATTATCTAATGGGGAACAAAGTTGTAGGGTCTGATTCTGATGATGAATCCAATCGCCAACAAATACCACCAACATTGCCATCAAACAGAAATGATGGTACATGCACAAGCATGGTGTATGAAGATGCCACAGAGGCAGTAGCATTGCCGGACTCCCAGCAGCGGATTGCTGGATGCTGAGTGGCTGAGGGCGACACCTGCCAGCCATTTGGTAAGCCCATGGGATCACAACAGCCAAATATTGTTAACCTTAATGGCAGACATGTTTCAGCCATTGGCAAGGAACAACCAAATGCCTGGCAGCAGGTTGTGGGCAGCACCTCGAGCACTGTGCAACCTATGACAGAAGGCCACTGCACTGATTCACCTGATTCTCTCCAGCCAGCAGAACCTTTGGCAGTGCCAACAACTATCAAGAGAGCCCATAAACAGGAAGATTCAAAGCACAAGTTGCCCATTCCATCGATGAGTCAGTACTTGTGCCATGGTTGCTGAGTTGTCGATTGAATTCATCTCTCAATTCTAGTACCCATGCACTGGACTGGCATAGACAATGTGAGCGGTATGTGGCAATCAAAACAGGTGCAGAAGGCACCAAAGTGGCCTGATGACAATGTTCCTACTCCTAGTCCCTCCAAGAAATGTAGGCAATGTTAGCATTTGTATTTTACATGGCGATGGAATGTGATACAAGATTTTGACAACCAATAGCTACAATTACAATAAATCCTCATCCAGTTCCAATTCATCCTCACCATCCCAATCGCTGGTCATCAAATCTTGTATATATTGCTGAGTCCTTGCCAGCTGCGCTCTCCTTGCAAGCAACAGGTGAAATCAGATGCTTGATTCCACCAATATATTGCTGTAGTGGTTGTAGGCCACAACAATTGGCCCATCGGTGGTGGTGTTAAGATGTGGTGGGTGCTCATCAGCCGGTCCCACAAGAAGAACCACAAGCCACTGTGCTTTTTCCACTGCTGGATGATTGATATATATGCGAGGGATATCATAAACAACTTACATGTTGTAATTGGCCCTTCGTCATGAATTCCTTGTATACCCAAGTCACTGGCGAAACATTGGAGCATGGAAAAGCGAGCTAACACACTTAATACTGGCAGAAACAAGAGATGACATGGCACTCACCAGCGGTGGCATTGGTGGCTGTAGGCTGTGGAGATAGTTGCTGTGATGTAGCCAGCATGGGCTGCAGCTTGGCAGCTGCCACACCATCTAACCTCTCATCCATACATCCATGCTCCAGGGGAGATGGCACAGTCTGGGCAATTTGTGCAGCTACTGGCAATGATCTAGGTGGGGGTGAGACTGCCGGGGAAGATGTTGGTGAATCCCAGCTGGGTGCAATGGCAGCCAAGGATGGCATGGAATGACTTCCTTGCTGCGACTCCCATTGTTGATCAGCAGCAGATGGCTGCACCTCTGGCAAAAGTGGTGGGGAGTCCCAAGATGGTGCAAGCATGCTGAGTGATGGCCGGGAAGGGCTGGCATTCAGTGGCATGGAGGACAATGGTGATCCTAGCTGATGGCCCCAAGCTGTGGCATTTGTGGCTGCTCCGAACAGTAGAAATTCAGGTTCATCAATGGCCATATCTGTATCATTGGCACCTGGCAATACCTGAGGTTTCTTCCATGGGGAGATGACTGGCAAAGGTTATTAACAGTTTTATGTTATAATGACTACTTACATCGAGTGTCCAGACTGCCTGGCCTCCACCTTACTGACTTTTGCTCCATGATACTCTGCAATCTGTAGAATGTTGATAAGTTGATTGAAATATTGTTGAATTGTGTCACAATGTCAGGTTTGGCTATTTGGGCTTGTTTGTCTACCAGCCAGTGTTGATGCCAGCACAATGGTTCATGAAAATATAAAATGTGGCTGCGCTGCTGATGCAATTGTCAACTATCACTTGACTGCATCGCTCTCACACCAGTACCCCACTTCCACAAAAATGTCCCAACAGGCTGAAACATCCCAAACTGCTGCTGCTGCTCCCCCCGTCGCTCTCCCATGTGAAATAGTCGCTAATGCTGCCGACATTGTCATGGCAGAGCTTTTGACACTCCATGACCACAGGAACAAGCAATACTGGAAAAGAGCTATGCACATCATTTGGGAACAGTTGGTTTGTGGCATGCCAATCTATTTTTCCTCTAATATTTACAACATTCCAGACCCATGTGCACCCTTTGGTAGAGGAACTGCCCTCAAAATTCACCATCCCCACCCACATCATCGCTGCTGAATGGTTATGAGAGATCCAGTTGTGCTTATGGCAGTGAAGGAGTGGCCAGACTTTGACAAGATCAGAGATGCAATGGATGCTGATGTCGCAGACCATCTGTGGTACCAGATTGGCTGGCCAGTTGATAAGGGTAAAGGGTGTGCAGTTCCATTGGAACCACTTCAGATAAGTGACACTGCTGCCACTGCTGCTGAAACTTTGGAAGAACCTCGCAGCTGATCAACCAGTCACACTGCTCCTACAGGTACTCAGCCCAGAAGTAGAAGGCCACAGAAGCATACAAGGTCAGTGGCAGCAAGTGATGCAGATGTTTCGACAGTGACTGCTGGAGCATCTGCCAGTTGTGGCTGCTCGATTGCAGGTCTTGCAACCCCTGCCACTGGCTATATACCTGTTGCTGAAGAAGACCAATGTGATAGGTGCATGGAGAAAAACCTGCCATGCGCAGTCAAGCCTGGTTCTGCATGTTGGCAGTGTAGCTGCTGGAAGTACAGGTGCAGTATCTTCACTGGAGTGAAGGCTGCATGGTCACAGTCAAGGTGGCCCCACAGTTGCGCTGTAACTGAGGTGCCTGATGGAGCAGTGGAACATCCCCAAACCATCGCAGCCAACTGTCCCCCCAGCCAACACCGTCCCCAAAGCCCTTCACCAGGGCTATCAGCCACAATATCCTCAGAACCTGCCACTCCTGCGCAGCAGACCCACAAGTGGCGGGCAGCCACTAGAGGTATGACACCCGCTGCTAGCAAGGCAACCACCTCAGCTGCTCCAAGCTCCCACAGGCAAAGTAAGTCCTCTGTTTCCTTCATTCCACTATTCTTATTTGAGCCTAACATAGTTTTTGATGGAGTGGTCATTGTCACTCCATCCTGGTGGCAGTCAGGTCAGCAGACATCAAGCCCAGCATCCTGGGGGGCAGCAACATCCCAAAGCCATCTCACTACCCCATCCTGCCCAGTGATGCCCAATGCCACCCCCATGGAGCATATGGAAGAGGAGATCGCAGCATTGCGGCAGCAGCATATGGAGATGGCACAAGATCTCCTAGATACCTGCTGTGAGCTTGCTGATACCCAACAGGCCCTTGCTGATACACAGACCAAGTTGCAGATGCTTTCTGATCTTGTCGAGGCCTTACACCAGTGCTTGTACCCGTTGCCACACTCCTCACCCAATGCACCTGGACCCTCCCACCCCTCCACCATTGACTTTGCAATTACGAGTCACCAAGCAGTCATTCCCACTGATGGTGCAAGGATCCTTGACCTTGCACCCACTATGATGGTCCAGGAGGTTGTGATCAATACTGGCATCCTCCAGAGCCTCCCAGGTGATATGCTTTTAGCCCCTTCTACTTTTCTGCTGCCCACCCACCACTTTCCATACTCATCCACCCCTGGAGTAGGAGAAGCCCCACCCCACATCTATGTCTCTTTGGGGGCTGTTGCCGATGATGCTGGTGGAGATGATGCTGATGATCAGGATGCCGCTAATTGGATGGATGTAGATTAACATGTCCATAGAATGTACTATTACTGTTTCATTGTCGCCATTCTTGAGAATGATCATCCCTGCTCACTTTTGCTTTACATGGTGCAGATATGGTCTCTCTGGCCTGTGCCATCCCATTGAGTCCAGCCAGGTGACTGCCCTTGCGATTTATAAATCCACTGGTACAGCTAAGCTAGTGCACACTGGCAGCACCCTCAAATCATGCATGATATTTACCACATATGTCCTGCACAATTGCAAGGCTTTAACCCTCTGACCCAGGTTGAGGCCATGCAATCATGGCCTATGCCACTTCATGCTGATGCCGCCTGCAAATAGCACTCAATGTTGCCCATTCCTGTCTATGCCACTTGATGCTGGTGACACCTGACCCATCTACTACCCTTCCCGTGTATGCTGCCAGATGCCATCGATACCTGCCCCCTGCCGGTACCTCATATCCATGCTGGCACCCCATTCCTGTCTGTGCTGCACAATCCCACTAGCTGCCACTCAGTGCCACAGGCATCTGCTCCAGACTAGTGATTACTGCTCCCTTCCTGCTACTGCTGTGTCATGCCAGTGAGTTCTGCTGGCAATGCATGTTGCAATCTCCTCACTACCCCACCTTGTCTCTATATGCAAAACTATGCTGTTGCATACTAGTGTATGTGGCCATATGCTTTTGCATCTTCACCAGCCTACCACTTACCACACTGTCAGATGCAAGAAAATGCCACTTTTGCCTCAGTCATGCTCAGATGGTCCTTGCCACCGGTACTCACCACTCCAGTAATCCACCCAGCATTTGGTGCAATAGCATATCATGTTTCCACCATGTGCCGGGAGTTGCTGCTGTGTGCCACTGTATGCCCTGGACATACTGTGTTGTCATGTTGGGCTGCCCTATGTACACAATGCAGATCTAGTCTGGGCTATGCTATATATGTCCCTATGACATGATGATATTCTATTTGAAGCCTCTCCATGTGACACCTAAAAATATAATTGTAGCCAATTCTGGTGTCATGCATGACAATACAATTGTAGCTGATCCTGAGTGACACATGACAACATAATCACAGCCAATCCCTATGTTATGGTGACAACTCATAGGTCAGCTTGACCTCTGCTGGCCAATGTGACATGACCAATTGTCAACCTCCACTGGCCATGTCACATGGCCTAACTAGGTACATGGGCTCCATTTGTGCCTGATAATGATGTGTGATGGTGAACTCTCATGCCAGAGAGACAAGCACCAATTTCAAATGGGGAAGCCGACCGAAAAGTGTCTCTTATCTCCACAGGCAATTCACTGCATGCATAATACTGAAAATTAGCAAGAGCATCTGATGGTTGAGAAGGTGACTTTCCTAGCAAACTGCAATGACATTGCTCACACATACAAATCACAGAAATTACATCCAATCTTCACATCCCCTTTGGAGATAGGATCATGCCATGGTAAATATCAATGGCATAACTTCAAGGCAATACTTTTTGTGGCAAGATATTGTTTCATAGGAGGATCAACATCTCTTCCATTGGGTAAATGTCCTGCAATTCACAATTGAATCTCAACTGCCCACAAACAGCACACATGGCTTGCATCAGTTTAGATGGATCCATATGCTGTTGCCATTCCTTTATAACAGCTACCTTCTCATCAAAACTCTGATGCAGAGGGAAAAGCTGTTCATACTTGACTGCATCCTCTAGCTGTTCATGCCTCTTTTCAGCCCATTGATGCTCGTGTATCTGCTTCATACCATGACAATTTCTTTCATGACCCTTCTCAATGTATTTATCCACAAGCCCCAGGGGAGCTTTCTGCACAGCCAAGGAAGTCCAATGATGGCATTGCAACTGCTGAAAAAGAAATGGTGCTGAACAACAATGTGCTGTACAAGCATGAACATGAAGAAGGTCTTGAAACCCCTGCAAAGGGAGATGAGTAGAAACTTGGATACAATTCTGATCACAGATAGCCAACAAATCAACTCATGTTAAAAACTGGAACTGTTTGATAAATTCCTTCAACAAACTTGGAACTGCAACCATTGTCCTGCCATTGCTGAAATGTCTGCTGCAACTGAGATCTTTCTGAGCAACCCCTGAAAAAGCATAATTCTCCCTCAGACTAAGATAACTGATGGATGTACATTGGTCATCCACATTGACAATGACCTGCAAAGTAAGCACACCCAACAAAGACATGGTTGTGATTGCAGGGTGCTATGCAATGATGGTAAAACAATGAACACAAAATATGACATCAGAACATTGTAAGGCAGTAAACATTGTGCAATGAAATTTGCAAACACAATATGAGATTAAGCAACCATTTGAAAAGAGGAAATTGTGCACCCTCCCACAGTTTTCTAGACTTTTGGACTGGTATGATCTGGCATAACAGAAGATGAAGACAGACCAGGACTGCTCCACATCCTGGAACAAAGGTGACCAGAGACCAGGACAGAGACAAGGGTGGACTGGGTATGAGGCTGGGCTGGGCTCAACCAAAATGACACTTCATAATAGCACCTGCTTTGCAGTGCTATCTATGCTAGACCATCTGGAGGTAGAGGTTTGGTGAGGCCAAGGCCAGACTGAGTGAGTGTAAGTCCAGCTGGGGTCAAGGCACAGCTATGACACCTTTTCAGTTTTTATGGGGGAGACAGGGTGGAGCCAGTTGATGGCAAACTCAATTACTTTCATGTCAGTGAACCTGCTGCAGAGCAAAGAGGAAGACAAACTTTCTACTGCACAGATTGTAAAACATGTACTCATGCACATGCATACACTAATAAGACAGTCCTTCATCTGAGTCCACATATTATTGGTCAGTTCAAAAAGAGTTCAATCCAGCAGTTTGACTTCAAATCTTTGAACCACACCAAACTAGTCAAATTTTGAACTGAAGTGAGCCCCACCTCAAAGCCACTTCACTTTGATGGCAACACTAGTCGGCACTGTAGTCCAGTGTTCTGCTGGTCAGGGAACATTCATCGCAGTCACTGCACATTCACCAGTAAACTTTCCCATGAACACAAGTGAACTGAACATTTGCAGTGCCAGAAGTCATGACTCAAGTGCATATGAATATATTAGATAATTAGAACCTGCACAGCAGGACTTGTACAGTGTAGATTCGAGTGTGGAGATATGACAAAAGAAAAGACACTACTGTGGTAAAGAGAAAGAAAATCTACCCAATGAAAACATGATCAGGGTCATCTTCACCTTCTGCATCAAGATCAAGCAGTCGGTAAAGCTCAAGATCATCATCTAAGCCTCTAAGGGCCACTTCATAAAATGGCCCAAGCCAAGATTCTGCTTGAGAGTAATCCAAAAGTGCTTCAATTGGTATTTTGGTGAATTGCTGTTCATTAGTAGTGGGACTCTCCATTGATGAGGACTCCATTTCCTCCTCCTCAACTCCCTGAATGAGAACAGCAGCAGCCTGCTGAATTCCTTGCCTGTTCACAGCTGACAGGGGACCTTCTCCACTTCCTCTGAGAGTGGGTTGTGATTCTCCTGCTGTGCTGGCTCCTGTAGGTTCTTCAGCATACTGATGTTTGAGCCACTTCTTGACAACTTGATCATGTGCATGTTCTTCCTGTACATACATCTTGAGTTCAGCAAGGGCAGTGAGGTTTTCAGTTGATAAATGATTCTGCTATTTTGTCAGGATCCCCCCAAACATGCTGAAGAGCTGTTCACAGGATGCTGAGTTTGGACAGAGGGATAACAGTCACTTTGCAATCCTGTGCAGTTGTTGAAGATCAGCACCAGGATGTGATGACCCATTCCACACTTCCAGGGCATCGACTGGAGTATGCTAGCATTGACATGAGATAAGTTTTCAACCACACAGTTTTGGGCTTGCTTACCATCTGTTGAGCACGAGCTAGCAATGAATTTTTGAAGACATGAATGCAAAATCACCAAAGCATCCCAGATAATGGTCCAAGTCTGAAAAGTTCCACTGGACCCTCTCCACCATGAAAGCAAAGCCACAAGTGACAAAACAATGCTGCAATTCCAGCTCAGGTTGTCAGTGCAATCTTCTTGAATGGGGAAGTTTTGTAAAATGGGTTGACAACCACAGCAGCAATGAAGACCTCCTGGTCACACTGACCCCAATGTCACTCTGCACTTTCTATGACTGCTTTACAAGCAGTACTATCAGCTGTATCTGTGAGCTGGGAGTACTTGAAATATAGAAATCCAAGAGATAACACAACATGCTCAGGTCTGGCATGGGTAGCCTGATGCATGTTTGTCATGATTGCAATTGGCTCAAGTAGATTTTTCCACCTGCACACAAGTTCAGTCCTAATTAATAAAGAAATCTGCATATATGTATTTGCATACCTTGCCATTGCATGCCAAAAGGTTGTGTCCTTGATTGTGGCAATAGTAGTAAATGTATTCCCTTGTGATCTCCTATCTCCCATGGAAAGTATTGTATCCTCATGTTTTGCAATAAGGATCTCCAATGCTGGATGAACTTCCAAGAGTCATTGGTATTCAAGGAAGTGGGATGTCCAGCATGTCAGAACTGGCCTAAGTATTGCCAGTGTTTTATCATATGTCACTGTTGTCAAGAATGCGATCTGGAATTACAGTAGTGTCTCAGAGTTTCACCCAGAGGGCTCGGAATTTCTCCCCGACCCTCAGAATTAAATTCCAATGTCACTACGCTTACTAATTATGGTACTATAAATTTTCCACACTGTTCTTTTCCACCTCAGTGATTACTTTGTACACTGAGGTGAGCATACTTATACTTACATTCGTTTACTCAGTACTGACGTAGTGTAGATACTCATACCTTCATTAGGTACTAATAAAGTGATTACTTTGTACACTGAGATACTCATACCTTCATTAACTGTCTGGATCTCCCAAAGGAGGGCAAGAACATGTGTCTTACTATGCAACCATGTGATGAGATCCTGTGCCATGTCTCCATAGACAGTATAGTCATCCTTGGCTTTGAAAAGGTCTCCAACAATAAGGTTCCACTGATTGATATTAATTAAATTTAAAGTCAACAGAAATGAATGAGGAAATATTCCTACCTGATGGGCAAAGCAATCTGGAGTGATGATCTGTGGGAACTTTTCTTGGAGGAGGCAACAAGCCTTTTTTGACTCCCCAGAGGCATCTGTAGTACAGGCAATGACAGTTGCACCCCATTCAGCCTCAACTATACCAATAGTCATTAGGATTTGGTGGAGAAGTTCTTCAGCTGTTCATAAGTCCTTTGATCCATCATGGACTCAGACAGTGTACAGTTTCCTTTGCTCAAAATAGGCAACTCAGATGTAGACACAAACAAAACTGTAACTACATCTGCAATTCAGCATGGTCTGGTGATTTGAATATACAGGTGTACTCTATTAGATCATAGCTTTAGGATTATCAGAAAAAAAGTTCAAAAATTAAACATCTTGGTGGTTGACCCCCTCTGAAAGTGAACTTCATGCAGAGATGATTGGAGTTACCATATATAGATGTCAGAGTTACTACTTTCAGATGCTGCCATGGTCAGTTGAGCAATACACCAACGCTCATCATGAGCATTGGGCCACAGCACCTGTGGGACTTATAGAGCTAGTTCGGTAACGAAGTCCCACAAAGAATCCAGGTGAAAAAACCCAAAAAAAAGTCCCAGGCCTTCATGACATAAGCATACAGAGTTCAATCGGAGCTTCAATTTAGGAGGAGACATAGGTGATATCGATAACCACAACCACAACTAGCATGGCTGACAAGTCAGGTGTATCTGGGAACCTGATCAGTGGGGACCCTCCTGATGCCGCAGACGACGAGAACGATGAAAGGCGCATCAACATCAACAACAACCACTATCGATGCCGCAAACTTCTCATTCTTATCCTCATCCACCATCACCTCCAACTCTTATCCCTGTTACTCGTGTTGGCAGATACTCTACAGGCCGTCGCGGAAGCGACATGGCGTGCTGACCCGATCCCATACCACACGTCGATCCTGACTGGGAGTGGATGGGTAGCCGAATTGTTGAATGGCCATCCCGAGCGAATTCATACAGAGCTTGCGGTTCACAAGCACGTATTCGACATCTTATTGCAGGAGCTCCAACAACATGGAATCGGTCCTTCCAAACACATCACACTCGAAGAGCAACTCGCGATCTTTCTATAAACCTCTGTCACCAGTTTGTCCATCAGACATGTAGGTGAACGTTTTCAAAGGTCGAACAGCACGATCTCCAAGTAAGTCTTCAACTGTGCCATTTTCGGTGGACTAATCGTCATTCCAGGTACTTCAAAAAAATTCTGTTCGCATTCTCGTCTCGTGATATATACAGCAAGTACGTACGATTGCCACGCAGTGATGCCCCCGTCCACCCAACTATTCACGATAACCCCAAATTTTTCCCATTTTTCGCCGACGCTATCGGTGCAATCGATGGGACACACATTGCGTGCGCTCCCAGTTCGGAGGAAAGGGATGTGATGCGAAATCGCAAAGGTTTCACCTCCCAGAATTGCCTGCTCTGCTGCGATTTCAATATGTGCTTCACATATGTCCTTAGTGGGTGGGAGGGATCTGCGGCCGACTCGTCGGTCTATCACGATGCACGGCTGAGCGATCTCGCTATTCCGGACGGCAAGTACTACCTTGCTGATGCAGGGTTCCCCAATTGCCCCCAACTCCTAACTCCATTCCGAGGGCAACGATACCATCTTGCAGAATGGGGCCGTGCGCACATACGGTAAGTATCACTATCAGTGTTTTTATTTACTTATAATTCATTGGAATTTACAGACCAGTAAATGCCGAGGAATGCTACAACCTTCGCCACACGCAGCTTCGAAATGTGATCGAACGGATAATCGGAGTCATCAAATGGCACTTCTGAATTCTCGTCATGCCTCCAGAGTATGGCATGGATGTCCAGGCCTGTATCCCTCCTGCTTTGTGTTGCATTCACAACATCATCCACGTGTACGATCCATTGGAATTAGACAACATCGAAGGCTTCATACCACCTCCACTGCTGGATGAGTCGGAAGAGGTGATCAGCGTGATCGCCGATGGCATTCCAACTGCCGCAGAATGCCTTTGGATGTCGGAGAGGCGGGGTGCAATTGCGCAAAGCATTTGGAGTAGTTACATTGCCGAATGAGTACGAAGGGGAGAGTTCATCGCGGATTAGCATTTATATACCATCATTTCCCTCTACGTTACACTACCCGTATGATCCAAAATGCATTTCTTTTCGAGTCTCCAGCGGTAGACTTTGAGAACCGAAATGCGGATGATATTGCAACAAACGTAAAGGTAAAAATGAACACTACAAGCTGCAAGTACAACAACTATTGCAAACGTCTCCCAATCTCATTGAGCTTCGCCTCAAGCCATGCATGCTGAACTGTAGCCATACGGTCAGGATCGCTAGCGAATGATAAGTACAGACTGGCATGGGCAACATTTCCCTCGAAGTGATTTGCAATCCTGACAATGTCAGCTGGCGAGAACTTATCCATGTCCAACAGCAACAGCTTCTGTGTCACCTCAGTCACCAATGGATGGACCGGGTCTTGGCAGAAATCAGGCTTGGGATCAGCCACAGGTTGAACGGGCACAGGTGACTCTGCAAGGGATGTGATTGCGTGAGTGATGGCGGTCATATGCGAGCAGACTGTACCATGGATACCTCCAACTTCCTCTTCCACTCATTCAAGTATCATGTTCCCTGTGCGTTGCTTTCGTGCTGATGAGGCGGTTGAACCCGCAGTGCTTGAAAGAGCACCCGATATGACAGATTGATCGTCGTCATCGTCTGCCTTCCACTTTCTGGAGCGCTCCATACGAGCCGAAATACTCGAGGATGGCTTGATGGAGCTGACAGACGAGCCATTGAACGACGATGGGGCAGTTGGAGGAGTGAAGTTTGATGGTGTGCCGGGGGGGGCAGCAGACTGGTCTGAGCGCCAGTTAAAAGTAGATCCGCTATGAACTGAAGCGACGGTAGATGGCGCTGGGTGATGGGAAGTTGTTAGCATAGGGGGGATGGGATTTCCAGCTGCAAATGAGTGGAATGAGGGTTGATTGGCAGATGGCCATGACGGTGGAGCATAGGAAGTTGTTGGCATACTGAAGCCAGTGCTTCCAGTCGTGAACGGGTAGAAAATTGTTTGGTTGGAAGATGGCAATGCTGATAAGACAATGGATGACATATCCACATCATGACTGATTGCTGGTGTGCTAGGTGCACTTCCTCCGACGGGTGCTAGTATCATGAGGTCAATGGAATGTGACCCTGGGGACAGTGTGTTGTTCCCCATGCTCTCACTGTTGGAAGAACTCAACCTGGTGCAGGACAGGCCTCCAGAAGAATCGTTGATACTCAATGCCGAAAAGCGATTCAAGCCCTTGCACTTGGAAGGTATGAGCGCACTCATCCTGTCATAAAATAGCCATCCCTTGTTTTTATAAGGGGCTGTGTCCTTGTGGACCTGCCGACGTCATCATTAGCACAGGACATTCAATCTGATCGGATTGAATCATACCTTCATGTAACCATCCCATGAATTCTCATTTGCAACACCGATATCAGCCCCTGACTTCAGGGAATACACAAATCCAGATGAATGGCTGAGATGATCAACGACCATGTATGTGCTTTGTAGCTGTGTGATATCAGCTAGTTATTCTGTCATTTGACTGACTCACGCACCCTTTTCCATTTCTCTTTACATGATTTAGGGGTTTTGGGCCCCCCTTTCTCAGGGTTTGCAAGCATCGGAGAAGCTGCACAGGCATTCCAAAATGGCGCCTTGAAATTTAAACCGTCACCAGCGGTTGCCTTGTGGGAATCGATGAAGTCAAGAAGAGCAAACGTATCCTTATCTGACCATGACACTTGTGTCGAGTGGCCATCTGGGGACCGCGAACTACGAGATTTACCCTTGTGGTTGGACGATTTCACTGCTTTACAAGGGGGCATGGCAATGAACGGAGGGAGAAGCAAGAGTAGATGCTGTACAAGTGGAGCTTTGATGCATAAACCCCGCCTCTAGCATGGCATCTCGGCCATACACCAGATGCTCTCCTCCTAAATTGGGGCTCAGATTGAACTCTGTATGCTTATGTCATGAAGGCCTGGGACTTTTTTTTGGGTTTTTTCACCTGGATTCTTTGTGGGACTTCGTTACCAAACTAGCTCATACTTCTTGACTGCAAACTTGGCTTGACGAGCGTTGAGACCTTTTCTGTGAACAGGTGAGACTGAGTGAGATCACGGTAGGTGATTCACACCTGTAGGCATCCATGTAATGCCAGGTCTTGCAAAAGAAAGCACAGATTGTTTTCACTGGACAATCATCCAGAATTTGTGGAACAAGGCATTTTGCGGTGAGGAATGTGCCATCACTTGCTGTGTGGAAGCCTGTGGTGGAGTTATAGTGCATCAAGGTCAGTTACATGGCAATGCTCTTGCCACACAGTGGCCACATGTTTGGTTTGACACTCACACGCTTTCATCCATCCCCAGTACATTTCAATTGGATTCAACTCACAGTGAAACTTGGGCAGAATCCAGCATTGGTGTCCTGCCTCCTCAACCAGAATCAGAATAAGTGGTTTCTCGTCTTTGAAGTCCTGTTGATTGGCAAGCATTTTCTGCATACAGCAATCAGTCCTCAAGGACTCCTGCAGCATGTCAAGATTGCTCTTGCCTGGCTCATCAGCCCCCTCTGTTGTTGCCAGTGCCTCCCAGTGCAGCTGCTCCTGCGCTTCACGAGAGAGCTTGCATGTCCTGCACTCTCCGACTACCTTCCCACCATTTGCTGCCTCTAAAACAGAAATCAAACCATGCTCCTTGAGAATGTGCTGCATCCCCTTCACCTGGCCACGGAATTCAAAGTCAGGATGATGGGGTGGAAGGTCTGGTGGAAAGACCATTGCCTGGGGTTTTCCACAGAGATCTGGGTTCGGATTGTCCATTGGAATAAAAGTATTGTGCATGAGCCATTGTTTTCCTCCAGGTCGAACATTCATTTCTTTTGCATTGAGGGCGTCTTTGGCAAATGCACCATGTGCTGATGACTGGTCAAAGACAAATTCAGTGACTGAATTTGGGTACATATATTCGAAGATCGCAATTGCTTTTTTCACCTTGTTTTGTAAGTAATTGCTTCATTCCAGAAAATAAAATTTAGTGACTGACTTTCTTGACAAGCTTTTCATTTGTCCAGAATCCGTCGTTATTCTTCCCAGGATAAATAATTTCACAGGTGTCTGTACATTTCAGTTGATGATCCATGGGTAAGCCCACATTCTCCTTGACCTGTCACAAAAAAGTAAGAGTCCGTACGGTATGTTTGCGTAGTCTCGCTACACAGTTGCTTGCCGGCTTTGGTATTTTACTTTGTTTGTGATCCTGGCAAGCCACCATGCTGCGGAGTTTGTATTTTGAACCGCTCCGACGATGATGGATAGTGAACCCCTGGAACCCTTCCTACCGATTATCGCAGCACTAGCGACGCTCGTCGGTGAGTCTTGCCTCGAGCTAGTGACTGAAGATATGCCCTCCGATAAGGATCGAGCCAACTGGACTGAGGAAGAGAAAGAGGCCCTTGTCGCTTTCCTTGTCGACGAGAAAATCGCTGGCAAGATGGGCGATGGGTCGTTCAAGTCTACCACTTGGAGTGCGGCCGCTGCCCACATAAACAAGAAATTCCCGAAACAAAAAGGTGCGATGAAGACCTCTGATATGTGCAGAGGGAAGCTCAGTAATGTGAGTATCCTGTTCCCTCCCCAGCGCCTGTGTAGCCTCATCGATCATTATTGGTACAGCTCAAATCTGTGCTGAGGGATATCAACTTATGGCGAGGTCGTTCTGGAAAGCATTGGGATAATGAAAATGGGGCGAATATTATCTCTGAGAGTGAGGAAAGCGACTTCAAGGAGTGGTTAGCGGTACGTGTCCATCATCTTGGGTCCATCGCTTGACATCGATAACATCCATCAACAGGGCCGACCCGGGAATGCTATGTGCCAGTTTAAAAACGTCGGTTGGCCCCTGCTTATGGCGATGGAGTCGCTGTTTCCAAATGACCAAGCCCGTGGTATGCGTGCCTACCATCCTATGACTTCTGCGGCATTCGTATCCAGCGCCAGTGGTCCTGGCCTCTCCATAAACCCGTCTAGCCATACCTCCAGCGATCCGGTGATGACCCCATCCACGTCCTCCACCGCTTTACAGTTCGTTACTCCTCAGGTTGGAAGCTCCGCCGGCATCATTGAAGATGATGTGATCGATCAAATGTCCGTCGACAAGGTAGCTCCTGCTAACAGAATGAACGTGCAGTCCCAGCTATTTTCAATGCAATTTAATCCACCCATGCCGACTCTCACTTCCCCTACGACGTTACTTAGCTCATATCCCCCCTCAACTACCAGCTCTATGCCATCAAGTAGGAAGCGTACACATGCGGACGCCAACCCTGCTTCACCCTCTGCTGAAATTCCATCGGCGCAAGCTGCGCTCCAGTCGCTCTCTATCAAGGACGATGCAGAACGCTCTTCAAAGAAGTCGAAGAAGAGCAAAGAAATGTCCACGCCCGCTTTACTCGTCGGTGTACAGGGTTCCCTTTCATACCTTGGGTCTGTTATCAGTTCGTCGTCTGCAGTTGCCGCACAGCAAAGGCGTACTGAGCATATGCACGCCGCCGTGGAGATGCTCGCACGGCGAGATGACGACCTTCCCCTGTTAGCTAAGACGGCCTTGATGGAAGCGTTCCGTATGGATGGGGGGGCGATCGATTTATACCTCATGTTGGATGATAAAACCCTTCGTAGAAACTGGATTCAGACTTGTCTTCGTAACCAGAAACTCATTCCAGATGACCTTGTGTTGTAGTACCTCCATGTTTGTATCCCTGCTCGCAATTTATCTGACCCGCTGTTTTGTTATGCAAAGAATGATCCAGAGATATTCATTTAGAAAGTGAGAAAAGTGTACATAAAACAATCTCTACGATCAAGTTTGCCCTCGCTTCCGCAGATACTCCTGGTAGTCATGCCACATTGCCTCAGCAATAGAATCGCGCAACGCCCTGGCTGATAATTCTTGAGGGTCGTCGTCTCCCTCGTCATCCCCTGATAGCGCACTTTCTTCTTGCTCGATGTTGCCAACTTCCCCAGTACCCCCATCACCTCCGCCATCCCCCTCCGGCATTTCTCCATCAGCATCTGGATCCCGTTCATGCGACATAATTAAATTGTGGATAACGCATAGGGCGACAGGAATGAGCGCCTGGATCTCAATAGGATATTCTGGAGGGAGAAGAAGAATTCGGAAACAACGCTTGATGACACCAAAGATTCGTTCGACAACATTCCGTGCAGACGAGTGACGCAAATTGAAAAGCTCCTCTTTGTTTGCAGGCCTGTAAAACGGGAAGTAAATGGATATCAATCACGCAGTAAATGCATACCTTAATGATGCTTGTCGCCACTCTGCCAGGTGATAGCGTGTGTGGCGGTAAGGTACGAGGACTCCTTCTGACAATGGGAAACCAGCGTCGCCAAGGAGATACTTTCCTTGGGGAATATCGAGGCTTGATGCGCATGCTTCCTGGAAAATTCGTGCATCCGTAGCCAAACCCTCCCAGCCAGTCAATACATAAGTGAAATTCATGCCAAAGTCACAGGCAAACATGCAATTCTGGGACATGGTGCCCTTTCGGTTGCGGTATGCGGTGCGGTCATGAAGTGGCGGGGAAGCGGGAATATGACTGCCATCGATGGCACCGATCGCATCCTTGAAGTACGGCCAGAACCTATGACTCCGCATGATTTTTGGGTGGACAGTAGTAGTTGAAGAAGCGAATGGGAGTGATACGTGCTTCGAATAGAAGGGTTCAGAAGCAAAGATTGTAACCATTTTGCGGAAGTATCTAAGTACGGATGCTGTTAGAAATGGGCGCGGAAAAGCGAATCAAAACGTACCTCGAGATTGTATCATTGGATCTCTGAAAACGTTCTCCAACATGTCTGATTGGTAGGCCAGTGACACACGTATACAAAAAAATTGCGAGCTGTTCTTCAAGAGAGGTGTGCTTCGAGGCTTGGTAGCCATGGTTGCGGAGTTCGAGAGTAATTTCTTTGAACGTGTGTATGCTCATACCTAACTCGCAACGTATATGGTCTGGGTGACCAAGGATCAGTTCAACCAACCAAGCCTCTCCAGAAAGCGCAGATGTGTGGTATGGCTGTATATTCTTAGGGATCTCTCCAGAGAGGAGATCGACCATTAGTTTGGTAAGAATCTGGACAACGACAAGGACCTTCTCTTGTATGAGCTCTCGCGATTGATGTGCTTCTTCATCGTCCATGGCTGCGCGCCGAGCATTGATCAGCGATATGAGCACAATATGAGCATCGCAGCTGGCAGTCAACTTTCAATTTCCGACCATTCTTACTAATCACCCAATATATCTCTGTAGAATTGTCAAAGAGTGTAGCGAGACTACACGAGCATACCGTACGGACTCTAAAGTGCCATGACAATCCTGGCAGCTTGTCATGTGACTGAGATGCCTGGTTCAATGGCATAACAATAGCAATGTAATGATATTTTATCTTGTCTTATCATATCAATGCCATAACAATACTCCATTCGGTATTTGGACGTGCACCTTAAGCCCAACGAATCATTGCAAGTGCATGTGACATGATGATTATCGATTTTCTGATCTAACCCATCAATTACATATTACATATTATTATTATCATAGGGTCGTTTTGGGTCTGACCCAAATCGCTTTTGCCTGTTGCCCTCCATCCACCATGCCCCCACATCGAACTTACCAGCGGTCAAAAGAGTCATCCACTAAGCAACCTTGCAAGCACTGCAGGAATCTCTATCTACCACAAGGGATCAAAAAGCACGAGACCAGTTGTGTGAAGGAGCATGTGAACCGCAAAGAACGAGACAAACACAATAAGGCATACATACGAGATGTCCATCGAAGTAAGTCAATATCTTTCCCCCCTCCCATCTGTCCATTAATTTACAATGGTGGTTTACTAGCTGAAATTGCTAAGGAAGCAATCGCAGCTACGTCCTCGTTGTTAGTGCACCCTGGCATCACCAGGTCTTTGGGCTCTGCAGCAGCTGTAATACCAGTGCCACTCAGGCAGCTGTCAGCGGGCCCTTCACAATCAATTCCTGGTACGTAGACCACTCTGGTGTCGCTCTCGATGCTTACACATTGCAGCACAGGATCACCAACTGGTTTCGCTCTCAATGAAGATGACGTGTTGATGGGTATGGTGAGTCCTCGTGGTAGGAATACACTGGACTCAGGTAAGTTCAGAACATTTGTCTCTTTAACTGGAATTCAACTAATCTCCTGTTGTGTGTGATGAATCTCGACTCTGACATGTTGATCGCAGCCCAAGTGGCGGGTCACTCAGTCAACTCCGCTGTGCTGGATGTCCGAAACGACCATCATCCCAAATTCAAGACTGAATTTCATCCCCATAGCAAGCACCCAACACTTTTCCAATCTGCCGAAGAGTTTGGCCAGCAAAACCTCAAATACATGGCCCTGGACCATGAGCCCTGGCGCCCTTTTGCTTTGGAGGGCAATTACATTTTTGCTACTGTTGCCGTGGAAGCCAGGCTTAGCTCAACTCAGGTTGATTCCCTTCTCAAGTTGATTCATTGTATATGGCAAGGAACAGCAAGCATCACACTGCATAATGATGCTGGGCTTCGCACTGCTTTGGATAGAGCGGTGGCACAACTAACACCAGTAAGTTGTTTATTTCCAGTGCACTTTTGACAAGTGGCTCACTTCCCAGCTGCTCGTCAGTTCTCGAAGTTTGAAATTGCTGCGCCCTATAAAGGCAGTGACGTGACGTTCCCCATCCACATCTGCCCTCTGTGGGACTGGGCCCTCGATTTATTGCAAAATCCTTCTCTTGCACTGCACTTTGTCTGGGATGCTGAACGGGTATTCAAACTTGATGGTGAGACATATGAACACTTCTACACCGAACCTTGGACGGGCGATCGTTGGTGGGATATTCAAGTGCATTGTAATTAATATTATTTCATACCATTGTACTGTGTAAATTCACTGTCTTTCTTCCTGTTATGCAAATGAAGTCGCGGTTACCCATGCATGCGGAGAATGCTGTCCCTTTTGCATTTATTCTTTACACTGACAAGACATGGCTGTCATCTCATGGTACTGTCAAGGGTTACCCTGTGGTAGCGCATTGTGCCAACCTCCCAGTTCACATTCGCAATGGTGAGTGATACGGTGGTGGCTGTGTGGTAGGCTGGCTTCCGATTGTGAGTACAATATCTCTTTGCTTTAGAGTAATAAATTGATTGAATGGGTTTTTGCAGGTTCCCGAGCTTGCGAGTGAGGAGAGAAAGACTGGCTATGTAAATTTCAAGTGTGTCGTCTGGCACGAAGCCTTCTATAAGCTCCTTGAGAAAGTTGCGGAGCTCTCAAAGGTTGGCTACCTGCATGAATGCTATGAGAACATTCGCCGGTGGCTCTTTCCAGTTATTCTTATCTTGTCAGCTGACTACGAAGAACTGTAAGCACTAATTTGTCTGCAAATTGATTGTACTTATGAAACCCAGTCTTTTTAGCTGTGTGATGACGCTTATACAAGGCACGAAATGCAAATTCCCATGCCCATTTTGCCTAGTCCCTTTGGAGGAGCTTTGGGACTTATCGAAGACGTACGAAATGCACACAACCAAGCAACATCAAGAAGCGCTGGTGTTATATGAGCAGAAGAAGTCAGCTGGCGAGAAGAAACTGAAATCTCTTGGGTTACGTCCCATCAAGGTAGGACTTCAACATGCATTACGAATCTATGTATATGACTGACAGAATGTATGATAGAACATTTTTTGGTTGGTAGAACACTCAGAGCCTGAACAGGCTGCAAGCTTCGAGCCACTTCACTCCCTGCATGGCAGCTTGGGAGGCAAGCACATGCATGAGGAGCTCAAGATTGTCGTCAATGAACTTGGCCGTGATTTTGAGACATGTTTAGAAGAACAGTAAGACAATTCAATTAGGCTGAAGGACTGGCTGACTATCACACAGAGTTTCTGCCTTTCCCTGTTGGCGAGGCCTCGCACATTTCGATACCGTGATCCACATCACATTTTCTGATGGAAACAAAATGCGAGATCTCACCAGGGTAATCTAATTAGGATGTGTGTTTAAACGTGGCTAACGATCACTCTGGAATAGCAATGTTTCTACACTGCCCTCGACATTTTGATGTCCACAACATCTCAAGTTGGGTACCAGTTGCTGCATATGATTTGCAGCTACCTACAGCTTGAAACTCTCATCGGGCTTGACATACACACTGAGGTGACCCTCGGTATGATCGAAGATGAACTTCTCGTTTTCAGGGGTGAACTCAAGGTATTCTGCTCCTTTGATTGTCCATTATCATACAATGATTTTTGAAAATAGGCGTACTGATCCCGCATTCGCCGTTTGCATGATACAGGCCTCAAGGACAACTGGAACTTTCCCAAGGTGCACCTCTGGAAGCACGTTACCCACGACATTCGGAGCAAAGGTGCCGTTCGTAATTACAGTGCTCGGCCGAATGAGAAGATGCACGGTCTGCTCAAAGATGCATACCAGGATCGTTCTAACAGAAAGGATGTTGCGGGGCAGGTGCATATCAAGTCCTTACTTAGAGATGTTGTCTCACAATGCTTCATTTAGATTCTCCATATTGACCACCATCGATTTGCGATCAAACTCATTCAAGCACGCATTGATGCAGAAAACAAACGCGTTACTCATTTTACTGACAACGAGGACAACGACGAGCCATTTGAAGGAAACACCAGGCTCGGTGCACCCCAGCAACCTAGCACACTTTCTGATGTCGAGAACACTCACCGGGATGATCAGGCATTTGAGGGATTCTATCAGAGGCTGGAAATTTTCCTCAACACTTGCCTCCCCACCTATGGGTATCCCCTCAACGCATGGATACGATTACAAGGAACAGACACAGTATGTCCTACTTCCTCGTCTGTATACAGACTTATCCCCTGGCATTTCCCTCAAAGGTCCGGGAGTATCAGTATTTGAAGGTTAACTACGCTTCAGTGGTGGACTGGAAGGTCGCCGTGAACCACATCAGATGTAGTCCAAGCTTCCATGGTCGGCCATGATATGATTGCGCTCTCATTCAACTTTTGGAGACCAAGACTGCCTTCATTCGACTTATATTTATGTTCACTTGTAAAATCGTGGCATTCGAGGATGTTTTGCAGTTTGCACTTGTTCAGCCACTCACGGCTGGAACTGGAGTGCACAGGTTGGACCAAGATTTCCGACTTACCTGAGTCAAAGCTGTATCCTGTGCAGCATCGATATTCATTCCCATAAAGTCAATCATTCAGGGTGCATTGCTTTACCCGGATCTGAGCCACCATGGCAAGTTTTTAGTTGTTGAGCATACTGATGGTGACATGTTCCTTCGCATGAAGAGATGGACTCAGACTCAGCGCCGAGTGCCAGAAGCAGCTGAACAGGATTCAAGTTCTGACTCTGACCAAATGTCAGCTGAAACTCAAAGCAATACTTCGGGTAGGTGATCCCCATTGTTGTGTATTACTTCATTCAAACTGATCTTGATTCTATACCGGTAGGGTCAGAACAATCAGACCTGGATGTTGGAGGGCCAGCATCAGAATGAATGTGATTCTTTGTACACCGTGCTATTACATCTTATCGCATCATGATACTACTGTTATTACTGGTATGGCTGTCAGGGAGCAACTGCATGGCATTGTGGTGATGAAACACCCATTGAAATGATTCCTGAAGATGTGCTGCACATTGCTGGTGTCACGAGTAAGTGTTACTTGTCGTCGTCTCACTGACATGCATTTTACATCACCCAACAGCTCTCTTCTCAGAGTCAGGGTGGACTTGAAGGCTTTTAAGGAGGCCTGCGACATAAAACAGACCCAGGCTGAGTAGTGGCACTTTTGTCCTCTTGTCAATTTTGGCTCAAATCGTCATCAAGTTCTCTTTTGTAGGCATGCCTGAGGACTTTACAGATGCACTTCGTAACGTTGATTCGGACTCTTCTGGCGCCGACTCACACTTGGACCACTCTGATGACAACGAGACCTCTGACCTTGAAGAGCTTCGGGAATGGCAGAGAATCATGCACGAACCACCTCCAGATGCTAGTGCTCCCCAGCTACGCAGTGTACATCCCTTTCCTTCATCATTCTTTCAGTCTCGACACAGTTATTGCTTACACTATGGTAACAGGCACTCGGTGCCACTCAGCTGGCGTACTCGAGGCTTCACATTCAGATGAAGCAGCTACGAATCGGTTATAACAGTCTACTCTCCACCCTCCCGCAGAGCCACAAGAAAGCTGTAGAGAACAACCTGAACACCATATTGGACAACAACATCATTGCCCAGGCAAAAAAGTATTGCTTCTTCTATCATTTCTGGGTCCCTAAAGATGTTTTCCCACTCATCACTCTGCCACCTGGATATGATCTGACTGACCCTGCCCACTGGAGTATGCCTGAATCAAAAATCGCAGGCTTCAAAGCGGAACCCTACTTCATGCTACCCAGTAACCTCAAGGTCCATGCGACAACGTACAGTAACTTTGGCTGTGTGGTAGGTTGACATTCCCAATCCATAATTCGAAGGCTGGCGTTGATCACCTTTTAGTTTTCAAATGCAGTTGGGGCTGAGAGGCCCAACATCCTCAAGCCTGTTAAGGATAATGCGCAGCAACTCTTTGCACACTTGGAACTTAGTGCCAACTTATTCGCAAATGAGAATTCAAGAGCTCTGTGTGGGTCAAACGAGGCTGTGAGAGTACTGCTGAAGATGCACCCCAGGAACATCGACGCTTGCTATACCCCTCTCTCACCAATCCTCTTTCCCAAACCAGACGCTCCGGTGGCTAGGGATTTATTCAAAACCCCACTCCTGGTTAATGTAAGTTTTTTTCACTACTTATGACTATACATACGCTGATTACTTCTATAAGATCATTCAAGTCATGGTTTTTGGCAAGGGAGTCCTCACTGGCAAGCAAAGGGGTGGTCCACAGGGATGAGGTCAGAAGTTGGGGATATCCGGCCCTTCGGCTGGCCTGATCGCCATCACTGCTACCTTTGTAAGTCTTGTGTCACCTTTTTCTTCTGGTCTGCATATTCTGACAAATGTTTAACAGGTGTGGTACTTATTATCGAGTGACCACAAGCTTACAACCATTGGTGAAGAAAGTGGATTCAGATATCAGGACGACTTCGAGTATTTCATCGAGCTATTGAGTCACCCATCAAAACGAGAGTGGTCATTGGAAGTGATGGAGTTTTTCAATCAGGGTGTATGGAATGCCTCGAGTAACACCTCTGCTAATGCAGCATTGGGCTCGTCCAATGACACCTCAGTAGCTTCCACATGGGAGTCCGACATCTTGGCGCAGTTGGATGGCCCCCGGCAGCCAACACCTCCCCCCGACCTACACTTCAACAGACCCAACTCTACCTCTATTTCACATCACATGCCAGAAGCAACCCATGGACGTGCTGCAGACTTGGTCGTTATTTCTCAGGCAAACTCAGTCTCCTTGGCACTTTCAGTTGACGTATCAAATCTTTCACTTGGTGGCAGTCATACATCTGCTCTACCATCTGTATCTAGTCGTGGAAGGGAGTTACCTGTAGAAGAAGTCATTCTGGCTCAAGGATGGCTGAAGTTTCAGTGGCTGCACCAGTGAATACCTGGGAACCGCCTGCAAAGGAACGTCATGTCACCCGGCACAAGGGAAAGGGTAAGTAGTTATATTGTCATTGTCAGTCGAGTCTCGGGCTGTTTAGCTACTTCATGTGCCATATGCGCTACTGTCATAACCACTCTTTAAATACAGTGGATCTTTTCTTTGTTTCCTGTGACCTGACTCGATGATTCTAAGCCAATAAATAGGTTCAGGGAATGTCTGACAAGTTTGAATGGCACTGTCTCCCTCTCGTTGCAACTGCCCTCGCTGAAGAAATGTCGCCCTGGGTCAAAATTCATGAGTGAAATTCTTGATGCCATACCTATCCCCGGTGTTCGCACCTGTCATCTGTGTCTTCATATGCTAAACCTCATGTGTCGGACATCATCCGACCACCCTTGATCCCCTGAGGTAGCCATGGCCCCCATCCGAGCTCGCCTTCCTCAGTCTGGCCAGTTCTACACAACCAACAAGGGAGTATCTGCTAACGACCTGAGACACATCACTCACACTGTGCTTTACAGCCTGCTGCGTCTTGCTATTCAACTGTTTTTCATGCCCTTACTCTGCGCACTCATTTTGTTGTCCAGCCACATCATCATTACCATGACAGACAACGCCTCTCATAGACTTGGCCTCCACATCAATGGGAAGTACAGGCTCGGTAAGAAGATAGTCTCAGGCACATTCAGTAGGCAGAGTCATTATCATTATGTGCTCGAATGTATGCCTACCCTTACCACTCCCCAGGTGACATCTACCTTGGAATCGACATCACCTCCAGCGAAGAAGTGGCCATTAAGCTCAAGCCCGTCAAAGCAAAGCACCCTTAGTTGGAATACCCAAAGTTTACAAGACTCTGGCCAGCGGTGTCGGCGTTTCATTTGCCAGGTGGTGCGGCACAGAGTGTGACTACAACACAATGGTCTTGGACTTGCTTGGTCCATCCCTCGAGGACCTCTTCAACTTTTGCAGCCGCAAGTTTAGCCTAAGACCATGCTGCTGCTGGCTGACCAGTTGGTTTGTAAACACATTTTGATCTTCTCCCATCTAATTTACATCTCAAGATCTCTCGTACCGAGCATATTCATTCTCATAATTTCATCCATCACGACATCAAGCCCGATGACTCCTTGATGGGGATCGGGAAACGAGGCAACCAAGTCAACATTATTGACTTTGGTCTTGCAAAGAAGTGCCGTGACCCAAAGACTCATCTGCACATCCCATATAGGGAGAACAAGAACCTCACAGGGACCACTCGTTATACCTCAATCAACACTCACTTAGTTGCTGAACAGGCCCACCATGATGACTTGGAGTCCTTGCTTACGTGCTCATGTATTTCCTCCGTGGCACACTTCCCTGGCAGGGCCTCAAGGCTGCCACCAAGAAGCAGAAGTATGATTGTATCATGGAGCAGGAGATGAGTACCCCCACAGACTTCCCTAACGAATTTGGCATGTTCCTCAATTACACTCGAGCACTGTGGTTCGACGACAAGCCTGGCTACTCCTACCTTCGCAAGCTCTTCTGTGACCTCTTCATTCATGAGGGCTTCCAGTATGACTATGTCATCGACTGGAGCGTTCAGCGCGGTGCTCCCGAGGATGCTAGCACCGGCACGAGTCAGAAGGCAAGCGCTGGCAGAAGAAAAGTGGACTAAGAGGAAGAAGACCACCATGCCAGTGACAGGATGTAGGTGCTGCACCTGGTTTGGCTCTCTGAATCGTTGCTAGGCTTCGTTCACAGACCCATCAGCTGCAAGCCGATGCTGCTGGCACTGTAGGCCAACAACATGGAGCAACTTGTGGAAGGGAAGGTGATATTTGGTGAAGGGTATGTTCATACTTTTTGATTTGTGTGGGGCATGCCCTGGGTGCGACCGAGATTGGGGTCGGAGGGAAGTGGTAAGGTTACTCAGTCGTGATTGGTCAAAGTTTGCAGTGGGGATGGCAGACCTGGTGGGTCGTTCTGCGGTGGAATCGGGGTTACTGTAGGGCACCTCCCACCCTTCCGGCTGGCCTGATGCGTTACTCATTCTCTGTGATGGTTCAGCGCCTCAAGTCTTGTCAAACCTACAGTTCTGTTCGATGTCTGCTATCGATTTGTCCGTTCCACAGTACAACGGGATCACCATTGCATCTGAATTGATCATTTTGTATAGCACCAACGCTCTTTTCTTTCAAGCTACCCTGATCTCCCTCTGGGGAATGACAAGGATGGCTGTCTATTCCACTCTCGCTTTGCCAGACTTATCCCCTTCAGCGCTGTCCTCATACAACATATACTACTATATTTGCTTCTTCATGTCCCTTCCATGACCGTATACACTCTTTTTTGTTCACCCCTGTTTTCCATCATGTGGTTTATTTTTTCATGCATTTGTTGTCCTTCTGTCACCTCCCCTCACTGGGATAGTCTTTCTGGTGGAGGCAAGTAGGCAGAAGAGGGTGCTGAGTCAAGGTAGTGGTGGGAGATACAATTAGTTTTATGAAAGAATGAACTCATGTTTTGATACGTCCTACTCACGACTTAGTAGTGTGGTAGAACATTGCATACATACAGTCTAGCAGACTTGACACTCCAATCCAGAATTCTGATTATCATTGAGTGTCATGTCAATATCCGGATGAGGATTACCATTTTTGGATAATTATGCCTTGAAGTTATAATGCGTGTGGCATTGGGACTTGAATATGTTTCCCTTCAACCACCACTACAGTCATTACATGTCGATGTCCGATCTCACACCCAATGCGACAGTTGCCATTCAATGCAGCGCCGTTGTCTTCGACGATAAAGACAGGTGAGCGATCAATGAATGTGCTCACTATCCCCACAAACCATCTGATTCCAGGACAAGCATTGTAGTTGACTGTCATATCGTATTGATTCTATATGGTGCTGACCTATGTCACCCCATGCTGCCAACTTACTAACTGTCTTGTCAACAGTTGGGATTCCTGCATTCTGCGAGCGGCTTTGTCACTCGTTGATGTACATTTAGGCATCACATCTGTAGGTCGTCCTTGGCTCAGACTTGTCTCTTCCTTCTGACCATCGCCGGCCATGTGGCATGCTCCAGACTCGTTGCTGTCCCATTCATGATCATCTGGGTGCCTCTGACTCACCATTCCCTTCCCCCCAACTGCCAGCCATACAATGTGCACCTGGACTCGTTGCTGTCCCCTTCCCCCCACCTATAATCACCCTGGACCTCTGTCACTATTCCTTCCTCCCGGTTCACAACCATGCAACATTTTCACAGACTCATTATCTGCTTCCCTGACTGCTGACTATGCTGCATGCCCCTGCAGTCGTTCCTGTCCTCTCTTCCCATGGTTCCTCACTGTGCAGCATACCTTCTGTATTCACTATCCCTTCCTTCTGGCTGCCAATCATGCTGCATGCCTGGACTTGCTGTACCCTTCCCTCTGACTGCTGACAATGCAGTTACCTTGGCATTTCCTCATTTCCCTCTTCTCTGTCCAATGGCATCAGTACATGGACCTATCCTAGCAGTGCTCCCACCATCATTTCACGCTGTACAGAACACCTCGCATCTTTGCTATGAATTGAATCCCTTTCTCCCTGATTGCCATCCTACCCTGGGCCGGGCAGCCTGGTGCCGCCACCTTACCCTACCTGGTTCCCTTGGGACGCATTCAGTAATGTATTATGAAACATCATCCATTATCTGATCTAATCCAGACTTGGATACATCAGATCGGGTTGAGCGGCAGATATCTACAAAACTGCATAACTAATTTACCACTCATAGTAGAATAGTAGTATGGACAAGGTCATAGCGACAAATTTGAAAGGCACTACAATAAAAATACTATTGCAATATGGATTGTGATGTTGCAGCGAAGATAATAGCATTAGACTGATGATAGGGGTGTTGCAATCAATTCCGCACCATTGACGTGCTTGGCAATGGCTTACAATAGCATTGTAATTGTCTGGCCATTGTCAGGCACTCCAATCAGCAGTCAATGACTAACAATAGCATTCCAATCACATGTTCCTGGCTCGCAGCAACTGGCCATTGTCAGGCATTCCAATTGGCAACCCCTGGATTATGATGCCATGCCAATGAAAACTTTACCCATTGGCAGGGCACTAACATACATCATTCATTGTAATTACATACAGTCACATGTAATGGCCATAATTTTTTTCCAACACCTGGCTTTCTGATAATGCAAGTCGACCAGTCTGCTCAACAATAAAATCCGAGATATGGATTGCACGACCTTGGCCTTTTTTCCGCAGTGGCATCTTACCATCACACACATATACCCACCATCGAAGTTCATTTGCATGAACAATACTTTCATCATGCATGACCGGTATGTGAAGCTGTTCGCCAGGTCCCAATTGAGGCTCAACAGGCTCAAGACTGTCATCAGTGTATGTGCGTTGTAGCCTAATACTCTATTGAGAAAATGTCTGTGTGATAACATCAAACATACCTTTCGTTCTCTCCAAACATTGCCAAAAACTCTTTATGATATGTAACCACATCTTCCCGCTCATGGCCATCAATGTAAATACCTTTTTTTGCCTCCTTTAGTTCATACCCAAGTTTCCCAAGCCACCATTGGGCTGTTCCCTCAGATATGTTGTGATCTGTGGCATCCAGACCCAATGCTGGGAGGATAACAGCATTGACCTGCTTCATGAGAAGCAATGGTGTGATCTGGTAAAACTCAGGTAAGACAGGTTTCCGATGATTGAATGTGCAACTATCTTACCTCACCATCACAAGAACTGTTAGGTATCGACGGATGGCCTGTGCAATCCGTTCGTTATTCAATAATGATGGGTGAGCATGATGCTTCCCTGTGTTGATCAGAGGTAAGGTTTGAAAGTGTGCAACATATCAGTATAGCTTGCAGATCTTTCGAGCGAAATATGGGCCCTTTCCAACTGAGACAGCAATGGTATGGCTTGCCTTGACCATCGGGGCTTTGATCCTTGGGTTTTGCTTATATTTATCCCAGAGGTTGATGAAGTGCTTGAGAGAACTTAGGTGGAATAGTGATGTAAATGATTTGTATTTTTTCGCATCAGCCATCAGTTTGTTGATGCATCCCATGACAGAGATGGACTCAGCACTGTCATTATCATCCTCTGTTACATCCAAAAAGGTGGCTGCAACTGCTGTGTCACCTGCTTGAGGCTCTGGTGTGGCTAATGTGGTATGCACAAGTTCAGATGTGGTGGGTTCAGATTGTGCATTGTGGTTGCAGGATGTGAGCTGGGGAACTTTGGGAGGGAGATTAGCAAGAGCCTTGGACTCATGTCTGACAGTGCTCCCAGTGCTGCGTTCTTCATTTATCATGATAGGTTGGGGTGCCGGGGTAAAGAATGAGGTGATTTTATGATTATTTTGTGCAGCTCGTCACAGAGCCTGCTCCTGCAGGTAGGTTCTTGTCCTTCCAGTTCCAGTATATGTGGGCATTGCGATTGTTGGGAGTTTCATGGGCTGGTTTCTCTGAGAAAAGGGCCCATTTCAAATGGTTTGGTTACAAGTGCTCGAAACTCCACTCACAAAACTTGTGACATCATCCCAGAACCTCTGTGCACATGTTGCAGCCTTGTGTGCACATTTCTCCACATAATCTAGAGTATCTTCAGCTTTGAACTTGACAATGTCATCCTGAGCTTTGCACTCTCCACCTGCGCAAGTAATATTGTCCTCTGGCTCCTCAGAGCTCTGCTCTGACTCACTGCCATCTGACTCTTGTACATTACAGTCCAGGAGGCTGAATGACATGTTGTTGACAATGGAACAGTCGGAATCTGTTGCATCCCAGTCATCTTGGAGTCCAGAATCTGGTTCGTAGCTGGGGTCCAGGGAAATATCCAATAAGTCTTCAACCAAGCCATTATCGAAGTATTTAGTCCCAGAAGCTTGTTGCTGCCTTGCCTGCTTCTGTTTCTTCGTCAGAGGAGGCATATTGTCATGATAACCCCATGTTGTGGATTTCCCTCCCCAAAAGTGAACAATTACATAATCATGGGTATTTTTCAAGAATGCAGATTTACGCTAATTAGAGGTACATTTCCTATCAAAAATTTAATCCAGCAGCCCTGCCATCAAAAATAACTCCAGCTGAGAGGTGCTGGGTTTATGTGGAGGAAACTGTATAACTATTAAATGCTTGTGAGGATATAGTATGTTTGGTGTAGACATGACTCACCTTTTGCTGTGCAGTAATCATGAAGCCAATCAGATGATGACTGTTCTCACTGGTCCACCCATCACACTGTAGGGTAACTTCAAGGCCTCTACACTTGTTTTGTGCTGCTGTCTTGAGTCCCACAGAACATCAGGCAAAATGTACTGAGTAAGGACCTTGGGGGATGGATTTTTTGCATGTGGAAGAAATTAATCACAAATAACCTTCCATTCATGGTTCTCCACCCACTGCAATGGTAATCCTGCACTAGCAGTAAACCTTGCAAGCAGCCTCTCCCAGTCAGCCTGGTCAGCAGGGGTCCAGGAAACTCCAATAGGTGAATGGAAAGATGGGTCAGAAGATATTGTGGGTGACACCACAGGTAGTGGGAGTGAAGTGGTTTGGTAGAGGCCACTCTGGGTGAGCCTGAAATGCTTTGACTGATGAGATCCCCATGAAAGTTCAGAGAGTACTGGGCTAGGGGGGATGGAACTCATGGGAGATATGGTTGGAATCTGAAGGAGGGCTGATGATGATGCTGATGTGGAAGGACCAGGCACCAACAGTGGTGAACCCCCCATCATAGCTGATGATGATGGGAAACTGGCTGGTAGAAGCTGAGGTGCTGACCCAGGAGCTGCAGTAAATGGAATTGACTGCATCATATGGCCAGCTTGGCCCAGGTGTGCTGTCATGTTGAGTGTGGCTCTGCTACTTCCCTTGACTGGTGAATATGATTCATGATACTCCCTCCATGCCTGCATGTGAACAGGCTCAGGATGCAATGTACAGTCATGAAGGTGACACAACAGCATAGTGGGGCAGCTGATGAGCCACAAATGGCTTGTGTCTGTTTGAGATGTTGCCCACACTAAATACAAGTAGTAAGACAAATTCATACAGTACAAGTGAGCAGTAAGCAAGCAACAGGCATAAATGGAGATAATATGAGCCACATGGCAATGGATATCCATCAAGAATGATGGGTGATGGGCATGGTGTCAGGAGGGCATTCAGATGGCATATGTACACACCAAGCAACATCACCACACATTGAGTACAGATCACAAGAGTGCAATAGTGATGGGTATGGGGTCCAGAATGGCAGGTTGAGAGAGCAGGGTGTGATATTGGGATTGCAGGATGTTGAGAATGCATTCTGGAATTATGGTAACCTCTTGGAGTTTCGCCCAGAGGGCTTGGAGTTTCCCCCTGACCCTCAGAATTAAATTCCGATGTCACCATGCTTACTAATTATGGTACTATAAATTTTCTGCACCATTCTTTTCCATCTCAGTGACTACTTTGCACACTGAGGTGAGCATACCTATACTTACATTCATTTACTTGGTACTGACATAGTGTAGATACTCATAACTTTGTTAGGTACCAATATAGTGACTACTTTGTACACTGAGATACTCATAACTTCATTAGGTTATGAGCCCCACTCTTGTGCTCTAATTCTGAAAGAGTTATTACACAGCAACACTACCCACTATGGTGAAAGATGATCATTCCTTACAAGTCCCAACCCTAAATGTGGATGGAAGCAACTGGCTATACTACAAGGCTTGGGTTGAATGGGCTGTCAGTTTGAAAGGGCTGATTGGACACCTGACTGGCTTGGATGCAAAACCAGAGGACCCTTCAGCAGGAAAAGACTCCTCCTGGAAGCCCACAGCCATGGAGCAAAAACTTGTTAGCAAGTACCCAGAAAAACTTCAGCAATGGGCAAAGGACGATGGATACATACATCAAGCAAGTGATTGCTGTGTCACTCCCAGAATCCCTATTCCTTTGAGTCCTGAAGGAAGAGACTGCAAAGAGTGTGTGGGGTGTCCTCACTGACCTTTTCCAAAACCACTCTCACATTGTCACAATCAATCTCTGGAGAAAACTCCAAGAATCCCACTGTGCAGAAAAAGGTGATGTCCATGCTCACTTTGACAAGATGCATGCACTGCATGAACAACTTGCTGCACTTGGACAGTCTATCACAGACAATGACTTTGCAGCAATCATTCTCAGTTCACTTCCCACTTTGTATGACTCCAACCTCTCAGCTATGATGTCTTCAGCCCTGGTCATGCAAAAGGACCTATCTCCAGACTTCATAATCAAAGTAATTTCTGATGAATATGATAGGCACCAAACATGGACAAAGAGAGGCAACTCCAGAAATTCTGAAGACACAGCTTACTTAGTGAAGGATGGAAAGAAGTCTACTTGTGAAAATTGTGGAAAGAAAGGTCATGGCAGAGACCAATGCTGCGAAGAGGGTGGTGGAAAAGCTGGGCAAGCACCCAAGTGGTTCCAGAACAAAGGCAAAGGGAAAAAGAAGGAAAAAGGCTCCAGAAAAGTGGCCACTGTGGCCAGCACAACAGCCAGCTCAAGTGCACAGACCAGTGCTGACTCCGAACCCAATGGAGTCTGGCTAGCACACCTGCAGGACAATGATTGGTTCATGGAAATTGCAGAGGAAGAAATTCCAAACCCCCAGGACATCATTATTGATGAAGAAGATGCATACATGTACACCTTTGATCATGCTCTGCTTGCAGGTGAAAGCCTAAATTCCACAGAGGAGACCATCCTGTTCGACTCAGGTGCTTCATGTCATATGTCCTCCTACTGCAGCAAATTCCTCAACTATAAGCCAATCATTCCCAAACCTATCACTGCTGCTGACAATCACACCTTCCATGCCAACAGGAAAGGTGACCTTTGCAATCTCACTCCAAAATGGCACTGCACAAACCCACATTTGACTCAAGGATGTACTCTATGCTCCCAAGATGGGAATCACACTCATTTCTGTTAGCAAACTTGATGTCACTGGGTATGTAGCATTATTCCAAGACAAGCATCGTCAAATTTTCAATGCTCAGAAAAAGAAAGTAGCTGAAATTCTGATGCAGAAAGGCCTCTACTGCTTCAAATGAGCTCATCATGCCTTCACAGGCCTAGCTAAGGCCACAGAATCCTTAACCATGGAGGAGATACACATCAGGCTTGGCCATATTGCTCCTGAAGCCATCTGGTGCATGCTCAAGGACAGCACAATCACTGGAATTAAGCTGGATGAGGTGCATTCTACCATGGGCACATGCAATTCATGCAAATATGCCAAAGTGACTTGGAAGCCCATCAGGAAGGAGTGCAACCCACCCCACCATGAACACCTTGGTAATGAGGTCCACACAGACCTTTGGGGACCTTCTCCAGTCCAAACCCTGGGCCACAGTCAGTACTATGTATCATTCATGGATGACCACACCCACTACACAAAGCTGTACCTCCAGAAGATGAAAGCCAAGACCTTCACATCATACAAAGCTTACAAAGCATGGCTGAACATGCAGTTTGACACCAAAGTCAAGCAACTTCACTCAGATCATGGGGGAGAATATCTTAGTGCAGAATTTTCGGAATATCTGAAATCCTGAGGCACAGAACAACACATAACCATCCATGATACCCCTGAACACAATGGAGTTGCAGAATGGCTCAACAGAACACTTGTTGAGCATGTGTGAGCAATGATTCATGCCAGTGGCCTATCCAAGAACCTCTGGGGGGAGGCCATCATTGTCATAACCATGCATTCACTCTAAGTCCTTACTCACTCTGCACCCTCTTCCACTGGTTGTTCACTCACTCCACACCAACTCTGCCCAACTTCTGTCAATTATGAGCCATCTCCACTCTGACTGTTGTCAGACTTGTGTTGCTCTCCTACCAGACCAAGTGGACCGTTCTCTGAGGGGTCATGTGACTACCTTTGGACTTCTCCCTGACAGCATGCAGTCAGGTACTCTGCAGTGCACACGCCGCATGGTCCAGTGCCTGGACTGTTTCCTTTTCTGGATGTTCTATGTTACCCATTCATATGTCCTCTGTCTACCCTTCATTTGTCATCTAGGAAGTTTTTACTTGAAAATTTCTGGGTCTCCATACAGTGGCTCAAAAAACTGACTGCATGTTTGTATGTTTTACATTAGTTATGACTAAACACAATAACCCCTAACCCTAGCCCTAAACCATGAGTGTATGAAATAGGGTACTTACTCTTGGCTTTCTATTGGTCCATGAATCAAGTGATTTGGATAGGAATTGATAGAATAGCAGCCATTTGAAAATGACATGTCATGCGGTCAGTTTTTTGACTTTAAGTTTTGATTACATAGTTTTGAGTTTAACAAAGTTTAAAATGCTGTGAGGTGCTTACTAATGCTTACATGGTATATCACATGGTCTATTTGATGATTTGTCATCATACAAACAATGCCAAACAATGAATTGGGACCATCAAGGCTCCCTCTTCTACCCCAACTCATGAAACCATCCTCCTGGTCCATCTGGGCTATTTTCTCAGAGTAATCCCCATAAATATTGGTGCCCACTACAGTAATGTCATCAGGGTATATGTCCAACACAATCAAACCCTTAAAAAATCTGCTTTCAGTCATCCCTGTGCTGTTTCCCCCACCCATACCTGATATGTTCTGCAACTAATCAGTACTGAGAATGCTGAAAAAGCCATGATGGTTAATCTGGCACTCTAAAACATGACCAACAATCCAATCACCTCTTATCCAGTGGGTTTCCACCTCAAGGGTGCTGGGTTGAGGGCTAGGGTGAGCTGAAAACCCTCATTACAGTCCAGGTGCCCTGGGGGGGATAGTCCACTGAACTGCTAGGAAGGAGATTCCATCAATCCATCTAGGCCTGGGTATTACCTATGGTCTTATGTGACCAAATCACCCATCCCCAGTCATCCACAGTCAGCTGAGAGCATGGTCTAGCCATGCTTCCCATGCCACCTGAAGTGCACAGGAATGTTTTGTCTCACCCCAGCATTGAAACTAATTGTACTGTGGTGAAAATGTACTGGTTAGAAGGTGTTTTGTTTGTTCATCATTTTCTGATGACCTCCATGGCATTTCCAGCTGTCTCAGTACTGATTAATTGCAGAACATATCAGGTATGGGTGGGGGAAACAGCACAGGGATGACTGAAAGCAGATTTTTTAAGGGTTTGATTGTGTTGGACATATACCCTGATGACATTACTGTAGTGGGCACCAATATTTATGGGGATTACTCTGAGAAAATGGCCCAGATGGACCAGGAGGATGGTTTCATGAGTTGGGGTAGAAGAGGGAGCCTTGATGGTCCCAATTCATTGTTTGGCATTGTTTGTATGATGACAAATCATCAAATAGACCATGTGATATACCATGTAAGCATTAGTAAGCACCTCACAGCATTTTAAACTTTGTTAAACTCAAAACTATGTAATCAAAACTTAAAGTCAAAAAACTGACCGCATGACATGTCATTTTCAAATGGCTGCTATTCTATCAATTCCTATCCAAATCACTTGATTCATGGACCAATAGAAAGCCAAGAGTAAGTACCCTATTTCATACACTCATGGTTTAGGGCTAGGGTTAGGGGTTATTGTGTTTAGTCATAACTAATGTAAAACATACAAACATGTGGTCAGTTTTTTGAGCCACTGTATGTCAGTTCTGATTCCGGTTACTGTACCTCCATAGTAGTATAAAAGCATGTATCATACTCTGCTGTTCCTCAGTACAAATATCAACTTAGTTCCTACTCCCTCTGACTCTGTCTTCTGCCTGTCAGAGTTACCTCCAACTCTCCATCTGTACTCTCCATCTGTACTCTCCATCTGTACTCTCCCTCTGAAATATGAGGGCTGAGATCGTGCAAGGGGGTAGTGCATGGGCTAAACCCGATGCCCTCACTCCACTCTGCCTTTGTCTCAGCGGACTTTGTTCCTGCCAACACTCTGCTAGTTGGAGTTCTGCTTTCCCATGTCAGACTTGCTTCCAAACCCTTCTCTAGACCTTGTATAGCATTGGAGTTGGTCAGAGTAGGCCTGGACTTGACAATCATGCATGCAATTTGGCTCAAAAACTGCTCATTGACTTGCCACCTAGGCACCAAGACTCCCTACAAAATGCTCTACAACAGACCACCTGACCTCTCAAAAATCCCAGTCTGAGGATGTTGTGTCAAAGTCCATGATACCTCTGGCTCCAAGCTAGACATGCAAGCCCAAGATGGACACTGGGTAGGTTTTGATCCTGAGAGTGATGACCACCACATCTACTGGCCTGACACACAAACAATTGGAATTGAATGAAGTGTCATTTTCAAGTGCCAAGAGGTGTCCATACCACATGGTGTGCCACTCAAGGGGGAGAAGGGGAATTCTGATGCCTCAGGAGGAAATTCTGAAGCCTCAAAACAAAATTTTGCAGCTTCACAAGGAAATTCTGAGGCCTCACAGATAGTCAAGTGACCCACTGAAGCAACTTCGGACATTCCAAAACCCATTTCAGACCCACTTGGAGAGAATTTTGAAACACCTCCACCCCAACCTCACCATTCCACTCACCAGCACTTCAAATCAGACTATATGAGGCACCTACATGCAGGGGAAGGCACTTGTGATGGATGCATCCCTCTCAACTTTGTAAAAGAACTCTGAGAGAGTGATAGCAACCCAAACAGCCCAAAATCCCAAGAAAATGCTACCTATGTATTTGATGAAGAACTAGCTGCCAATGAAGATGACACTAACATTGTGTATGCTATGGTGGCAGGGATGGCTGAAGCTGAAGGGCTGGACCCATCAACAGTACATGAGGAGAAATCCTGAGCTGACTGGCTGAAGTGGCAAAATGCCATAAATGCAGAATTACAGAGCCTAGAGGAGGCACATAATGAAGGTATGAGTTTCTCAGTGTATGAAGTAGTCACTGTATTAGTACCTAACAAAGGTATGAGTTTCTACACTATGTCAGTACCAAGTAAATGAGCAGGAATCTAGCTATACTCACCTCAGTGTACGAAGTAGTCACTGAGGTGGAAAAGAATGGTGTGGAAAATTTATAGTACCGTAATTAGTAAGCGTAATGACATCGGAATTTAATTCTGAGGGTCGGGGAACAATTCTGAGCCCTCTGGGCAAAACTCCGAGACGCAACTGTAATTCCAGATCGCATTCTCGACACTCCCCCTCAATCGGAACAAAGTCCGAGTGCAGATGCGAAGTGTTTCGCCTTGATGCTAGGTAAAGGCTTGGTAAGGGTATCGGTGACCATGTCGTTGGTAGGACAATAAATTAAATGAAAGGAATTGTTTTCCACAGCAAAATGAATGAAATGGTATTGTATGTCGATGTGCTTTGTGCAAGCATGATAGCTGCCATCTTTGGTAAGTGTGATGGCAGATTGACTGTCGGAATACAGTGGGATAGGGTGTTTGAGTGGTCAGAAAACTTCTCCGATGAGTCATCAAAGCCACAGGCCCTCTTTGGCTGCATGAGTTGCTGCGACATACTCTGCTTCTGCAGTGGAGAGCGTTACAAGTTCTTGTTTCTGTGAAGCCCAACTGATAGCTCCACCATCCAGTAGGTAGGCATATCTGCTTATAGTGCATTGATGCTCCTGCGAAGCTCCGTCTGCATCGGTATAGCCCTCGAGGCCTCATTCTGAATTTCCGAACGTTAAAGTGAGCGCTTTTGTGCCTGAGATATACCTGTAGATTCATTTCACAGCTTCCCAGTGAGTCATGTTGGGTGCATTGTTGAACTGAGTGCCTGTGGAGACAGCAAATGCAATGTCAGGGCACGTTCCAACAGCAAGGTGCATGAGGGAGCCAACAGCAGCATGGTAGGGTACATTTTTCATGCATGCAGCTTCTTTGGCTGGCTGCAGAATTTCTCCGTGGGAGAGTTTTATGCCAGGGTCCATCAGAATTGTGGCAGGTTTGCAGTCAGTGAGGTTGTATTTCGTTAGGATGGCCTCAATGTATGACTGCTGCAACAGGGATATGGTGCAGGCTTCTCTGTTCCATGTCACCTTCATCCCAAGTAGCCAACTGATGGGCCCTAGGTCGGAGATTTTAAAATGAGTGCTGATCTCCTGTGTAAATGAGCGAATTAATGATGGGGAACTGCCTGTTACAGTGCAGTCATCAACATGGCTGGCGAGGATGAGAATTTCTGGTCCTATGTGGCCATAGAACACTCCCCAGTCTGCATGTGCTCTGGTGAGCCCAAGATCTGCAAGAGTAGCACATAGCTTCTGGTACTGTGAAGTATGGGTTTACCCTCGGAGTGACCAGGCTTCAAGACCGGGTGACAGGGGCCAAGTCTGAGTGGCCAGAATCAAGGCCGGGAGACAGGGGCCAAGTCCGGTGGGACCGGAGTTAAGGCCGGAGGTCAGGGGCTAAGTCCGGGGGACCGGACTTAAGGCCGGGAGCGCGGGAACAAGACCGGTAGCGTGGGAAACCGACCGGTCTTGGGTGCGCACAGGGGGGAAGCCGGTCCGGGGTTGGATCTACCTCCCTTGGTCTCAGCTTACGTGCTGTACCCTTATGCAAGCCGGGGAGAGGTCCGGGACAGGGGCCGGGGACAGCTTAAGGCTCGGCCTTAGCTATAGAGTAGATCAAGGGGTAACATGGAGTTGGGGGTAATACTAAGTTGATATTCTGACTGAGGGTGCTACGAAGTATGTACAGGGGTTAAATACATGAGGCCGGTCCGGAGTAAAGAACATAGAGCCGGACTTGTTAATAAGCTATTAGCAAGAAGATTAGCAAGAGAGTGGATAGCCATAGTGGCTGTGCCGAGGCTAATAGCCAAAGTCTGGGTGACCGGCATACCGGGGTCAGACACAGGATTTGTACAGTAAGCAAAAGTTAGATGAACGGGCTAGACTAAATAGAGTACAAACAAAGGGAAACAGACCGGAGTTATGTCCGGGTGACCTGGACATAGACCTGGGAGGACCGGGGTGGAGCAGTGCAAGGCCAGGAGGCCGAAACGGACCGGAGATAGGGGTAAAACACCGGACTTGAGTTATGCAGGCCGGAGTTGAGTTATCTAGGGCCAGGACTGGGTTTTCTAGGCTGGACTAGGACCGGAGTTGACCGGAGTTAGGGGCTAGGGGTCCGGACTGGGCTGAGTCCGAGTCTGAGAGTCATGGATATGACAGGTACCACCGAAGCACGCCTTGTTTCGAGCTGTATAATGCTATGTTTAGCTTCCCAACTGGATGGGAAAAATTTCGCCCTACAGCATAGCCCTCAGGGAGCTCCATGTAGATGTCTTCACCATCTCTGAGTTTGCCATTGAGGAATGCCAAGTGGAAATCAAATACATTGATATCCCAGTCATTGTGTGCAGCAACTGCTAGTATGGTGCAGAGAGATGTGAGTCTTGCAACAGGAGCATATGTTTTGTCATAGTCAATGCCCTGTATCTGGGAGTAGCCCTTAGTGACTAGGTGGGCCTTGTACTTCTTGATTTCTCCAGCAGCGTTGTGTTTGATCTTGAAGACCCATTTGCATCCTACAACATTTGTGCCTTTGGGGCACTCAATGACATCCCAGGTATGCACTTCCTCTAGGCTGTTTAATTCTGCATTTATGGCATTTTGCCACTTCAGCCAGTCAGCTCCAGATTTCGCCTCATGGACCATTGATGGGTCCAGCCCTTTGGCTTCAGCCATCCCTGCCACCATAGCATACACAATGTTAGTGTCGTCTTCATCAGTAGCTAGTTCTTCGTCAAACATGTAGGTAGCATTTTCTTGGGATTTCGGGCTGTTTGGGTTGCTATCGCTCTCTCAGAGTTCTTTTACAAAGTTGAGAGGGATGCGCCCATCACGAGTGCCTTCCCCTGTACATAGGTGCCTCATATAGTCTGATTCAAAGCACTGGCAAGTGGAATGATGAGGTTGAGGTGGAGGTGTTTTGAAATTGTCTCCAAGTGGGTCCAAAATGAGTCTTGGAATTTCCAAAGTTGCTTTGGTGGGTTGCTCGACCATCTGCAGGGCCTCAGAATTTCTCTGTGAAGCTGCGGAGTTCCGTTCTGAGGTTTCGGAATTTCGTTTTGAGGCTTCGGAATTTCTTTCTGAGGCGTCGGAATTCCCCTGCTCCCCCTCGAGTGGCACACCATGTGGTACAGACACATCTCGGTGCTCGAAAATGACACTTCTTTCAATTCTGATTGCTCGTGTGTCAGGCCAGTAGATATGGTGGCCATCACTCTCAGGGTCAAAACCTACCCAGTGTCCATCTTGGGCTCGCATGTCTAGTTTGGAGCCAGAGGTGTCATGGACCTTGACACGACATCCCCAGACCGGAATTTTTGAGAGGTTGGGTGGTCTTTGGTAGAGCATTTCGTAGGGAGTTTTTGTGCCTAGATTGTCATAACCGTGCGTTCACACTAAGCCCTTACTCACTCTGCACCCTACTCCGCTGGTCATTCACTCACTCTGCACCAACTCTGCCCAACTTCTGTTGGTTGCAAACCATCTCCACTCTGACTGCTGTCGGACTTGCATTACTCTCCTACCGGACCGAGTGGTCTGTTCTCTGAGGGGTCATGTGACTACCTTCGCAGTCAGGTACTCCGCAGCATGCTCACCGCATGGTCCAGCGCCTGGACTGTTTCCTTTTCTGGATGTTCTGTGTTACCCGTTTGTATGTCCTCCATCTACCCTTCATTCATCATCCAGGAAGTTTTACTTGAAAATTTATGAGTCTCCGTATGTCAGTTCTGATTCCAATTACTGTACCTCCATAGCAGTATAAAAACATGTACTGTACTCCGCTGTTCTTCAGTATGAATATCAACTTAGTTCCTACTCCCTCTGATTCTGTCTTCTGCCTGTCGGAGTTATCTCTGACTCTCCGTCTGTACTCTCCCTCTGAAATACGAGGGCTGAGATCATGCAAGGGGGTAGCACACGAGCTAAACCCAATGCCCTTACTCCACTCTGCCTTTGTCTCAGCGGTCTTCGTTCCTGCTGACACTCCGCTAGTCAGAGTTCTGTTCTTCTGTGTCGGACTTGCTTCTGAACCCTTCTCTAGACCTTGTTAAGCATCAGAGTTGGTCGGAGTAGGCCTGGACTTGACAGTATATTCGTACTGACACTTGTACGATCTCATTTTCTGTCTTCCAAAAAACTTACACTGTTATGAGAACTCGAGCTCAATCCCAGAGAGAGGTCGCTGAGAACCTCACTGTAGCGCTAGCTAATCTGCGTTGACTCCCTTCCATCGTCGAACAGTTCCAATCATTCTCCGCTCGATGCCACTCTCACGCTGAGGGCGAAAGCACTTCGCAAGCTGGTCACTCCGACCTCCACCCAACAACCTTCCATACTCCGTCTCCTCGTAATCGAGATGATGGACCTGACCCTGACCCTGATTATCCTGATGGTGATCCCGATGGCGGGGGCAGCAGTGATGGGGATGTCCCTGAAGACCCGGCTGAGCTGCCAGAGGATCCACTCGTAGCTCTTGCTAGAGCTGTCCATGCACTTGTGCGGTCTAGTTCGCACACTGGGGACTCTGCTCCGAAAACCAAAGTCCGTGAGCCTGACACCTTCAACAGCTCCGACCCTAAGAAACTCTGCGAGTTCCTTGTTCAATGCGAGCTGAACTTCCAAGACCGCCCTCGCACATTCCGCTCTGACAGAGCAAAGGTTACCTTCGCTCAGTCTTATCTCAAGGGTATGGCTCTGGCTTGGTTCGAGCCAGATCTACTAAATCCTGACAACTATGACTGCCCACTCTGGATGGATGACTACCATGAGTTCTTACAAGAGCTCACAACTAATTTTGGTCTGCATGATGCCATAGCGGATGCTGTCCAACAACTCGAGAACCTCACCATGAAGGATGGTTCTCGAATTACCAAATACGTCGTGGAGTTTAATCACTGGGCTTCACAGGTCAAGGACTACGGTGTTGGTGCACTCCGCCACCGCTTCTATAGTGGACTTCCAGACCGCATCAAGGACGAGATCGCTTGCGTGTGAAGTACAGGTTTACCCTCAGGTGACCAGGCTTCAAGACCAGGTGACAGGGGTTAAGTCCGAGTGGCCAAAGTCAAGGCTGAGGGACAGGGGCCAAGTCCGGTCGGACCGGAGTTGAGGCTGGAGGTTAGGGGCTAAGTCCGGAGGACCGGACTTAAGACCAGGAGCACAGGAACAAGGCCGGTAGCGTGGGAAACCAACCGGTGTTGGAGTGCGCACAAGGGGAAGCCGGTCCGGGGTTGGATCTACCTCCCTTGGTCTCAGCTTATGTGCTGTACCCTTATGCAAGCTGGGGAGAGGTCTGGGACAGGGGTCGGGGATAGCTTAAGGCTCGGCCTTAGCTATAGAGTAGTCTCAGGGTGTAGTACAGGAGTTGAGGGTAATACTTAATTGATATTCTGACTGAGGGTGCTATGAAGTATGTACAGGGGTTAAATACATGAGGCTGGTCCAGGATAATGAACATAGAGCCGGACTTGTGAATAAGCTATTAGTGAGATGATTAGCAAGACGAGGATAGCCACAGTGGCTATGCAGAGGCTAATAGCCAAAGTCCGGGTGACCAGCATAACTGGGGTCGGACACAGGATTGTACAGTAAGCAAAGTTAGACAAAAGGACAAGACTAAATATAGCACAAACAAAGGGAAACAGACCAGAGTTATGTCCGGGTGACCCGGACACAGACCTGGGAGGACCAGGGTGGAGCAGCGCAAGGCCGGGAGACCGAAATGGACCGGAGATAGGGGTAAAACACCGGACTTAAGTTATTTAGACCGGAGTTGGGTTTCCTAGGGCTGGAGTTGAGTTCTCTAGGCCGGAACTAGGTTTTCTAGGTTGGACTGGGACCGGACTTGACCGGAGATAGGGGCTAGGGGTCCGGACTGGACTGGGACTGAGTCCGAAAGTCATGGATATGACATCACGTTGGAAAACCTTCTACCCTCGCACAACTCTGCGAACTCACTCAGACCATCGATGCGCACTACTGGGAGTGCAAAGCAGAGATCTCACGCACCACCAAGTCCGCCTCTGACAAGTCGCAGTCTTCCAACTCCAACAATAAAACTAAATCGTCGCCCTCCTCGTCCTCCACTCCAAAGTCCGATGCCAAGGGCAAGGGCAAACAGAAAGATCCACCCAAGTCCGACGCGTCTAAGTCCAATGTTGCCCACCTTCTGGGTAAAGATGGCAAACTCACCTCCACTGAGTGCCAGTGTAGGATGAAGAACAACCTCTGCCTCTTCTGTGGTGAGGCTGGCCACTCTGCCAAGGACTGTCCCAAGTCCACCTCCCATGCAGCCAAAGCCCGTGCAGCTATGGCTGGAACTCCACCTACTCTGCCTGCAGAGAAGGCAGAGCCAAAAAATTAGTCCGCTCCTCCAGGGAGCTCGCACAGCCTGGAGGAAGCGTTGATCCCAACTGTGTGCAACCGGATATCTGACTCAATGCGTCTGCTCTTTCCAGTCCCAATTCTTTACTTCTGTCTGTAACTCTTCCGGATTATTCTGTTGATACTTTTTCTGTGTTGATCGATTCTGGTTCTTCTCATTGCTTTGTAGACCTGTCTGTAATCAAAAAATATGCCATTCCTGTTTCCTCCATCTCTCCGCCAATTCTGCTCCACTTGTTTGATGGTAGTACAAATGCTGTCATTTCCCAAGAAGTAGATCTTTCCCTCTGCTTTCCTTCCAGCGATGCTAACTCCATTTCATTTTATGTTACTCCATTGGATTCTTCATGTTCACTGGTATTAGGACACAACTGGCTCACCCGCTTCAATCCGTCGATTGACTGGGTACTGGGCAGTATATCATTCAAACCATCGTTACAGGGAATGCCGACACCCCAGGCACCTTTGTCATCTTCCGCTGCGACCTCCACTCCAGATCCAACACCCTCTGCTCTGTTTGCAGCTCCAACTGCACCTCCAACAGACTCGCTGTGCTCCGCTCCACTCGTCTCACTCATCAATGCTGCTGCATATGTCAGAGCCTGTGCTCTCCCTGGCTCTAGACAGTTCCACTTACAGCTCTCCACTGATGATGTGAAGCTTCGTGCGTCCTCCGCTTCATCTCCGCCTCCTGACCTCTCCTCGGTTCCTTCTGAGTATCATGAGTTTGCCGACATCTTTAGTAAAGACAAGGCCACTGAACTTCCGCCACACCACTCGTTCAATCTCAAGATCAACCTCGAGGAAGGAGCCTCTCCGCCCATTGGCACGATCTACTCTCTTTCTCTGCCAGAGCTTGAAGCTCTATGCACCTTTATTGACGAGCATCTTGGCTATGGTTTCATCAAACAGTCCACCTCCGCTCACGGTGCCCCTGTCCTCCTCGTAAAGAAGAAGGACGGTTCACTCCGCCTCTGCATAGACTATCGAGGACTCAATAAAATCACAAAAAAAGATCGCTATCTGCTGCCGCTCATCTCTGACCTACTCGACTCTCCAAGCCATGCCAAAGTCTACACCAAGATCGATCTCCACCACACCTATCATCTGGTCCACATAGCAGACGGAGATGAATGGAAAATGGCTTTCTGCACTCGTTATGGTTCTTACGAGTGGCGGGTAATGCCATTCGGTCTGACTAACATGCCTGCGGCTTTCCAGCGATTCGTCAATAGCATCTTTGCAGACATGCTCGATGTCTGCATCATGGTATACCTCAATGACATCCTAATCTATTTGCAGGACATGGAGTCACATCGCGAACACGTAAAAGAGGTACTCTGCTGCCTTCGAAAGCATGGCCTTTATGCCAAACTGGAGAAGTGTGAGTTTCACTCTGACTCCATTGAGTACCTTGGTTATGTTCTTTCTCCCTCCGGTCTCACCATGTCCACTGAGAAGGTTCAGGCAGTCCGTGACTGGCCTGAGCCATGGAAGGTGCGAGACATCCAGTCTTTCCTTGGTTTCGCAAATTTCTACAGACGATTCATTAATAACTACTCTGACATTGTCATTCTGCTCACTCGCCTCACGCGAAAGGGTGCTCCTTGGAACTTTTCCGAGGAATGCTGCTCCGTGTCAAGTACGGGAATTGTCCGGGTTGAGGCTGGACCGGAGACCGAGGGAGGTGCAAGGCCGAGGGGTCGGGATCGAGAGGGGAGACGAGAGTACAGAAGTTTGGACTGTTTGGACTTAGCAACTGAGAGTACAGTGCTATTCCCTTGCGTGGGTCTCAGTCCGAGTCCGAGGCCGAGACAGGGTTATCAGAGGTAACTTAGTTGATTTCAGACTAGGGTCTACAGGCCGAGTATCTACGAGTTTATATACCAGAAGTAACTATAGTACGGAGACCGGTAATGCCAGTCTCACAAGGATTGCTAAGAGGATTGGTAAGACAAGGATTACTAACGTATGACTAAGATAACGGAGACTGGGACAGGTGGACCAGGGACAGGACCGGGGACAGGACTTAACCGAAATGACAGACACTGCAAAGCAGTGTCTACCGTGCTAGACCAACTGGAGATACGGGATTGGCGAGGCTGAGGCTGGACTGAGTGAGCGCGAGGCCGAGTCCAGCTGGGGTCGAGACATGGCTATGACACTCTGCTTTCCTCTGCCTGAAGGATGCCTTCAGCTCCACTCCTGTTCTCACTCATTGGGTCCCTGATGCTCCGCTTACAGTGGAAACTGACGCCTCTGACTATGCCATTGCTGGTATTGTGTCAATCACCTGCTCCAACGGTGAACTCCACCCAGTCGCTTTCTACTCCCGGACCATGACCACACCAGAACTCAATTATGATACCCACAACAAGGAGCTGTTGGCTATCTTCGAGGCCTTCTGCCATTGGTGGCATTACCTAGAGGGCTCCGCCTTACCTGTCGACATGGTGACGGACCACAAAAACCTTGAGTACTTTTCTACCTCTAAGGTTCTCACTTGTCGACAGGCCTGCTGGTCGGAGTACCTTTCCCAATTCAATCTTTCGATTTGCTTCTGACCTGGCTGCCTAGGAGCCAAACCTGACACACTTATGCGACATTGGGATGTCTACCCAAAAGGGGGGGATAGGGACTATGCGCAGGTAAATCCTCATAATCTCTGCCCTATGTTTACACAGGAGCAACTCGCATCGTCCCTCCATACCACCACCCTCATGGCACCTGTGCTCCACGCCGCCATGGTCTTCGATGTTGAGTGCTTGCACTCTGACATCATCTCCGCCCTACCCTCCAACCCTGTCTCTGCCAGCCATCTCCCAACTCCAACTAAGCCTCGGTGGTCCCTGGACTCTGACGGTCTACTCCGCCTTGACAGTCGTATCTTTGTCCCTGACATTGATGACCTCCACCTTCAAGTGCTTCGGTTCAAGCATGATCATCCTCTAGCAGGCCATTTTGGGCAAAACCGCACCCTAGAACTTGTCCGCAGGGACTACGTGTGGCCCAACCTCCGCTCCAATGTGAAAGAATACATCAGGTCTTGCACCACCTGTGGACAGAGCAAAACTCCATGCCACCGCCCTTATGGTCTACTGAAGCAACTCCCCATCCCAGAGAGACCTTGGAACTCCATCTCCATGGACTTCATCGAGCACCTCCCCAACTCCGATGGCTGCTCCGCCATACTCGTGGTAGTGGACTGCCTCTCAAAGCAAGCAGTGTTCATCCCCACCCACGACTCCGTCACCTCCACTGAACTCGCTAAGCTCTTCCTAACCCATGTCTTCTCCAAGCATGGAGTGCCAGCTAATGTCACCTCCAACAGAGGTCCTGAGTTTGTCTCACACTTCTTCCACTCTCTAGGAAAGGCCCTTGATATGCATCTTCACTTCACTTCAGGTTACCACCCAGAAGGCGATGGCCAGACCGAGCAAACGAACCAGACCCTCGAACAGTACCTTCATGTCTACTGTAACTACCAACAAGACAACTGGGCTGAGCTGTTACCTCTAGCGGAGTTCGCTTTCAACAATGCACCAAGTGTGACTACTGGAGTTTCTCCCTTCTTCACTAACAAGGGATACCATCCAAACTTGTCTGTGGTCCCTGACCAAGACTTCACCTCTCCGAGGGCTCACGACTATGTCGTCGAGCTCTCTGCCCTTCATGACTTCCTCTGCTCCGAAATGTCTGCCGCTCAACAGTGCTACCAGGGTCCAGCAGATGCTAAATGCATACCTCCACCTGAGTTCAAGGTCGGAGAACAGGCCTACATCAAAGCCAAGTACTTCCGCTCCACTCGTCCTTCAGAAAAACTCTCTGAAAAGTACTTAGGTCAGTTCACCATCCTGGCCAGGCCAGGTACGCATTCTGTCACCCTTAAGCTCCCCGACTCTATGTGCTCGGTACATCTGGTCTTCCATGTCTCACAACTGGAAGCCACAGTGGCTAACCCTTTCCCAAACCGACAACAACCTCTGCCTCCACCAGTGGATGTCGATGGTGACCTTGAGTACGAAGTATCAGAGATACTCGACTCTAAGGTGGACCGCCGTCGCCGCCACTGTCAACTCTTGTATCTAGTCTGCTGGGCTGGTTATGAGAACACCGACGAAGAAACCTCTTGGTTGCTTGCAACTGAGCTAGATCACGCTTCCGACATAGTATCCGCTTTCCATGAACGCTATCCACACAAACCTGGCCCGTACCAACCTCCGCCATAATACTCTGCCTACATACAGTGAGGGACAAAAGTGTTGCAATGTTTGTGAGGTGTGACTTGTTGCTGATGTAGCTCAGGCTATTCTGCACAGATAATGATGATACCTATACCATTGGAAAGGGGTGACTCTAAGCTTTCCAGAGCACTAAGGTTCAGTCAAAACAAAGCAATACATGCTGAGATACACCCTATTCTTTCTGAAAAGTGCATTGCAATGCTTTTGTCCCTGACTGGTGAAATCATGAAATGTGACCTTTTGATGGGATTGAGGGCATGGAGGATGGGAAAAAATGATTACATAATAAACCACATGATCATCCAGATGATTTGTCAGCATGTAAACAATGACAAACATTGGACTTGTACCATTAATCCTCCCTCTTTTACCACAACTCATGAAATCATCTCTCTAGCTCACATGGTCATTTTCTCAAGGAATTCTTATCAAATAATGGTGGCCACCACAGTGGCATCAGTATAACATGCTCTCAGAACCATCAGTCCCTTAAAAAACCTGCTGTCAGTCATTTCCTGGACTGTTTCCCCCCCCATGCCTGATGTATTCTGGGACTAATCAGTACTTGGAAGGCTGAAAATGTTATGGAGGTCAATCTGGCACTTCAGAACATGATATACAAACCAGTCCCCTCTCAACCAATGCATTCCTGGCACAGGGACAGTGGTATGGAAGTTAGGGCAAGACAAAATCCTCTTTACCCCTGGGTGTCATCAGAAGGATATGCTACTGAACTGCCATGGAGCAGAATCCTGTGCTGCCATCTGGCCCTGAATATTGCCTTTGGTCACATATGACCAAATAATCCTTCCCCAGTCATCTACAGTTCAGATCAGAGCAAGATCTAGTGAACCATCTTATGGTGCTCAGAGCACAAGGAGGTTTTGTCTCACCCCAACTTCCATATCAGTGTTCCTGTGGCAGAAATGCATTGGTTGAGAGGGGACTGGTTTGTATATCATGTTCTGAAGTGCCAGATTGACCTCCATAACATTTTCAGCCTTCCAAGTACTGATTAGTCCCAGAATACATCAGGCATGGGGGGGGAAACAGTCCAGGAAATGACTGACAGCAGGTTTTTTAAGGGACTGATGGTTCTGAGAGCATGTTATACTGATGCCACTGTGGTGGCCACCATTATTTGATAAGAATTCCTTGAGAAAATGACCATGTGAGCTAGAGAGATGATTTCATGAGTTGTGGTAAAAGAGGGAGGATTAATGGTACAAGTCCAATGTTTGTCATTGTTTACATGCTGACAAATCATCTGGATGATCATGTGGTTTATTATGTAATCATTTTTTCCCATCCTCCATGCCCTCAATCCCATCAAAAGGTCACATTTCATGATTTCACCAGTCAGGGACAAAAGCATTGCAATGCACTTTTCAGAAAGAATAGGGTGTATCTCAGCATGTATTGCTTTGTTTTGACTGAACCTTAGTGCTCTGGAAAGCTTAGAGTCACCCCTTTCCAATGGTATAGGTATCATCATTATCTGTGCAGAATAGCCTGAGCTACATCAGCAACAAGTCACACCTCACAAACATTGCAACACTTTTGTCCCTCACTGTAAACCTCCTCCATGGGCCAACTCTGCCTCTTACTGAACTACCTTAAGTACTTTAGAATTTTCTCCGCTTATCCATTTCACTTCTCAGAGTCACAAACAAAATCACAAGTCTATCTCGTAGTAATACAAAATATACAAACTAAAGACAAAAAAAAAAAAAAGAAGAGAAAAAGAAAAAACAAAACAAAACTACTCTACTCTTCCATCGCTTGCTCTCCACCACCCTCCTGTTCTTCACTGCCTTCCTGCTCTCCTTCGACTTCTTCCTCGTTATCCCCCTCTGCACCTTCATCCACTTCCTCTCGCTGGTCCTCCACCACCTCTGACTGAGGCCTTTTCCAACCTCCTCCTGCGTGCTCGAGTTCAGCCAGTCTGGCTTCACGCGTGTCTTCCCTCCTCATCTCCGCCCACTCTGCCCATGCACGGTACATTCCCCACTCGTCGGCAGTCCGCTCCGCTGCCTTTGCCATCCTCTCGAAGGCTGTCACAGCCTTCTCATGCACCGCCACATACCTCTCTGCAGCCTGCAGCTGCTGCTCCCGCTCCCACTCCATCCACCAGGAGGAGACCCCCGAGGGTCCCTCAAGCAGTGTCTCTGGTTCCTCCTCGTCCTCTCCACCTGCCTCCTGCTCGTCGTCCACTTCCTCTGTCTCTGTCACTCTCTCCTTTCCCTTCCCTCGCATCCTCTTCTTCTTCTCTCCTCGGGAGCTCCCCATCCCTGCTCTCTTCCGCGAAGGCCCCACCACTGCCTCTTCCTGCGTCCAGCTGCATGTCTTCTTTTTGTTATGGCAGGGGACACAGGCCCTGGTCTTACCTTGTCCTGGCTTGCACTGGCCTGCCATCAGACTCGCTACGCAGTGAGTGCAGGGGGGCCACCTGGTCACAGTGACCACCACAGAGGCCCCAGGGACCTTCTGGGCAGTGTTGACATCATACACTGCACCACATAATCTAAGAAAGTAAAACTGCGAGTCAGCTCTGCCTGACCCACAGTGCTCTGCCACTCACCTTTGAGTGGCCTCGTCCCACCTGGCCTGAGCCCTCTCCTTAGAGGCCCTCTGCCTCTGCCTCTCGGCCTCCTCCGCTGCTGCTTTCTGCCTCTGCTTCTCAGCCTCTTCCTCTGCTGCCTTCTTCCTCTGCACCTCCTCTTCCTCTCTCTGCCTCCGCTCTGCCTCCTGCCGCGCCTCTTCCGCCTTTCATCACTTGGCCTTGCACTCCACCTTGCGTTCTCGCTCCTTCTTCTCCGCCTCTTCTCGCTGACGTGCCTTCTCCACTGTCTTCTTGCGCTCGGTGTCCGTCGAGTCGTCTGTAAGGACGACTAGGTCATCGTCGGCAACCTGGGAGTAGTCACGAGAGTGACCAGGGGTGGGCTGGGGGGTTTTGTTCTGACGCTGAGAGGACATGATGATGGGGGGATGGGATATGAAGGATCGGTACCCTAACACGTGTTTTTAAGCAGAACTTCGAACTCCGATGGAGCTCCGGCCATTATCCTCGAGGCATCAAAATAATTTCAAATGATCAACTCGTGTTGATCTCATTCCATACATGCGGCCTTCAGGGGTTCAGGCCCTAAGGGGGGGGCACTGTCATAACCGTGTGTTCACACTAAGCCCTTACTCACTCCGCACCCTACTCCGCCAGTCATTCACTCACTCCGCACCAACTCCGCCCAACTTCTGTTGGTTGTGAACCATCTCCACTCTGACTGCTGTCGGACTTGCGTTACTCTCCTACCAGACTGAGCAGTCTGTTCTCTGAGGGGTCATGTGACTACCTTCGCAGTCAGGTACTCCGCAGCACGCTCACCGCATGGTCCAGCGCCTGGACTGTTTCCTTTTCTGGATGTTCTGTGTTACCCATTCGTATGTCCTCTGTCTACCCTTCATTCGTTGTCCAGGAAGTTTTACTTGAAAATTTATGAGTCTCCATATGTCAGTTCTGATTCCGATTACTGTACCTCCGTAGCAGTATAAAAACATGTACTGTACTCCGCTGTTCTTCAGTATGAATATCAACTTAGTTCCTACTCCCTCTGATTCCGTCTTCTGCCTGTCGGAGTTATCTCCAACTCTCCATCTGTACTCTCCCTCTGAAATATGAGGGCTGAGATCGTGCAAGGGGGTAGCGCACGAGCTAAACCCAATGCCCTCACTCTGCTCCGCCTTTGTCTTGGCAGTCTTCATTCCTGCCAACACTCTGCTAGTCGGAGTTCTGTTCTTCTGTGTCGGACTTGCTTCCAAACCCTTCTCTAGACCTTGTTAAGCGTCGGAGTTGGTCGGAGTAGGCCTGGACTTGACATAGATGGCAAGTTGATGAGCAGTTTTTGAGCCAGGTCACATGCATAATGGCCTCCCCCCAGAGGTTCTTGGGTAGGCCACTGGTGTGGATCATTGCACGTACACGCTCAACAAGTGTTCTGTTGAGTCATTCTGCAACTCCATTGTGTTCGGGGGTATCATGGACGGTTATGCATCATTCTGTGCCTCGGGATTTCAGATATTCCGAAAATTCCACACTAAGGTATTCTCCCCCTCGATCTGAGTGAAGTCACTTGACTTTGGTGTCAAACTGTGTGTTCAGCCATGCTTCATAGGCCTTGTATGATGTGAAGGTCTTGGCTTTCGTCTTCTGGAGGTACAGCTTGGTGTAGCGGGTGTGGTCATCTGTGAATGATATGTAGTATTGACTGTGGCCAGGGGTTTGGACTGGAGAAGGTCCCCAGAGGTCTGTGTGGACCTCATCACCTAGATGTTCACAGCAGGGTGGGTCACGCTCCTTCCCAATGGGCTTCTGAGTTGCTTTGGCATACTCACATGAATTGCATGCGCCCATGGTAGAATGTGCCTCATCCAGTTTAATTCTGGTGATCGTGCCGTCCTTGAGCATGTGCTGGATGGCTTCAGGAGTGATGTGGCTAAGCCTTATGTGGATCTCCTCCATGGTTAGGGATTCTGTGGCCTTGGCTAGGCCTACAAAGGCACAACAAGCTTGTTTGAGGCAGTAGAGGCCTTTTTGCATCGGAATTTCAGCTACTTTCTTTTTCCGAGTGTCAAAGATTTGACAACGCTTGTCTTGGAATAATGCTGCATACCCAGCAATGTCAAGTTTGCTAACAGAAACAAGTGTAATTCCCATCTTGGGAGCATAGAGCATGTCCTTGAGTTGAATATGGGTCTGGGTAGTGCCATTTGGGAGTGAAATTGCGAGATCGCCTTTCCCGATGGCATGGAAGGTGTGGTTGTCAGCAGTGGTGATAGGTTTGGGTACAATTGGCTTGTAGTTGAGGAATTTGCTGCGGTAGGAGGACATATGATGTGAAGCACCAGAGTCAAACAGGATGGTCTCTTCTGCAGAATTTAGGTTTTTGCCTGTGAGGAGAACATGGTCATAGTTGTTTGTATATGTGTCTTCTTCATCGTTAATGATGTCCTGGGGGTTTGGAATTTCTTCCTCTGCAATTTCTGTAAGCCAGTCATCGTCCTGTGGGTGTGCTAGCCAAACTCCGTCAGGTTCCGAGTCAGCACTGGTCTGCACACTTGAGCTGGCTGATGTGCTGGCTGCAGTGGCCACTTTTCCAGTGCCTTTCTCCTTCTTTTTCCCTTTTCCCTTGTTCTGGAACCACTTGGGTGCTTGCCCAGCTTTTCCACCACCCTCTTCCCAGCATTGGTCTTTCATATGACCTTTCTTTCCACAATTTTCACAGGTGGACTTCTTTCTGTCCTTCGCTGAGTAAGCTGCATCTTCAGAATTTCTGGAGTTTCCAGAGTTGCCTCTCTTCATCCACGTTTGGCACCTATCAAATTTGTCGGAAATTACTTTGATGGTAAAGTCTGGAGATAGGTCCTTTTGCATGACTAGGGCCAAAGATGTCATAGCTGTGAGGTTGGAGTTGTAAGAAGCAGGAAGTGAACTGAGGATGATGGCTGCAAAGTCGTCATCTGTGATTGACTGTCCAAGCATGGCAAGTTGTTCACGCAGTGCATGCATCTTGTCAAAGTGAGTGCAGACATCGCCTTTTTCCGAACAGCGGGATTCTTGGAGTTTTCTCCGAAGATCAATTGCAACGACATGAGAGCAATTTTGGAAAAGATCAGTGAGGACACCCCACACACTCTTCGCAGTCTCTTCCTTCAGGACTTGAAGGAACAGAGATTCTGGGAGTGACACAGCAATCACTTGCTTGATGTATCCATCGTCCTCAGCCCATTGCTGAAGTTTTTCTGGGTATTCACTAACAAGTTTTTGCTCCATGGCTGTGGGCTTCCAGGAGGCATCTTTCCCTGCTGAAGGGTCCTCTGGTTTCACATCCAAGCTGGTCAGGTGTCCAATCAGCCCATTCAACCTGAGCCTTGTAATATAGCCAGTTGCTTCCGTCCACATTTAGGGTTGGGACTTGTAAGGAATGATCGTCTTTTGCCATAGTGGGTAGTGTTGCTGTGTATTAACTCTTTCGGAATTAGAGCACAAGAGCAGGGCTCATAACCTAACAAAGGTATGAGTTTCTCAGTGTATGAAGTAGTCACTGTATTAGTACCTAACAAAGGTATGAGTTTCTACACTACATCAGTACCAAGTAAACGAGCAGGAATCTAGCTATACTCACCTCAGTGTATGAAGTAGTCACTGAGGTGGAAAAGAACGGTGCAGAAAATTTATAGTACCATAATTAGTAAGCGTAATGACATCGGAATTTAATTCTGAGGGTCGGGGAACAATTCCGAGCCCTCTGGGCAAAACTCCGAGATGCTACCATAATTCCAGATCGCATTCTTGACAGCACATACCTGGGACATTGTTGAGTGCCCAAAAGGTGCAAATGTCATAGGATGCAAATGGGTCTTCAAGATCAAACACTATGCTGCTGGAGAAATTGAGAAGTACAAGGCCTGCCCAGTCGCTAAGGGCTACTCTCAGATACAGGGTGTTGACTATGATGAAACCTATGCTCCTGTCACTAGACTTGCATCTCTTCACACCATACTTGCAATTGCCACATGCAATGACTGGGATGTTGATGTATTTGATTTCCACTCAGCATTCCTAAATGGCAAACTCAGAGATGGTGAAGACATCTATATGGAGCTCCCTGAGGGCTATGCTGTAGGGCAGAATTTTTCCTGCCCAGTTGGGAAGCTAGATGTCACATTATATGGCTTGAAACAAGGTGTGCTTTGATGGTACCAGAAGCTATTGTTAAGTCCAGGTCTTCACCAGTCCAGAGCTGGTCCAGAGTCCAGTCAGGGGTCAGAGGGTAATACAAGGTTCTAAGAGATTTGGACTGTTGGACTTAGTGACTGATGGCACAGCACTATTCCCTTGTGTGGGCCGTAGTCCAGTTGAGAGGTAGAAGACAGAGAACAAGAGGGACTGGATTAAGACAAGACTAGATTGATTTCAGACTGAGGCTAAAACAGATTATCCTACAGCTTAAATACTAGAAGTAACCTAAGTGTAACGTAGCACCAGAGACCAGTCTGCACCAGTACAGTGATGATTGGTAAACATATTGGTAAGTAGTGTTACAAAGAATATTATCAAGCAAGAGTATGAACAAAGGATTACTGGGAACTGGGGCAGGACTAGTGGCTGGGCTGGGTGTTACACCAGCCTGGTACCAACTGAGTGAACAACTTGATTGGGCACTGCCTTGCAGTGCCTCACAAGCTAACATGTTTCTGGGTCAAAGGGTTAAGGCCAGGACCAGGGCAAGGGTTAGATGAGACTGGTTGAGACCAGGGTAGAGCCAGTCTAGAGTAGTCTGGACATGGTCATGACAGTATCCCCCTCTTGGAGCCAAGCCCATGAGGCTCCAATGAGGACAATGCTGAGAATGAAAATTTTGTGTCTGACCTTGAAAACCAGTGGACTTAAGACTGGTCCACCCCAGGTTTGGTTCTTCACTTCAACATGTCTACTCACTGGTCCCAGATGCCATACAATCAAGACCTCTTGCCTGACCTGACCCAGGTGACAAGTATCAAGCTGCAGGTAGGCAGCAATGATGACAAACAAGTGGTCCAGGGCAAGCTGGCTGAGTGCAAGAGGCACAAAGCAAAGGTGCAGGAGGAAGCCTGGTTGGAGGCTGAAAGGCAAGAGCAAGCCCAGCTTGAGGAAGAGAAGGCATGCACAGAGGCTGGAGGCTGCACATAAGGCTGAGGAGGCTAGGAAGGTGGCTGAGAGCTGGTGGGCAGATGCCTTGGTGGGTAGTTTGACTGGGGCCAGGTCAAATGTGGAGGTGATGAACCCCTGGTGAGTAATGACCAAGTGACTGGTAGTTGACCAGCTGACCACCTCCCAGGTGTCTTCATTGCACCCAGATGAACACAACTTGTCTGTGCAACACCAACAGCAAGAAGAAGCATCTGGCCTGCAACTAGTGCAATGAGCTCAAGGAGCATTGCCAGTGGCCAGTCAAAGGTGAGACCGGTACAGGTACTGGTCCAGTCATAGACAAGGGCAAGAGAAAAGCAGACATGACCTCCCCTCACACCAGGGAGAAGAAGAAGAGGTTGAGGTGCCCATCCACCAAGGTACTCAAGGGTGCAGGTGATGAGGAAGAAGATGTGGGCAAGGGGCCATTGACGAAGAAGGCCAGTGAAGAGACCAGGGCTGGCCCTGTCACCAGTGATCAGATGGAGCATCTGATCAAAGCAGTGGAGCATGTGGCTGACAATGTGGTCAGCCTAACTGTGGCTCAGCAGGAGGCTTTGAGGAACTTTTACCAGTTCACCCAGTCTTATGAAACCTACATCGAAGAACATTTCGAGTTTTTGGTGCCAGACATGCCCTCAGAGCAGGACACCACTGACAATGAAGACAGGGATGCTGAGAGGCTTGATGAAGAGCTGGCAGGGCTGAGGGAGGAAGAAGAGGAAAGCCAGTCCTGGTCTGAGTCAGGTGACCAGACTGGTGCCAGTTCTGCTGGGTCCCAGGTCTAAAGTCATGTGCATGTAGTGTAGTTATTCTTTTTGTTGTGTACACCTGTGAATGCCAATGCCGACACCCAGTTCTGGTCCTAAGGTGTGAAAGAAAGCAAATAAAAGTAAAGTAAAGAAATCAAGACATAGTAACTATGAGATAGGAGAGACAGATAAGGGGAAAAGAAGCTTGAGACCAGTTCTATGTTATTTCTTGAAAGGACCAGGCTTGTCTGGGTACCAGTCATGATATTCTTGGACAAGTTCTGAGGTGTTGTCCAGCTCTGTTGCTAATACCCAGGTGGTTTCTTCATCAGTTCCCTCATAACTGGTCCACCAGACCAGGTACTGCAACCAACACCTCCTGTGCCAGTTGACCTTTGAATTGAGTATTTCCACTACTTTGAATTCTAAGTCGCTGTTGACATCTACTGGTGGGGGTGGAGGTTGAGTCCAGTTGGGTATGGTATTTGGGATGGCTGGTTCAAGTTGGGATATGTGGAAGACCAGGTGTACAGCACACATAGAGTCTGGTAGATGCAGGGTGAACAAGTGAGAGCCAGCCTGGGCTATTATGGGATAGGGCCCAAGGTTCTTCTTGCTCAGCTTCTTGGAGGGCTGGGTCAACTGGAAATACCTGGCTTTTACATAGACACTGTCACCCACTTTGAAGTCCAGGGCTGGCATGTGCTTAGCATCTGCCAGTCCTTGGTAATGTTGCTAGGCAAGAGCCATTTCTTCACAAAGGTATTGGTGTAGTGAATCTAAGTTGACTGCATAATCACAAGCCCAGTTGGATGTGAGATTGCACTCAGGGAAGACTGAGATATTAGGGTGGTAACCCTTATTAGCAAAGAAGGGTGATACTTTGGTCATAGTGCTGGGTGCATTGTTGTAGGCAAACTCAGCTAGCAGTAGTAGTTGGCCCAGGTGTCCTGCTGATAGTTGCAGTAGACCCAGAGATACTGTTCAAGGGTCTGATTGGTGTGCTCTGTCTGACCATCCCCCTCTGCATGATACCTGGAGGTGAAATGTAGACGCATGTCTAGAGCTTTACCTAGAGACCAGAAGAAGTGGGATATGAACTCTGATCCCCAGTCTGAGGTTACATGGGCCAGTATACCATGCTTAGAGAACACGTGCATGAGGAAGAGCTTGGTGAGCTCAGGGGCTGTGATGGTGTCATGAGTAGGTATGAAGATGGCTTGCTTTGATAGCTGGTTGACTATGATGAGAATGGCAGTAAAGCTGGTTGAGGCTGGGAGTTGCTCTATGAAATCCATCAAAATGGAACTCCATGGCTTCTCTGGCATGGGGAGCTGCTTGAGCAGGCCAAAAGGCCAGTGGCAGGGTACCTTGGCCCAGGCACAGGTAGTACAAGACTGGACATAGTCCTTGACAAATGTCCTTAGGCCAGGCCAGGTGTATTCATGCCAGATGAGTTCTAGAGTTCTGTTTTGGCCAAAGTGGCCAGACAAGGGGTGATCATGTTTAAACCTCAAGACACAAAGGCAAAGGTCATTAGAGTCCGGTACATAGATTCTGCCATCCAGGCAGAGGAAGCTGGTGTCATCAACTGACCACTGGGAATCTGATGTATCTGAGAACTGGACTTGGGCAACCAGGTCTGAGGGTAGGGCTGAGAGGATATCATTGTGTAACTTCTCCATGTCCATCAGTGCAACAGCACATAGGACCAGGTATTCAAGGTAGGTGGTGCACAGGGAGGTGGCTAGCTGTTCCTGTGTGAAGACTGGTCTGAGGTTCTGTGGGTTGACCTGGGCATAGTTGCTATCCCCCTCTCTGGGGTAGATGTCCCATTGTCTAGTTAGGGCATCAGGCTTAGCACCAAGCTTACTGGGTCTGAACTGGATAACCATATTGAACTGTGACAAAAACTCAGACCAGCATGCCTGGCACCAGGTTAACAGCTTTGAGGTGGAGAAATACTCCAGGTTCTTGTGATCAGTGACAATGTCAACTGGTACTGCAGAGCCTTCCAAGTAATGCTGCCATGTCCAGAATGCCTTGAAGATTGTGAATAATTCCTTATCATGGGTGTCATAATTTAGCTCCAGGGCTGTCAGGGTATGAGAATAGAATGCGACCAGCTGGATTTGACCATCACCACCAGTGATGGACAAAATACCAGCTATGGCATAATCAGATGCATCAGTCTTGACAGTAATAGGAGCATCTGGGGAGAAGTGAGTTAGGACCAGGGCAGTGGTGAAGGCCTGCTTGAGTTTGTTGAAAGACTGGCAGCACTCCTCAGAAAAATTCCAGGGAGCACCTTTGCATGTCAACCAGGTTAAAGGTACCACTATGTCCAAGTAGTCAAAAATGAACCAGTGATAGAAGTTGGTGAAGCCCAGGAAGGACTGAATGTCCTTTACCTTCTGGGGCTCAGGCCAGTTGCAGATGACTTTGACTTTTTCTGAGGACATGGTAAGGCCAGTTGGGGACAAGTGGTAACCCAAATATTCCACAGAGTCCAAGTGGAATTCACACTTCTCTGGTTTGGCATACAGGCCATGCAACCAGAGCCAGCAAAGAACCTCCTGGACATGCTGCTTGTGTGATGATTGATCTCCAGAGTAGATTAAGATGTCGTTGAGGTAGATGACAATGCAGACATCTAGCATATCTGCAAAGACTGAATTGATGAACTGCTGGAAGGCAGCTGGGGCATTGGTAAGACCAAAAGGCATCACCAACCACTCATAAGACCCATAGCACATTCTAAAGGCTGTTTTCCACTCATTGCCAGGTGCAATCCAGACAAGGTGGTATGTGTGCCTCAAGTCAATTTTAGTGTAGATTTTGGCACAACTAGGGGAGTCTAATAGGTCAGATATTAATGGTCGGGGGTACTGGTCTTTCTTGGTGAGCTTGTTAAGGCCCTGGAAGTCAACACATAACCAGAGTGAACCATCCTTCTTCTTTACGAAGAGGACCAGTGCAGCATAGGGGGAAGAAGTGGGCTGGATGAAACTGGTAGTCAGGTTTTCATTGATGAAGGCCCAGAGAGCTTGCAGCTTGACCAGGGACAGCAAGTAGATGGTTCCTATGGGTGGTGTAGTACCCTCTTCCAATTCAATCTTAAGGTTGTACTCCCAGTGTGGGGGGAGAGTAGAAGCCTTGGCTTTGCTAAAGACATCAGCAAAGTCATGGTAGTCCTTTGGTACACTGGCCAGGTCTGGTGCAGGACTGGTAGAGGCAGACCAGGCCAGGTCCAGGTCCAGTGGGTGTAGATGAAGTTGGAATTGGGTAGATCCTTCTAGCTTACAAGCATGTACATATGCAGCTGCATTGATCAGGGCAATAGGGGGAGCTTTCAGGGGGGTGCGAACCAGTGAGTTGACAGATGGTACAGATGGTGCAGGGCTGGGGTTGGGTTGGTCAGGTAGACTGGGTTTGGGAGGACTGGTTAAGACCAGTGTGGCAGGGGGTGTTGATGGGGTTGGCATTCCTCCTGTAGATGTCCAGAAAGTTAGACTGCTCAATACCCAATCAATCAATGGATTGTAGCAGGTGAGCCAGTCATGTCCAAGGACTATCTTACATTCAGAATCCAATGGGGCTAGAAACAGGGTTACTGGGGTGACATTGCCAGTCACAAACTGAACTGAAAGATCTACTGCTTGAGTGATAACAAAACTTGACAACCCATCAAAGAGCCAGAGTTGGATAGGGGACACAGGGTAAGGGGCAAAAGAGTGTTGATTAACAAAATCTTTATCTATGAAGCTATGTGTGGAACCAGAGTCCACTAGAGTATGAAACCAGGGTAAATTGTGACTGACAATAGAGACATGGGGGGTTAATGAATTTGGATTGGAAAGAGCAGATGTGTTGAGACAAGCCTCCATGAGTGCACAGCCAGAGTCAATGCACCTCTCAGTCTGTGTGGAGTCCTGAGAGCTGCTACCTATTTTTTTTGCCTCGGGGGCAGAGCCTGAGGTTGAGGCTGGTGCTGCCTCAGAGGTTGCCACAACATGAGCCTTGGCTTTGCTGGCTTTCTCAGGACACTTATCTGTGAAGTGTCTGGTGCCCCCACAGAACATGCAAAGATTATTGTCTCTGTGACACTTGCACTCCTCTGGTGTCAGCTTGCTGTCTTCGCCTAACTCGCTCGAGTCTGGCTTGGGTGTGTTAGAGCCAGTCTGACTGGTTGAGGTGGGTTTGGATGAGGGCTGGCTACCAGAGTTGCCATTTCCAGAATTATTGCTGGTGTTGGACTTCTCTTGACCAGGCTTAGACTGGTTGTTGTGACTGGGGTTGGGAGTCGACTTGTTACCAGAGGATGACCCCTTGTGCTTACTGGACTGCTGAATCTCTTCTTTGCACTCCCAGTAATGCACATCAATCTCCTGAGCTAGGTGGCAAAGCTCATGCAGGGTTCTTGGTTTGCCAACCTGGCAGACCTCATCTTTGATGCAGTCTGGGAGACTGGTGTAAAAGAAGTGGCACAGGGCGCCATCACTGTATCCCTGGACTTGTGAGGCAAGCCAGTTGAACTTGACCATGTACTTGTTGACCCGGTGATTATCTTTCATCTGAAGGTGGTCCAGCTGGCTTTCAGTGTCAGCCACTGGGTCATGAGGTCTGAAAGTGGTTTGAAGTTCTATAATGAACTCCTTCCAAGAGTCCATCCAGTAGGGCCAGTCCTCTGGGTCTTCAGTCCCAAGTAAGTCCAGTTTGAACCACTTGAGAGCCATCCCTTTCAGGAATGGCTGTACAAAGGTGACCTTAGCCTGGTCACTTCGAAAGGCCTGGGGCCAGTCCCAGAAGTTGAGTTTGCACTGGATAAGAAAAGTGCACAGCTTCTTTGGGTCTGTCCCATCAAAGGTGTCCAGTTCACACAACTTGGTTCTAGAAGAGGACTCAGAGCTGGTGCAAGCATTGCATGCAAGAAGCTCGATGGCCTTGGCAAGGTTGTCTAGCACAGTTACACCTGGCTCAACATCATCCTCTGGGAGGGGTTCTTCATTGTCATTGTCCAGTTCATCTCCTGGCCCATCGTTGCCAGGACCATCATCACTGGGGTCATTACCCCTGGGATTGAAGTCATCTGGTTCGTCCGGGTCCAGTTCATCATCCAGATCATTGGTGGGTGTGGGAGGTCAATTAGGAGTGGGAGTAGTGGATTTACAGGCTGAGAAGCCCCTGAAGTTGCTGACTTCACCAGGTGACCTTCTGGCTGTCCTTAAGGACACCAGGGCAGTGGCATGGCACAAGTTGACTGCTGAGGTGGAATCTGGGTTGGTGGTAGCATGTGCCTGTGCTGCTTGAGTTCTGGTTTGGGTAGGCATGCCAAGGCTGTGATACTGAGGTTTGAACAGAAGGGTGGTGACCCACACAAGTGTGAGTCTGAAATACTGTTAAGTCCAGGTCTTCACCAGTCCAGGGCCAGTCCAGAGTCCAGTCAGGGGTCAGAGGGTAATACAAGGTTCTAAGAGATTTGGACTGTTGGACTTAGCAACTGATGGTGCAGTGCTATTCCCTTGCATGGGCCATAGTCCAGTTGAGAGGTAGAAGACAGAGAACAAGAGGGACTGGATTAAGACAAGACTAGATTGATTTCAGACTGAGGCTAAAACAGATTATCCTACAGCTTAAATACTAGAAGTAACCTAAGTGTAACGTAGCACCAGAGACCAGTCTGCACCAGTACAGTGATGATTGGTAAACATATTGGTAAGTAGTGTTACAAAGAATATTATCAAGCAAGAGTATGAACAAAGGATTACTGGGAACTGGGGCAGGACTAGTGGCTGGGCCAGGTGTTACACCAGCCCAGTACCAACTGAGTGAACAACTTGATTGGGCACTGCCTTGCAGTGCCTCATGAGCTAACACATTTCTGGGTCAAAGGGTTAAGGCCAGGACTGGGGCAAGGGTTGGATGACACCAGTTGAGACTGGGGTAGAGCTGGTCTAGAGTAGTCTGGACATGGTCATGACAGCTATGTGCCACTCTCACAGATCTTGGGCTCACCAGGACACACATAGACTGGGGAGTACTCTACAGTCACATAGGACCAGAAATCCTCATCCTTGCCAGCCATGTTGATGACTGCACTGTAACAGGCAGTTCCCCATTGTTAATTCACTCATTCAAACAGGAGATTAGCACTTGTTTTAAAATCTCCAACTGTTAAGTATGGGTTTACCCTCAGGTGACTGGGCTTCAAGACCAGGTGACAGGGGCTAAGTCTGGGTGGCCAGAATCAAGGCCAGGAGACAGGGGCCAAGTCTGGTTGGACCAGAGTTAGGGCTGGAGGTCAGGGGTTAAGTCTGGAGGACCAGACTTAAGACTGGGAGCATGGGAACAAGACCAGTAGCATGGGAAACCAACCAGTCTTGGGGTGTGCACAGGGGGAAGCCAGTCTGGGGTTGGATCTACCTCCCTTGGTCTCAGCTTATGTGCTGTACCCTTATGCAAGCCAGGGAGAGGTCTAGGACAGGGGCCAGGGATAGCTTAAGGCTTGGCCTTAGCTATAGAGTAGTCTTGAGGGGTAATACTGAATTGATATTCTGACTGGAGTGCTATGAAGTATGTACTGGGGTTAAATACACAAGGCTGGTCCAGAGTAATGAACATGAAGCCAGACTTGTTAATAAGCTATTAGTGAGATGATTAGCAAGGTGAGGACAGCCACAGAGGCTGTGCCAAGACTAATAGTCTAAGTCTGGGTGACCAGCATAACCAGAGTTGGACACAGGTTTGTACCATAAGCAAAAGTCAGATGAAAGGACTAGACTAAATATAGTACAAACAAAGGAAAACAGACTGGGGTTATGTCTGGGTGACCTGGATGTGGACCTGGGAGGACCAGGGTGGAGCAGCACAAGGCTGGGAGGCCAGAATGGACTGGAGACAGGGGTAAAACACCAGACTTAAGCTATTTAGACTGGAGTTGGGTTTCCTAGGGCCAGAGTTGGGTTTTCTAGGCCAGACTAGGACCAGACTTGACTGGAGTCAGGGGCTAGGGGTCCAGACTGGACCAGGATTGAGTCCAAGAGTCATGGACATGACACCAACCTAGGGCCTATCAGTTGGCTACTTGGAATGAAGGTGACACAGAATAGAGAAACCTGCACCATATCATTATCCCAGCAGTCCTATGTTGAGGCCATTCTGATGAAATATAACCTCACTGACTGCAAGCCTGCTGCAATTCCAATGGACCTCAGAATAAAACTCTCTCACAGAGAAATTCCACAGCCAGCCAAAGAAGCTGCATGCATGAAAAATGTACCCTACCATGCCACTGTAGGCTCCCTCATGCACCTTGCTGTTGGAACACATCCAGACATTGCATTCACTGTCTCCACAGTCATGCAGTTCAATAACACACCCAACATGACTCACTGGGAAGCTGTAAAACAAATCTACAGGTATATTGCAGGCACAAAAGTGCTCACTTTGATGTTCAGAAATACAGAACAAGGCCTCAAGGGCTATACTAATGCAGATGGAGCTTTGCAGGAGCATTGATGTGCTACAAGTGGATATGCCTATCTACTGGATGGAGGAGCTATCAGTTGGGCTTCACAGAAACAAGAACTCATAACACTCTTGACTGCTGAAGCAGAGTACATCACAGCAACTCATGCAGCCAAAGAGGGCCTGTGGCTTCGACAACTCATTGGGGAAGTTTTCCAACCACTCAAATATCCTATCCCACTATATTCCAACAGCCAATCTGCCATCACACTCACCAAGGATGGCAGTTATCATGCTCACACCAAGCACATCGATATACAATACCATTTCATTTGTTTTGCTGTGGAAAATCATTCCTTTCATTTAATTTATTGTCCTACTGATGACATGGTTGCCGATACCCTTACCAAACCTTTACCTAGCATCAAGGCGAAACACTTTGCATCTGCACTCAGACTTCATTCCAATTGAGGGGGAGTGTTGAGAATGCATTCCAGAATTACAGTAACCTCTCAGAGTTTCACCCAGAGGGCTTGGAGTTTCCCCCCAACCCTCAGAATTAAATTCTGATGTCACCATGCCTACTAATTACAGTACTATAAATTTTCCACACCATTCTTTTCCACCTCAGTGACTACTTTGTACACTGAGGTGAGCATACCTATACTTACATTTGTTTACTTGGTACTGATGTAGTGTAGATACTCATAACTTCATTAGGTACCAACATAGTGACTACTTTGTACACTGAGATACTCATAACTTCATTACAGGACAGTGTTGAGCACAGATGACCATAACCATCCAGAGTAGTACTTATGAGCACTGATGATTGCTGCATCATCCCTTGGGGCATCCCAGAGGCCAGCAGCAATCTGCTGCCTGTCCTGTTCCTTCTCTAAAGTAATCTGTTGTTCATACATTGCAGTACATATCACCTTTGCCTTGCCACTAACCATGGAATGTTCTTCTTTCATTGCATACCCTGGATGCTCAGTAAAATGGTCCCACCACCACCCCCAGCTTGACCATTTCTTACCTGCCATGAATCTGACTCAAGATACTAGTGTCACCTTTGCATACTTGGTTGAGGATCAAAGTGTGCACCCAAGGGCACATGTATTCAACATGCTCAGGCTGTGACACTGCATGCACATGGCCACACATCAATTGTCACAAGTGATAAGCACAGCTGCAGAAATTTCTATCTAGGGGAGGACCCAGAAACCATAGAAAAGTCATGTTCAAACATACATTTACCAACATTCACTGACTTTCTCACAGTTCACAGTCACTGACCATGACCTGTGTTCACTGACTGGCAGAACACTGCTGTAGTCCCTTGCAAAGTTTTCTCTTCAGCTTACCATCCATCCTACGAGTGAGAATGCAGTGTTACTGGATCAGTGCGTGCAGTAGTAAATGATGTAATAACTTTAATTATGTGTGACAGTTGCTACGGGATGTAGCATGTCATTCTACTTCTTCGCCTGAGGTAAAGTCCTGCGGTAAGCCTCCGCAAGTTCTTTTTGGATAATAGGAAGGACAGGCATATGCGTCTGAGAAGAAACATCAGCATCCTCCCCTCAGACGGTGCATTGTGATCACTTACCCTGTACTCCATGCTGAATTCTCCTTTGCCCTGTGTTACGCCACGGAGTTGACTCGAGTAGCCGAACATGTCGTTCAAAGGGACTTCTGCAGTGCACACGAACTCCTCATCTCGTACTTCGCTATCCAAAATCGTACCTCGCCGCTGGTTCAGGCTCCCGATGACAGCACTCTGGAACTCCGATGGAGCAACAACTTCAACTGTCATGATAGGCTCGAGTATGATGGGCCTCGTTTGCATATAAATTTCCCTGAATGCGCTAATTGTTGCGATACGGAATGCCAATTCAGAAGAATCCACAATATGGTAGCTGCCATCTTGGAGAACCATGCGACAACCCACAATTGGATTACCCGAAAGGGTACCCTTCTCCAATGCTTCGAAAAAACCCTTCCACACTCGTCAGCCTAGGCAGATGGTACCAACCGAAATAAACACACTTTTTCACATGCGGGGATATAGTTAGACGGAATAGCCCCACCCATGATGAGACTTTCGAACTGCGTGTCGCGGCCAATTTCAGGATCAAATTCCATAGGTTCCACGTAGCCAATGACACGCGCAAACTGGCCAGCGCCTCCCGTCTGCTTCTTGTGAGTGAAATGAAAATCTGCACGCTGAGTAACGGCTTCGCGATATGCGACGCGCGGCTTGCCCGTGGTACATGCCACATTATATTCACGCCTCATGCGTTCCACGTAAATTTCCAGGTGAAGTTCCCCCATTCCGGAAATAATTGTCTAGGGATCACCGAGGTTAGATACGATCAAGTAACCCCTCGATTACTTACTTCTTTGCTTTCCGGGTCAATATGAACCTTGAAAGTAGGATCCTCCTTTTGAAATCGGCTGAGTGCACGAGAGAAGTTTGGGGTTTCCTGGCCTATGGGTTTGATCGCAAGCGATATGACTGGCTCCGGTACATACATTGATGTCTGTCACAACGGGTGATATGCATAAAGACATTTACCAACTCAAAGCCGACTCACCATAGAGAAGCTGGTAGTTCCGTCAGTGAAAGTATCACCGGAAGAGCATTCAACGCCAAAAACCGCACAAATCTCCCCGGGACCAATGGAATCAATATCCTGGACATTAGTTGCAAAGGCTGTCTCGACCGATGTCGAACACACTCACTTCCATCTCATTACTGTGCATACGAACTAAGCGAGGGACTTTGACCTTTTTGTCTGTGCGGGCGTTGAAGACGTAGGAGCCTTTCTTCAGGGTACCCTGATACACACGCATGTAGGTCAGTTGACCAAAGCGACCCTCCTCCAATTTGAACGCCAATGCAACAAGAGGCGCTTCAGAAGCTGGGACGAGAGAGATTGGAGGAGCCGCAGGTTGAGTGGTATCGTGCGCCGTAACCGTCGACTCAGCTGGGTTAGCAAGGTATGAACATACTCCGTCAAGTAATGGCTGCACCGCAGTGTTCTTGATTGCCGAGCCAAGAAAAACGGGTGAAAATTTCAGTCCGACGGTCGCTCGACGAATAGCTTCGGCAATCTGCACATTCGTCGGCATCTCGTCACACAAAATGAGGTCACCAATCTGCTCGTCGACCTCCGCTAGCTGTTCAATGAGCTCTACACGTTTTTCCTTTGCAAGTTCCAGAACTTCTGCGGGAATTTCGTCGGACTCGACAACGTTAATACTAGATGAAGGTAAGCCAGCGACGAGAGACAGCACAACGCACTTCACATACCCTTTCTCTCCTTCGTTGTACACTGCTTTCCAACGAACAAGATCAACAACGCCCCTGAGTTCATCTTCTACCCCGATCGGAACCTGCACGGCAGCGGCAGCGATCTTAAGCTTAGTTCGGATTTGGTTGATAACCCTCCAAGGGTTGGCACCGGGCCTACACAGTATATTCAACCTATGAGGAAATCAAAGCAGATATCCACACACCTGTCCATCTTGTTAACGAAAGATATACGAGGAACATTGTATCGGCGCATTTGACGATCAACGGTGGTCGTTTGGCTCTTGAAATCCAATGAATATTCGATTACGTTTCATTACTAAACCCATACCTGAACGCCCGCCACAGCACACAGTACCAAGATTGCGCCATCGAGCACTCTGAGAGCACGTTCGACCTCTATTGTGAAGTCGACGTGGCCTGAAACCCGAGACGTCAATGAAGTACCACGGCGGAGAGGTACAGAGACATACCGGGAGTGTCAATAATGTTGATGGCATACTTGTCCTTGTCACCGGTTATTGGGGACGTCGCATTCCAATCGCAGAACGTCGCTGCGCTTTGGATGGTAATGCCTTTCTCGCGCTCCAGCTCCATGCTGTCCATCTTGGCGCCGACAGCGTCTCGGCCACGGACCTGAGTGGAGTCGGTATGTTAAGTAAAGAATGGATCATAGAGGCCGCCAAGGGTGTGACCACAAAGGTGCACATCAACTCACTTCATGGATGTCTCGAATTCGACCCGTGTAGTACAGAATACGTTCTGTTAGAGTAGTTTTCCCTGAATCAATGTGGGCGGAGACACCAATGTTTCTCTGAAAATTAATTCTCCTTATATCGGCCTCAGAGAGCTCATACTTGGGGGACTCCAAGGACGAATGGGACGTCTTGCGCGCCACCGCGGCTGCAGACGCAGCGCGTCTCCCAACGCAGGAGACAAGAAGGCAAGTTGGCAGCGACCTGGTACCTTTGAGCGCCCAGCTCCATGGAGTGGGCACTCGACGTGGTATCTGCATGGGTGAAGCTGCTCGTCAGTTCTCAAAACCAAATTTTCGCTTAGTAGTCTTCATGTGGTAGCTTATGTAATGCTTAAGTCTTTCGCTTTATGTGGCCATGTCTCTACTTCCGCTGACGAAGGTAGAGACATTCGCCGAGATCTAGTGCACTTGGTTAGCCTTTTATAAAATGCTCGGTCAAGCTTACAATACACCGGGGGTTCTAGCGAGCCGGGGTAATGTGCTTGAATTTCAGACTCTTCGTGTACAAAGCACATGTCTACAACCCATGAAAATCTACGCCATTCACTGATTCTACCCGGAGAAAACACCTGGTGCAACATCTACCCCGAAAGCGCTCTTCGCAAAACCTCTCATGTTCCTCTCTAGCTCATCCTCAAATCCCTCACTCGCCATGCCGAATAGAGTCCTGATCCACTGTCGTACTTTACTCGCCCAGAACGCCAGGTCAATCGAGAACATCATGATTCTAAACGACATATAGCGCCAGTATTCTCTCATTCGTTGTCGAAAGGTGAGATTTGTTGTGGTAGTCAACAACCGCGAAGCCCAGTAAGCGGTTATCTTGATGCGGTTGACGGGAGAACCAAGAACATGGTTGTTTCCTAAAGGAAATACGACCTTAGGTGCATCAGTAATCGTGTCTCCTCCCAGCTCCAAGATGCTACTCGTTTTCTGCGACAGTACCGTTGCAGATGGAGCTCTCACAGGTATTGAAAGTGTGCCGAATTTCTCCGTTGTTGATATAGCAGGTCTGATGTCTGTTTTGTCGCACCAGTACATGCCCTATGCCAGTTTGCTACCAACGTTCTGCGCCCTTGTAAGCCACCTCTGACAATCAGAGAAACGGCTTATACAAAGATTCATGCCCATGTCAGTGCGAGCCGTCCAACAGACCCCCGTGTATGTTGCTGCCCATTTCAACTAGCTAAAAAAAAAGATACCAGTGACGATAACCCGAAGCGTCAAATAGTCCTTTATATGAGTGGGGTCGGCTCTGAATCCGATTGACACTGCGAGAGCCCGGCTACACTCAGAATTGCTGTAAACTCGTTATGAATGAAAGCTCAAAGAAACATCGTGTTCCAGAAAAGCCGGAAAATATACGACGAGTATACGAAGCTGTGTGATCACCAGGAGAGATCTCATGACCGTTTTGCGTGTACTGCTCATAAGACCCTAACACTTCCTGTATAGCCGTCCAAGTGGAGATATCGTACCATGAAGAGTAGCAGAACCGAAGGCATGACAATGCCACCTCCTCACCTAGCTCATGGCTTTTGGAAAGCGAGAGTTGCCTAGAGCATTCTAATTAAATTTCGGAAAATTTGGCATTTAAATCAACATACACAATGTCAATCAGTGAAGGTATGTCTGCGAATATACCTTTGCGAGGTCTTTGAATGCAAGAAATCGCTGAAAAGCAAGCTGCCTATACGCTGGGGTCTCCATGCCTCCATCAGTTTGGTGGTTGTACCCTAAGGGAGTGATGCACTTCACAACCTCAGTTGGAGCTTCGGGATACTGGCCAGTCACAACTGCATTGCTAAGCATTTTGGTGACAGGAACCAAGTAGAAGGTTGGTCGTGTACCAACCATTGTGATGCATGGAATAGTCATGGCATCAAGGGGGACAAGTCCTCTGGTCTGCCGTTCCTCGTTATTGTACTGGTACACAGCAATTGCCTTTGCGATGACTTGTGGTTCAGGGTGTGTTGAACCAAACATTGTTTTGTCCCCTTGCAAAACAAGCAGGACCATTGATTGTCGATTGACTATACAGACATCCATTTGTGCAGTTTGGCGATCATCGCCACAGATTGTCAACGGGATAATGTTGCGACCAGAGACTATTGAGTTCCGTTCCTCGAAACCCAATAAGCGGAGGGTCTCATAGTAAAAGTCGTCCATGAAAGATTCTTGACCGCCATAGGTGGCCCAGTCAAGGCGTGAGAGATATCGGACAGTGTGGTCCGGGAGATTCGATTCTGCACCAACAGTGGAGTTAACGAGAGAGGGGTCTAAATTTGTCAATGGTAGTTCAGAGTTTCGACGGAAGAATTCTCCAAATGACTGGGTTTTAATGGTGATATTATATGCCATCAACTCGTAGGTGGTCCAATCGCTGCCCGACTTTGGAGATCGGATAAGGTTAGCCATTCGATCAGCAATCCTGTCTTTCAGCAAAGTAAGAGGGCAACCAAAAGCCTAGAGTACTACCTTTCTCTCACCTATGATAATTTCGTTTTTACTTCGAAGAGGTCAAGCGTAAAGGAGCAATGGTTACAAGATGGACGGAATATACTGGTTTCAAGCTCTGCTTTGTATCAATGGCATGAAGCCTCCCTTACTCAACCGCCCCCGACATGTCACGTGACAGTCGAGCGGCATCTTTTGGACACTAGTATTGTTTGGTGTCTTCTGAGTCTGACATACACATGTTTTGTACAATGCAACCCTTGTTATCTTAGGCCCTGGGCTCACAGATGCCTGCTCAAACTGTCTGTCATCTCTGGCTAAGCTGCAACTTGTCTATTGTATTTGTATAAAAAAAAATGTATGCACATGTACTACTGGACACTGACTAGCACACAAAAATGCATGCTATAGAGCAAAAACACAGTAGTCACAAGTCAGAAAGGAAAACAACAAAAATAAAGCACATAAACTATACACCATTTGAAAGGTCTCGTCAAGTAGTACCTTATTCCGGAAAAGAGAAGTAGAACGGCGCAACGGGCGAGCTATCGTGCACAGACCTCTATCGCCTGGGGGAGGGAGGAGAGACCCTCGAACAACAACAGCTGGGGTAATCAACACCAAACTATGGTAGATGGTAGGGCACCCGCAGACATTCACGGAGGAAAAGGAACCACACTACTTCGACCACCCAATCCAGAGCTATATCCAAAGTTGCGTCAATACGAAAACAGGCATATCTCGACAATAGCTGCACAGAGCTGGATGACCAAGGTATCCCCAGGAAGGGTTAAGCGAGGGGGACGAACTGCCCAAAAAGCGAGAGGAACAGCGGAGAACCGTGTGAGATACGATCTCGAGTCCTCAAAGGTGGTGATTGGAGAGTCGCCTGAACGACGACTGGGGGGATCAGCGCAAAACACTGGGCGATGGTAGGAACACCTAGATGAGTGCGGATGGCACATATATGAAGTGCATCACCTGTTTATTTGTCGATTCATTCAACGTCCGTGTCGAGAATCCCCAGTGAACAAAGCCATCTTCGGGAGAGTCATACCTGCCTGGCAACAGTTTCCTTGCTATTTACTACTGCTGAATAGGCAGAAGTACGACCAAAGCACTGTACGAGGACGTCCCGGATCAGACTGAGATCTGAGAGAGCAATGAACGTTCAACGATGACGATCTATTTCAAACTATTTCGCCTGACCTTTTGACTCGATGTTCGGTGCAGCGTATACGAAGTCGAAGTGGCCTCAGTAGTTACTGGGCTCAGTTGTTTCCCGTATCAGAAGCCAACGCAGTCGGGTCAACCACGCTACCGGTAGTACCCATCCACACAACAACATTTTATGTAAGTCTTTTCGCTATGTGGTATGTCTCTACTTCCGAGTCTTTTATAAAATGCTCGATTAAGCTTACAATACACCGGAGGTTCTAATGAGCCGGGGTAATGTGCTTGAATTTCAGACTGTTTGTGCGCAAAGCACATGTCTACAACCCATGAAAATCTACGCCATTCAGCGATTCTATCCGGAGAAAACACCTGGTGCAACATCTACTCCAAAAGCGCTCTTCGCAAAACCTCTCATGTTCCTCTCTAGCTCATCCTCAAAACCTTCACTCGCCATGCCGAATAGAGTCCTGATCCACTGTCGTACTTTACTCGCCCAGAACGCCAGGTCAATCGAGAACATTATGATTCTAAACGACATATAGCGCCAGTATTCTCTCATTCGTTGTCGAAAGGTGAGATTTGTTGTGGTAGTCAACGACCGCGAAGCCCAGTAAGCGGTTATCTTGATGCGGTTGACGGGAGAACCGAGAACCTGGTTGTTTCCTAAAGGAAATACGTGAACAATGGGAATGACATGGAAACACACCACAAACCTTGCACTATTCGCATGTTACGGCCGAGGAATATAAGCTCCTTCGGCATCTTATCTGTATCGTACAGGAAGTTCTTCAGTCTTTCCTTCATCTGCAAGCTCCGCTCGTATTGATTCATGGTGCCGTTTTCAGAATCGCCGCTCCCGTCTTCATCCCTCCTCATCCTGAAGCTCACTGGCCTCATTAAAGTGGCACTTGCAAAGAGGTCGGGAGCTCCTATTCCCCAAGATGTTGTGATGGCCTCTACTGTATCCCAGTCTGTGGCAAAGAGGGCCCTCCAGAGCTCGGCATATTTCCGTCGGAATTCATCTCCTACCCTGACATACAAGCCGTGGTCCAGTAAGACAAGTTGAGGGTACATCCGATGTTGAGGGTGTGGGCGAATGATAATGTTTCCTGGGTGGGGATCACAGTGTACCCAACCCCAGCTGAACATCTGTGCGCTGAACAACTCGACCATCGTCTGCATGATTGCGCGGAGCCCACCCCTTAACTGCACGCCTTCAAGGGACGGATGCAGTGGATGTAGCCCAGGGCGCTTGTCCTCGCCCATGAGCTTCCGAATTCCTGAACGATCGCTGAGACGAACGCCATCAACCCATTCGGCGGTGAGCACTCTTCTCGTGGAGTATTCCGTGAACACTTTTGGTATATGCACCTTTCCGCTAAGCCGCGGCTCCGTGGCAATGAATTTGGCTGTTGTGATGGCATTTCTTGCCTCCTGCAAGAAGTCAAGTTCCTCGCGAAGATGGCGAGAGATGAAATCTGCGGCATCCAGGGGACGTCATCCGTCATATGAGCATGAACACGCAACAAACCCACACACCAACAGCAAAACAGGCAGGCATATCAAACCAACTTTCAAACATCCACATCACTATGCGGAAAGCGCCCAAGTCCCACTCCACTTGCTTGCTTACATCTGGCTTTTGGATTTTAACTGCAACCCATTCACCAGATTGAAGTCTTGCACGGTGGACCTGGGCTATACTCGCGCTAGCGACAGCTTGTTCTTCGAACTCCGCGAAGACTCCATCAGGACCGGCTGGCGAACGGCCAAATTCTGACTGGAATACTGAGAGGATGGATGAATAGGGTATTTGTGGCGCGTCGTCGAATAGGCGGCTGAACCTATCCTGCATGGGGAGGGGCATCAGAGCCGCATTTGCACCGATAGCCTGGCCTGCAATACGGAACAACATCAGGAAAGGGAGACTGCCTGCGAGATGGAAGGTGATCACCTAACTTAATGTAAAGGCCGCCATTGGATGTCAGTAGGTTGTATATTCTGTCCGCGACTCTCTCATGAAGTTGCGGTATTTGATTTGCCTTCTCTGGCTGGAAGTTGAGTTTGTAGTCCAGGGTGATGAGGGTACACTGAGAAGGACATCAGTAACCACACGGAGTCTTTGTGGAGCATAGAAGTTCAAAATATGGCGCAAAGTATTACTGTACAACACATGTAGAACACGCATAACGGCCCACAGAAGCTGCTGAGGGGAAAGAACACATACAACGAACTAACGAAAGTTGCAGGACTAATGCTCACTGTGCATAACGTCCGAATGTTTCGCGCCACGGCGGAAGCATTAAGCTGCTTGTCGGCAAACCAGAGCACACCAAGCCCTACCACGGCCAGCGCTGTTCGCCGGCTATAACAGAAGAGGCGTGAGCGGTGCGGGGCTGGACTTGAGAGGAACAGATGGCGTCGACAGATACGGCGGCTAGTGCCAGGTGACGGGAATGGTGACCGCACCAACATGACGCGATAGAAGGTTTGATTCTGGTGGGGTATCTGCTTAGATCCCGAACAAGTTTCAGATCCAACTGCGTTCCATCTTGGTTTTTTTAAATAGACTGGTAGCCACCGCAGTTTCGACATCGGATTGCATTAGCTAATTAAGTAAGTAAGAGCGTTGGGAGTAATATAAGTGGGGCCGAGTGGCCGCTCGCTCTTCCCCCCAGCAATTTCCTGCTGTACTCGAATGGTACCAACTCCCCTGCATTCCTCCCGTTCATCCCGCCTCATCGCTCCTCTATTCTCCGTTCTGTTCCAACATGTGCCCAGCCTCGCTCGTAAATTTCGTGGTGCCAATGGGGAGCCCACGCTTCTCCACACTTACGCAAAGCGTGCCAGCAGTCAACCTCACAGCACCGAGTACATCATCTTCGCTTGCCTCATACCTGTCCTCGTCCTCTTGTCTGGTGTATTTGCCGGTCTGACATTAGGCTATATGAGCTTGGACGAAACCCAGCTCAACGTGCTAAGTATGAGTGGCACCCCGTCAGTATTAATCCGGGCTATTCCGTCATCACGCTGTCGTACTTAATTTCGTCTGGCCTTTAGACAGCAGAAACGCTATGCCAACAAGATCAAGCCCATCCGCAAGGATGGCCACCTGCTCTTGGTAACCCTATTGTTGGCAAACATGATCGTCAACGAGACGCTTCCCGTTATATCCGATCCTGTCCTCGGCGGAGGCGTGCAAAGCGTTGTCGTCAGCACGGTCCTCATAGTCATGTGAGTCTTTCTCTCAGTGTATTCAACGTTCGCGATGGTCTCGCGAGGTCGCAATTCGTCTCCCTTGCCACGTATCACCGCAAACATTAATCCACGTCTGTGACCAGACACCAATCAAACCTGACCCCTTTCTCCACAGATTCTCCGAAATCATTCCGCAGTCTTTATGCACTCGCCATGGCCTCTACTTGGGTGCCAAAATGGCCGGCTTCACGCAAGCTCTTATATACCTCTTGGTGAGTTGAGCATTCATGTTAACGAGATGCCCACATCAATTTTGTAACAGGGTATAGTGGCTTGGCCAGTTGCGAAATTATTGGAGTTTATCCTCGGCCCTCACCATGGAATCATATACCGTAGAGCAGGTCGGAACTATCGCTCTAACACCTTCCCGGCGCTTGCTGATCTGCGTAAATCCAGAACTCAAAGAGCTGATCGCGATGCACTCCTCCATTTCTTCACTCGGAGGCGACCTAAAGACTGATACTGTTGCAATTATCGGTGCAACCCTCGACTTGCAGGAAAAGGTCGTTAAACAGGTACATCATCTACTGGTCCCGGTTACCTTCCATCCGTCACAATCTGACAGATGCTTCGCGAATAGGCAATGACTCCGATCGAAGATGTCTTCATGCTTTCTATAGATTCCAGCCTGGACTACGATTTACTGAAGAAGATATGCAAAACTGGTCATAGCCGTGTACCAGTTTATGAGGAAGTGGATGTTCCATTGGATTCCTCTGGACGTACCGAGAAGGTCAAGAAGATCATCGGCATCCTTCTGGTCAAGCATGTAAGATCAAATCATTTTCACTTCAGCACAAGTACTCAGTGCTCCTCATACAATAGTGCGTGTTGTTGGATCCCGGAGGTTCGTTGAAACGCTTGTATCGTGAACAGCATTTCTAACTCCGAAGTAGATGCCGTTCCTTTGCGCAAATTGCCTTTGAACAAGGTCCCTTTCGTGCCCAACAATGAGTCGTTACTTGGTATTCTTGATAAGTTCCAGGAAGGTCGTTCTCACATGGCTATCGTTTCTCGTTTGAGTGTGGAAAAGGCTGCATCCGTCAAGAAGGTTGCTAAGCGTTCCCTCACGCAACGCCTTCGCGAGCGTGTGGGTATGGGGGATTCTAGTGACTCTAGCGACGAAGAGAACGACTCGAAGGAGAAGACAGAACGCAAGAGATCAAAGGCTATCTCGTGGGCGGATGATTCTGCCGTTGATAAGGATGAGGACGACGCGGAAGAGAAGCCGAAGCGTGGCCGTAGAAGGCACAGCAAATCTAAGGGGAACGATCAGCATGACATAGAGATGGGCCTATCGGCTGAGCGAGGGGAAAACGAAAAGCAGAAACTTAGATTGCCTCGGGCTTCGCTCGCACTGGAACAGACGATGCCTGCTGACGCTGTTTTAACAAAAAAGGATGCCGAGGACTTCTTGCAGGTTATCGATCCAGCTATCAACCCGCTTGGCATTATCACGCTAGAAGACGTTCTCGAAGGTTAGTTCGTCGTGACCCACAATTCCCTGTTCTGAAGACCCTGAATTTGTAGAGCTCATTGGTGAAGAAATCTACGATGAATTCGATCCCAAGGGTGCAGGTGATATGGTTTCGTCGTATGTCCCAGTAGAATTGTCCCTCGCGAAGACGGACCTCCGCTCCGAGTCAACCCCCGATCTCTCGGCGGCGGTAGCTGATACTTCGTCTCCCCGAACTTCGAAGTCGACTGCCGGCACACCGGTGTTACGCCCACTCACCATGAAAGGACTCGGTTTCTTTCGTTCCAGGAGCGCTCCGCCGAGTCCGCGCGGCAACAACAGAAATCCATCAGCTGCTTTCCGTTCCAGGAAGGATACTCTGACGACCGTCAAAGACCACCACGAACCTGAAACTCCAGATTCGATTTCGTTTGCAGACCGTGTGGACTCCACTTCCGAAACGACCAAAGTCGACAAGAACGATGCCCTTGCGTGCACAACCGCGAGTGTCCCACCCCCAGACGTCCCTCGCGATGCGCCGCTTTCGAGGAAGAACCCACTTGGTAATACGAGCTCTCCAATCCATAACGCTGTTAGCTCCGCCGCGCCGAAGATAACATCACCCTCACCGTCGTTCGAGGCCTTCTTGTTGGAAAGGAAGCGTCGTATCGTCGCTTCTGGCAAGGATTCCGGCTCTTCCGTTGGGTCCCCTAAAGGTGATGGCCGACCTGCGACACCCGGTGCCAAAGCCGGCAGCAAATTCAAGAGCAGTCCACTCGGAGGCGGAGAACGTACGGGTATTGTAGTTGCGGAGAAGATCAAGCAAGACATGAGAGATAAAGAGGAGTGATGCATGAAGCCTGATGGACTAGAGAAGGACGAAGGATTTGCGCACGGTGATCGAATGCTTTACTAGTCGACGATGAAGCTGTGATAGTTCCCCGTTTCCATAATCAATTCCTTGTTGCCTTGCGTTGGTTTTATATTATGCATTTCGATACATGTGGATACTTTCAGAGCTCTTGGATAGTACCGCTTTGCAGAAAAAGTATCCGACCTGCCTGGCTCGAACAGGCGACCTCAAGATGACAGGGTTATCCATTACAGTCTCGCGCTCTTCCAACTGAGCTAAGGTCGGTACATTTCCGACTTCAAACGCTTATAAAAGGGTCCATAGCCACCTTCACGCCATCGACCCCACACGTCCCGAGCGGCGGTGCTTGTCAGTAATGGCCTTCTTGTTGAGACGAGGGGCACTGGCGAAGTTTTTCGCTGTTGCAACTGTTTTGGTCCTTGCACGCTCGCTCTTCTTTTCACAGGATTCTGCACCATCCTCTGTTGCACAGTATCGAGGCTATAACGTCCTCGAACGCGTGACTGGCGTGGACAGGACCCTAAATGTCCAGAAACACAAGTTTCTGCAGGCAAGGGTGGGCAGGGATGAGAGGCCTGACATTCTCGACGACTTGATAGCCGACGGCGTCCGCGACTACTGGAATCGCTTCCAACTTCCGATGTTAGTGTCGGTCCATTTTGATGTGGCAGACCCAGATTTGACGTAGCGTACTTTCCTAGCATGATTGGCAAGGACACTGCGCATGGGGATGCACAGAACGTCCTCGGTGCTGTTGAAAATCTTCTTTCACTCAACGGCTGGGTTGCTGCTTATTGTCCCACTCTGGTTCGGCCGTTCGGCCAGAACAAGAATGTCGACGAAGATGCATACGACGACCTAGCTAAGGAGGACCGTTTGTACTATATCGCTCTTGCCATTCACTCGGCCGACCATTTCTTGCTTGACCAACTGGCTGTGATAGTCCAGCTGGCAAAACGCTTGGGGACTTCCAACTTGTTTGTTTCCATGCTGGATTACGGTTCAACAGATTCGACGGCAACACTCACTGACCTCTGTGAAGCTGTGTTGACTCTCCTTGGCGTTCCGTTCAGAATCCGACGTGTCCCTGGAATGACGGAAGATCCAGCGGCGGCGTACTACCCTCAAGAAGAGGCACACATGCGTAACCTCGCCCTAGAACCGCTCCTCGAGCTCCATAGCAAGCGCCAAATTGCCTTTTACCGCGTCATATGGTTAAAGGGGTTCACCTGTCCAAACGACATTTTGGAGACGCTTCGAGTCAGCATCACCAACGAGGCTGCCATGGTCTGTGGTATGGACTGGGCCGAATCCAGTGGTCAGTTCACCTTCTCGGATAGGTAAGAACTACTTGGCCTTCGTACGCCTTCCACAATAATCATTCATTCCTGGGTTAGGTGGCGCACGCGCGATATCCATGGTGATCAATTCCGACACTCGAAATCATCTTCCAGACCCGATGCCGTTCCTCCTCGGGACAAAAATGGTGCTTCGCGCTATGTTCAGCACCTGCCTTTCCAGGTCTTTTGTTGTGAAGCTGGGACTCACATCGTGGATCCTAGCCAGTCGTACTACAAAGGTTTGACGTATCGTTACGGGACGGACTTCCACAACGCATCGTCTTCCGAGCCCGTCTCTGTCCGTCCGCCCGATGCCCCGTGCTTAGATAGCAGTCAAGCATGGTTCTGCAGGGACCTCTGGCTTAGTAAGGCCCTTGAGGGCGTTCACGAGGAAGAGTATATTGACCCTTCACAACGGCATGGGCATTCCAGGCCGGGATCTGGCCGAGAACGGCGTCAAGTTACTCCAATGGACCCAGATGTCAACGCCGGGTCAGATTTTGACGCCATGCCCGATTCCGACTCGCCTATGGAAGCACAACCATCTGGCCGATTGTCCGTTCCAAATTCGGCATACAGACCGGCTCGCATACTGGTAAACCCACGATGCGTTACAACTTACGCCGGTGTGAGCCACACACAGTTGGCCTTGGATCTATTCGGCAGTGGGGAGGACGACAGCCGGGTGAACACAACCAAAAACATATTGGACGATTGGGAAGGTGCACCGGAGAGGTTCGTTTGTCAGGAGCAACTGTAAGACCACATTCTATCCTGCCTTCTGAACAGAGCTGATACATCTTGTTGGTTGCTTTCAGTCAAACTGGCGGACGCGTCGCCGCTAAGACACAGCGATTGCTTAGATTCTCTATTCACGACGAATTGTTGGCACAACATTCATAGTTGTATCGGAATAGTTGCGGGCATGTAATGTAATACGTTTCGTACACAGATGGCAAAGACATGCGCCCAATACCCCTACCGAACTCTGCGTTTCTTCCCAAATCCCTTGAAAGCGGCTTCCTCGTCTGAATCATCATCCGCAATGATGTGTCGCTTACTGCTTCGCACCCCGCCGGTACGGACGCCCTGGTTCGGAGCCTCCCGCCCTTGCGTAAACCTTTGTGAGCCTTTACCTTGGGTAGACTCCTCATCGGAGTCCAGGAAAAGTCGTGCTGCCTGGGACTTCCCTCCCCCGGCAGCAAGTTGCTTCCTTGGCTTCTTCGCGACCGGTAACTCTTCAGTGTCTTCATCTTCGGACTCGAGAATCGTACGTGGTCGTCTCTGGACTCCTGGCTGACTTGGTGGCAAAGTGGAGTCTTTCGTAGCTGTACTATCCTTCCAATAACCTGACATGTGTATGAGTTGGCTGTAAAAAGAATGTCCTCGGGGCGTAGAAGTACCTGGACCCACTCCGTAGTCATCCTCCGCTTTTATCACCAATTCGACGGAGTGCCTCAATGAGGGTGTAGGTGTCTGGGCCAAGCATTAGATGAAGCAGCAATCGTTCTGTGTAGAGGTGAACAGACCTTTTTGAACTTTTTGAAATTCGGTTTCCCGTCGTAGTCCCGTCGAACGGCCGTTACTTCACGCGGCCGGCCGTTTCTGTAAACGTCTACCTCCGTCACTACCATGAAGTTCCCCCTTATGTTCCTAATGTCGTCATCGAAATCTCCTAGAACTGCCCAATCTTCCTCTTGCTCTCCGTGGATATCCGGCTTTGAGATACGCAGTTTGTTGAATTCACGATCAAAATTGTCTTCTCCCTTCTTTCCCCTCTTTCTTGACGCCACTGCAGTCAAAAACTCCTGATCAGTATCTAGTTGCCTCGTAGACTCCTTGGATTGTTTGGATGCCATCTGATCTTCCGCAGTGTTAGCATGGTCCTTCTCCCCATTGACAGCACCGACGGGCTCCCTGGATGTCTGACGGGCGGGAGCTGGTACTCTTTGAGCGATGGCAAGTTGGTTGGGGAGCTGTGCCGGTAATGATTGGGAAAGCAGCGGTCCAGCAAAGCTGCTTCCTTCCTCTTCCTCTGCGACTGCATCTAGTGCTCGCATTCCTGGGACTGTTCCATGGAGGGGAGCATGAAGAGATGCGCTTTGTGTAGCGCTTCCGGTGTCCTGGGAAACGCCTGCAGAGGTCCCACTATTTGGGGCGTCAGTAGACATCTTGTCTGGATCACTCGCATCAAAAAGTGCTTTAAACTTTTTGAGGGGAGGTTCCCGATCCATCTCTTTCTCAACAAGAATAGATTCCATCACAGAGGCCGTCCCTGCCGTCGGAGTTGCTGCTCGTCTCTTCAGCTTCGGACGATTAATGGATGGAGCCTAAACGGGATGAGGTAACACAAGGCTGGAACTGGGATTTACACACCGGTGGAACCGTAGCTCCTACGTTACTATCAGTTTGGTCTCGGTTACTGTTAGTCGATAGGGGTTTCACAGAACGAATAAGTTGCTTGATGGCAGATAAGAAAGATTTCAAGCGAAAACCTTTTTATTTACGTACTCTTCTGGACGGTGGAGGCTGGACGTTAGTCTCCGCACCGGGTTGGGGAGATCTGGATCTCCAGGCAGAAGTCTCCGGTTCAGCTGGAGGACGTGGACTGGAATGGCGATCAACCTCGATCGCTTCTGGACGTGAAGGAACCAAGGCAAGACATGACTCGTCAGGATGCGTGTTCGCATTACCTGGTGGTGGAGAACAGTCTTCTGATTGTGATACACCGAAGTAGGCATTGTTAGGAAAAGCGAGCAGAATCAGAATATATCCTTACGGTGTGGATCAGGAGCACTCAGTAGCATCGAAGCATCGATGCTGATTACCGCATTTAACAGCGTCTCGACAGTAATGATTGACACGGACATACTACATTAACACAATTGTGTCAGCGCTAGAATTGGCTTTCATGCCACACACTCACGTGTGAGCATCGGCAACCATCTCTTGCCACTTGGTCGGCCCAACAGTAGCCTGAATGGCCCTATGGTCCGTGACAATGAGGACGTTTATACCCACTTCTTCCTTTTTACGCTTCGCCTTTGCAAGCATTTGCCGCCATTTCGCATGCCCGGATGTCAGAGGGAAGCCATCATATTCTCCCCCGCCTCGTAGGCAAAGCTCTCTCGTATCACCGTCGACTTCAGCATTCTTGTTAGCAAGCAAGACGAAGCGGTACCCATTCAGAAAGTTCAACCTCTCCTCGTTGGGTTCCCAGAACTTGAAGGATTTGAATGTCGGAGGCAGTCCGGGTGAGAAGGCTGGTCGATATTTGCTCTCCAGCGGGAGGTTGAAAACCTGTTCGAGTTGAGTGGACTTGAACGGGTTTGTATCATCTTCGGTAGTTCCGAGACGTATACATTCTTGCAGCCACTCCGATTTGACTAGCTGTGCGGCTGAAAGTAGGGAAGTCGCTAGGGGAACCGTAAGTTCATACTTGGAGGTAATATGATGTGTCACCAGCGCATGCGTCGTCGTTACCACGCTTAAGCCTAAATATCAATGTGTGCGGTCTGTCTTTGTAAGTAGGATGGGAGGCGCACCCATGGAAGCACAATCTTGTCTTGGAATGGAGGGCGAGTTCCGCACTGGAGGCAGAAAACAAGCTATCTGCTTCCAATCCACTCTTTAGAGGAAATCAATCAAAGAAAACGTAAAGAAGTAGCTACACCTTACTGGATGATAATTCCAACCACGATATTAATCATATCACCGCTTTGTAATTCGCAAGGAGACAATGGGTCCACGATGAAAGGCTTCCCGCCTCGGTCAATGGTCATGGCCTTCTCTTTGGCGTTGTATATCTCAATCTTCGGAACGAAACACGGATCTTCCTAGTGTTTCGTGCTAACGGTGAGATGAGACAGATATCCGAAGAAAAGGTTACGCACCACGTTCTCCTCTGTGTATGGGCCTACTGTGAAGTCGCAATGGTCTCGAGAGATCTTTTTGTTGTTCACAACTAGTTGACGATCCTTTCGGCCTAAAGAATACTTCTTTCCCGCTCTCAGCAGTTTCGTCTCTAACAGATAGTATTGAGTCAGCCTCCATGGATTTATTTGCCTACGAAAAGAATCAATTCACTTGTAGTGGAGATATTTCCTAGTTCCCCATCGAAGGGGCCAGTGATCAGCCACATCACTACTTCCAAGATAAAAATGCGATCAACGGTGAATTTCGTTGTGAAACTGGGACGCCACGGTGGACTGTCGTGACGAAGCCCACGCAGCTGCCTGAAGGACTCCTGTCGCGCAACATGCGCACGTGACCCACACGACAGGGGTGATACCCTATTCGGGGAATCCTTAGTCAGCTCTCGAGAGTTGCCTTGAGCATAATCACTGTCGGTCTCCATTCGACCCCCGTCCTGATCATCGCCGTCGACGGCTTGTATTTGACTATAAAAATGGTGAGTAGTCACTCTACACGCACATACCAGTCGACCTGTGCCAGATGTGCTGGAAATCTATGTTTATGTCGGTGTACTGGATGGATGGATGGATGTGGATGTGGATGTAGCTGACACTGACTTGGCGTTCACAAATAGGCCACAGTAGAGCTTGCCGCAACCTATGCTGCACTTATCCTCGCAGACGATGGCATCGAAATTACGGTGAGTGTCTCCATGGCTTTCGGCGGTCGCGAGCTCGTATACAAAGTATTGTTTTTCAGTCTGACAAGATCGTTTCCCTAACATCTGCCGCCGCCGTTGAAGTCGAGCCAATCTGGGCAACTCTTCTTGCCAAAGCACTAGAAGGAAAGGATGTTAGAGAACTACTACTAAACGTTGGTGCTGGCGGTGGTGCACCAGCTGTTGGTGCTGCACCAGCAGCAGGTGGTGCCGCATCCGCTGTAGCTGCAGAAGAAGCACCAAAAGAAGAGGAGAAAAAGGAAGAGAAGGAGGAGTCGGACGACGACATGGTACGCAGTCTATACTTCCGTCGTCGCAGATTAGAAGTCTGAACAACTCGCTATTTAGGGTTTCGGCCTTTTCGACTGATCTGCTTTCCCCGCACGATATCTTATTTTCCTCTCCGAGATTGCATGTATCACTGAGGCATCCAATGATTGAAGAATTGAGCCCAACGAACACCTGATGTGTGGACTCAGCTACTGACAAGGTTTGGGGCAGATCCCCTGAGTTCAGATTCAGAGAAGACGAGGGCAAAGCCCTTACAAAGAGCGCCGAGCCCGAAACCAAGTTTGATCAGACATGAGCTTTGGGTCACGAATGGTAGCATTGACGAAACAATGGTATGACAATTTGAGGAAAATCATGCTTCGCTTTGTGATGGAGGAGTAACCACAAATGCCAAGTCAGAACGTCTGACAGTCTCCGCCGAATCTCAACACCGAACTGCGACCGCCCGAGAAGCAGGGGTGGGATTTTGCGCACAGGCCCCGAAAAGAACTCGGAACCATCTTGTCCCATAGGTTTATCTAACTTCAAGGTGATGATAGACAATCAATTACATAAGTCGGCTGTTGCCGGAGTTGGTCTCGCTTCAGCGCTTGAGTTATCTCTCCCACACAAAGCTCTACGTGCGTTCCCGCATGAAGTCAATTGTGAGTGTATGATTGCTCGAAAATGCAAAGTTATTACCAGGATCGATGATTCTTAACTCCCTTGTCAAATATGAGACACAGGACTCGACGTCGAATGGTCCAAAGCGTGCAAGCCAGCAGAACAATCCGGTCTGTTGCCGGAGTGTGGAACGGATGACAATGAAGTTTGTGTGCAGTACTTCACCCAACTCTCAGTCCACTTGTAAGTCTCGAACAATGCAACAATAATTTCTCTACAAAGGCATCATATATTCCCCCCCGGTCCAACCGATGGGGCGATGCCATAGACCTCCCGACAAAGCCTTGACCACCGTCCACAGTCGCATATAAAAGGTCTTCTCCCATGGCCTGAACTTCCAAACGATATCCGCAAGTTAGTTTCCTCACCTATTTATCTAAAATCTTATCTCGTCATGTCCGCTGCTGCCGCGTACGCCGTTCGCTCCGGTTCCTTCATACATGACACGAACGTCAATCTCACCTCCAACTTGCTGACCTCCGAGCAGCGCGCAGCCATACGCAAGTCCAATCGCAAGGCCGAGCAAGTTTTAGGAGTTACCCTCACGCGGGACGTGAGTGCTTTTGGTAAGCATCCCAGACCCCTTTTCGTACCCCATACATAACCACTGATTGACGCCTCCACAGAGAATAATTTTGGTCTCCTCATGGCAACAATCGGTGCTAAGCGTTCGCGGAGCCGCCAACCCAGCAACGTCACATTTGTCGGCACGCTCAAAGACTTTGGGGTTAAGATGATGGGACTTGACGGGAGGAAGAAACAACGATGCGCGGACGAATCGCGCTCATACCATCAACCCATCGTTCTCCGCTCGGCTGCTGGTTCCACAAGTAGTCTCAAGCGCCGGAACTCCTCCACTGCAACCAGTGACGAGGACTATGATCATGATCATGAGGACGGCTCAGACTTGGATAAGGAATACTTGACAGAACCGACACGGACTAGTGTGGATATCCCTACCATCTTCGTACCACCATCCCTCCCCTCCTTGAGTAATGCGGCCCAGGACGAAGTTCCAGCCAACTATCAGTCGCGTTCCCCCCTTGCCCCCCTCATCACGGACGATACGACCGGCTCGTTGTCGCATCATTTTGGGCGCAGACACTCCCTCTGTCTCCCACCGAAACGATGCAATTTCATTCCCTCGTTCCGCAGGGATGATGCCTCTGAAACCTGCTCTTCTCCTGAGTCGGAATACTTTGTTCCCCAGTCTGAAGATTTCCAGTGGGACTTCCCTGATCCATTCAACACGCCCACGACCGATCCCACATACGCTTTCGTCATGGCGCGCTATGCTAAGATGCACCTTGGCGACAATATTGCTCCACACCAGCACGACGACAGCAAGTTTGGCGGGCACCTGCCGTTCGCAAATCTGCGTCCCCCTCCTCCTCCATCCTCTCTATCGGATTGTGAGAGCGAGACTGTCATTGACAGTAGATTCCATACACCCATAGCCCGCCTCTCACTGGGTGCGGTAGGAGGTGGTGCTCAGCTGGGTACGGTTGAACCGACCAACATTCCCTCCAGACTCGGTTCTCCACAGGATGGTTATGATTCTCGCGCCAGTCGCAACAACAGCACATCTTCTGACGACCCCTGCTCTTTCGCCCTGCTCCGTGCAGACTTAGAATATGTTAACGCGATGCTTAGAGCCCAAGAGACACGTGAAGCGAAGGAGGCGATTACAGAAGAAATTCGCCGGAGGGAAAAACGTGCGAGATTAAGGTCTCATCTAAAGAAGATTGCTGTGCTTGGTGAAGAGGCGCGAGCTGTGGTCACTACCGCCGCGTAGTTCTTAAGGGAACTGAACGGTCGGATCAGGGGATCCTGAATAGCGTCTGCAAAGGCACTTGACGAACGAGTTACATAAATACCTGTGCTCTCTTATGATTTTATGGTCCTTCTCTCCTTACACTCACTCTAGCATGAGCCATTTAGAATGTGTATGTACCCAAACAAAATAACCACTCCGAGTTTCACTCGCACGTGGCAGGGACAAGCATAAGAAAGCCGAACCATACGATAATACGACATGAGGGAAGGGGAGTTCGGGACAGAACAATCCAATCAATCCACTATGTATCTCCTCCAACTTTTTTCAGTACGTCCTTGTACTCCGGGAAGAGGGCAGTGGTCATCTCCTTCACAAAAGATGACAAAACCGTACTCTTCAAAATCATGTCTGTAAAGTAAGGGTTTCCTTCGCACGTTAGAATATTTGCCAGGAAACCATAGACAGTAAGGTCGATGCGTGAAGGTCGCTCATCTCCATGGAAGTACTTGTGCTTGCGCAACTTCGCTTCAAGAACATCGAGCACCTCTTTCTGCAGCGTCCGTACCTCCTCCCAGGAGTGCCTTCCCATACCGGCTGCCCACAGGTTGTTACCAACTTTCCTCAAGAAGTACCACCCCATAAAATACTGCAGGAGCCAGGGCAAGTTGCCAAAGGTATCTCGCTTTGTGACTTGAAAGTTTCCCGGGACGAGCCACCGCTCGTAAACGATTGCACTGTACAACGTTTCTTCTACGTATGCCTGGAAAGCTCGGGATTCCGCTCTTTGTTCGGGAGTTAACTCGGCAAGATCATCGGGGTCTTTGGCGAGCTTGTTTTCGATCAAGTACCGAATGATGAAATGCGAGTCTGCCACGATAGTAGTTTTCCCATCATGCCTTATCTCCGCGAATGGGACCTTCTTTTTGGGACCTTGATAGGGATAGACTTCGCGGTGTTCATACGAGATACCGCTGTATCTGAGGAAGGCCTCCAGCTTCTCGCAGAACCCTGAAAAACTTGGTGCACCCTTGGGCTTTGAGGGTGCACAGAGGACGATATGGGTTTCTGGATTAGCCATGGTTATTTCCTAGTTGACTATGATGATAATCATCGATCGCAGTAAAGCCAGTTGCAATAACTCACTGGTAAGTGGAGGATGTGCTATGCACTGGATCCTCCTTACGGTAGACAGGAAGGTGATTGAAAGAAACTTAGGTTAGCCCCACATTTATATGTGTAGCCCGGCATTCCAATGATCAATTACGAGTCCTCTCGGCAACACTGGACATTCGCCACCGTATCAGATGTAAGGCGGTGCAAAACTGTGAGTGGGTGCACCCACTTGTCCCAAGAGGGTGCATTTCCATTTTGAGAAACAACCCATGTGTTCAAACTTACCACTGACCAAGCCGTCCCAATAACATTGTGGCAGTAGACGCCAAGTCAAAGAGGATGGTAGGTGGATCTGCAAAGTGCTGCACGCGCTCGCGCTCAAGAAAATTCCAAAAGTCTGCGTTGTTCAATTTCCAGTCGCTCCTGCGAGTCATTCTGCTCATGATTTGCACTTGCACATACGTTCGTGCAGTCGCCCCTCGCCTCATCGACAGAAACAAAGAAGGGTATGCTCCCATTTGTCTCTGGATTTCTGTGCCAACCGACTGTTAGGATTCTTGGTCTCTTCTTCATGTCTGCTCGCATAGGTGAGAGTTGTGCCCACTCTTGTCACGAAGACTCTGACATCTCCTGCAGGCGAACGTCTCTCGCCCTATGTCGCCATGGCCTGTGTCGCAATGGCGGTTACCATGCTCGTCCAGTAATACTCTTACACACTACAAAAATGACATGCCTCGTACGGTGCCAGTCTACTGTAATCATTACGCACTCATTGCCTTCGCCCGCTTCTCCTCGTGCTCTCATTGCCCTCGACATCTTGTCTACCCCCGCTATACATTGCAGACCCAGACCGATCGGCAGTCCGCTCAACGATAGACGTCCCATCCCTAAACCGCGTCCTAAACAACACGTTCGCATTCGTGAACAGTCCTTCTTTCAATGAAACAACTATAAACTGTGACCCCTTGAAACGCGTTCGGAAAAGCTGTCCAATGTGCTGAGTGTGCGACAAGTCAAGCGCTGCGTCAATTTCATCAAGAATGTACATTGGCGCGGGTTTGAACTGCAGAAGTGCCATGATCAACGACAGCGCAATTAGCGACCTTCACCGGTACGTCAACACATCGTGAACTTTTTCTAGTCAACGAACACATACCGTTGTCCTCCACTCAACTCCGTCAAACTCTGCTTCCACACACTTCCAAGCTGCACCTTCACCTCCAGGCCCTGCATTAGGTCTTGGCCTTCGGGTGGCTGTAGCTTCGCAAAGTTTCCCGGTAGTAACTCCGCAAATATGCCACCAAAGTCACTATATGTCATGTACCGAGAATGCGTGATGCCATACGAAGTGGCGTCAATCCCATTCGGGTAGGTGAAGAAAGAGGGACGTACCGATCAACCTTTTCCCACGTCTTCTCCAACGCATCTCGCTTATAGCGATCGAGTTCCTCAATCGTCGCTTCGATTTTCTCTTTGTCTTTCAGAACCGTCGAAAGCATCTTCTTCACTTCCGTCTCTTTCTTTTCAACACTGCGTGCGACCCGATTGAGAAAATATAAGGCGAGAGACAAGGAGAAATGCACATACGTATCGATCATATTCATGACTTTCGGGTTCACCTTCCTCTTCGCGTTTCTCTGTTTCTCTTCTAGGTCATTGGCTTTGGCCTGGAGACCCCCGATGTCGATCTTGTCGAAGTCATACTGCGTCCCTGGCTTGCCAAACGACCTGTGGGTACCTACTGTCAGCGTAGCTGGCGAGGGTGAAGGATAAACAACAAATACTCACCCGCTTTCCTCTCTAATCCACTCCCAGGCTTTTTCTAACTTCTCGACTGCACTCCTCTGAGCTACCTTCTCCTTTTCCAGTTGCGTGATCTCGAGTTCGAGCCTCTTCACGGAAAAGTCCACCTCATCCATGCCATTCTTTCGCTCACGTAGTACTTCCTCAAGCGACTTCATTTCGTTATCGAAGTGGGTTAGCGTCGCACGTTCAGCAGTGAGGAGTGCAGTCGAACGCGCATGCTTGGTCTAGAAATGTCATCAGTTTAGGGTGAAGTTACGATGCCAATAGAGCGACACACCTCTACTTCCCTGACCTTGCCCAGCAACTTATCTACATCTTTCTGCAGTTTTGCAACATGCGCGTTTGCACTCTCGATGGAGGCTTCAGCATTGGCGATGTCTTTCACCATTTGTTCTGCAAGGGGGACACAACGAATGGATTGACAAAGAAAATAGAGGAAACGGGAAATGGCCTACCGAACTCAAGTACAGCTGTTTGATGTTCCTTTTGTCGGGTCTTGACGATGACAGCTTGTTTTTGAAGCACGGCTTTTTGCTTAGAGATTTCACCCTGGAGAAACGATACACATTTGCTTGATTCCAGCAGACATGTAATCCGGGAGGGCTTACCTTGAGCTGGTTAATCTTCCCCTCTTTGTTATTTTTAAATTCATGCATGTCCTTCTCCAGCCGTTGTACATCTTCTTGTGCCGTCCTCTGCTTCTCTTTCGCGGCTTCAACCGCGCGCTGTAGTTGTGCGATCGTTTGTTTGAGGTTCTCGACGTCCGCACTCAGCTAGGTGAAGATCGTCAGGCGCAAACCGCAACTTGGTATTCAAACCTACCCTCGCAGCGTTACTCCCACCGAGCTGCTCCTCCGCCAAATTTGCCTCGTGTTCCCTGATCTCCAATTCTCTATGGAGTGCTTTCCACTTCTCTCGCGTACCTCTCCCAGCCTCTTCTCCCCTCTCTAGTTCCCTCAGCCGTCCCTGCGCCTCTCCGAGCCTCCGCTCTACCTCCAACAGTTCTTGTACGCGCGTCAGAACCCCACTCCCACTTGGGGCGGCACCACCACTCAGCGTGCCAGACGGGTCATAGAGGTCACCCGCAAGCGTAACTGAGCGGACTTTGGCTCCGAACGTGACCGCGTTGGCCGACTGCGCGTCCGCGCAAACGATGGTGTCACCAAAAACATAAGCCATGGCACGGGCTACGTCGTGTGGGTAACCGATCAGCGAGAGAGCGGGGTGGGCTCTATCAGGTGCCAGTTGAGAGACTTGTGCGAATTTCTTTTGGTGATATACGTTATGCGTAAGGGAGACATCAGACAAGGGAAAATTCACCCACTTGTGCAGACAAAGTAAATGCATTGATTTTGTTCAGTGGTATGATTGTCACGCGCTTTTTGAGCTTCCCGTGCTGCAACAATTCCTTACCGACACGCTCGTCCTCCACGACAACATTATACAGTTTTCCCCCTGCAGCAATCTCTAGTGCAGTAGCTTTGTTCTGGTGCTCTGGTGGAATCGAGGTCAGCGTTGCAACGAGCCCTTTCACTTTGGACCGGTCGAAGTTTGGATGTGGTGGGGTATAGTCAAAGGAAAGGGACGAGAGACGCTGTTTGACAGCGTCGCGCTCCTATCGTGGGCACATAGTCTGCATATACTCCATCCCAAGAATGACCTCCACGTACCTCAGTCACGCGGCGCATTTCTTCTCTTGCAGTGCGGAGCTCTGCCTCGCACGCCTGTTGCTGTTCCGCACTCCATCCACAGGCCTCGAGCTGCTGCCTGAGCCTACTCATGTGTGCTTTCATGTTGTCCAGGTTCTGTTTTCCCTTGTGGACGTCATGTTCAAATTCTCTCTGCTTTGCCTCGGCCGCCTTCAATTCCTTCTCGTGCATCGAGAGCTTCACCCGGCTCTGCTCTTCCTCTGCGGCTCCTTGCGCTTGTCGCGCCTTGGCATCTGCCAGCTGCCCCATGTAACCGCCCCCCGAGTTGTTGGCATTCGACGAAAGACCCGTAAGGAGTGTTTGCAGCAGCTCCTCTGAGTTGGACAACGCCAAGTTTGTGGTGTCGTGCTTACTCTTTACTTCTTGATACGCCTCTTCCACCGATTTCACCTGGGCCTGTTTCTCTTGTAGGGCCACTCGCAGTCCCTGGAGTTCCATTTCCTCGTGGGCCACGTTCTTCTTCTCTTCTGCAATGTTTCCGTTGGCAAGGTCAACCTGTGTTTTGAACTTGACAAGCTCTTTCTCGAGTTCAGCGACCTCTTCTTCCATTTTTTTTAGTTTCCCTCCCTTCTGAAGCTCAGCCTCCCGCTTTGCCTTCACTTTTTCGTACTCCTTCTCAGCCGCACGATGTTCCTTCGACAACTTCTGTTTCTTCCTTGTTAACTCCTCCTTTTCTTCCGCTTTCTGACCAATCTCCTCGTCCACGCTGTCGACACGGCTCTTCGCTTGCGTCCATTCCCATGCTCTCAGCACACGGCCGATGCGTTCCAACTCTGTACGCTCTTTCTGCCACGCCAAAAACTGTTGCTTTTCTGCCCGAAGGTTATCTAGCTTGGGCGTAATTTCTTCCGCAAGGATCGAAGTGAGCTCTTGCACGCGCTTTTCCTTCTTGGACATGGTCTTCTTGGCTTTGTCTTTCCGGTCTTCAAACATACGGGTTCCAGCGGCTTCTTCCACCATGCCCAAAATCTCTTGATGACGCATATTAAGGACCTGCGTAGTAGTGAAGAGGGTCAACGCAGGCAAGAGAAGTAGCGACGTGCCTTTGTGATTCTTCCCTGCATGATGAGAAAGTTGGGGTTGTTGATGTTGAGCTGGACGCTTTGAAAGAGGTTATGGACTTGTTGCTGAGTAGACTTATGGCCGTTGAGAAGGTACTTAGAGATATTGGGCAACGCAATCTGTACAGCACGTAGAAGACCGGTCAGGCTCGACCGGATAGTGGATGGACGTTGGGATGGACCTGACGAGTAACTGTGATCTGCTTGAGGTGCTCAACGCCAACTGGACTCTTATCCCTGTCTGAATTGTCGAATACGATGGTGACGCTCGCTTTCGTTACGCCTGCTTGGCCTCGCTTGTAGATGAGGTCTTGTTGGTTTTGTGCACGCATCTGCGTGGTGCAAGCGACGTTATGACCAGTACTCGCACACAGCAAGTCAAGTACGCACTTGTGACATGTTCGTAATCCCAAGCACGAAACAGATGGCATCGAGGATGTTAGACTTTCCGGATCCATTGAGACCGGTGATGGCGTTGAACGATGAGTCCCACCCTGTGATCTGCGTCCGCACAGGATACGACTTGAATCCTGGGACATTCCATCAGCTTTACTTTACTTTGTCACTGACCGAATACCTTGCCTTCGATGACGAGCTCTTCTATCCGCATCCTTGCAGTGACGAAGCAGCGTGACACCGCGACGCGACGCGACTCGGCAGTGGGCACCGCTTGTCACGTGATTTGAAGAGTGCGTTCTGGACTGTTTTGCCAATTTCAGCGCAAAGGCGCCCACATACCATTGGAATACATATATGTGCAATTGATAGACCCACATCGATGCTTCAGACTGATATCTACAATTACGAAAAGGCTGTCTGGTCGTCCCCGATGACCGGCGAGAAGAAGGCAGCAGCAAAATTCTGGCTTCGAAATTGGTTGCCCGATCCGGACCAAAAAATTTCCGCGTAATGTCAGCCTCAAGCGAAGTCAGGCTATTCTTCAGACTTTCAGTTGTTGACAAACGACTTCTCGGGCAGACGACGAACATAATTCGTTGCAGGCAATGTCGCTTTCAGACATTTCAGATCTCACCGAACTTTCATCAGAAGAGGACGCACCGACCGCAAGACCGACGTCCAAGTCCAAGAAGCAGTCAAAGGAATACAAAATCAAAAACGTTCTGCGGGCGCCTCGGACCACGCAGTACACCACGAAGTCATTATACGGCATGTATTCTGTGCGGCATGCCCCTCCTCAGCGCTCATCAATCTTTCATGTAGACCAGATCATCGACAATGCCATAGATCTAGACCCTGAGTACCAACGAGGCAATTATCTGCATCCACCTCGTCATGTCGTGACCCTAACTCACTCTCATAGATGTTGTGTGGTCCGACGAGAAGCAGTCTGGTCTTGTTGACTCTATCTTGCGTAACTACTATATGCCCCCCATCATCTTTGGTACGCTTAATCTCTTTCGCTCTCCCACGGCCACCAACAACCCGCTACGCAGCCGTCTCCTTTCAAGACGATGGCAGCGAACGCCGCACTTGCATAGACGGGAAGCAACGCCTAACTTCGATACAGAAGTTTGTGTTCAAAATATCCACCAATAACCTCCCCTGACCCTGCTTTGTCCTCCAGATTCTTAGACGGACAGGTTTGTTTGCGATCAATACCTCTTTGATCGTTACTTGACTCTCACAAAATTTTAGATACCTCGTCAGTTCTATCAAACCTATATAGCTCGATGCTGAACTAACTCTAACGCACATTTCAGACAAGGACTCGTAAGTCGCCGGGTGTTTCTTCGGCACGTAAATTGTCTCATATTCCTATCAAGGTTTACAAACGAAAAGCTATGGTATAAGTCAAGCGCGCAGAATCCTAGGAGGAAACTTCTTCCTCAACAACTCAGAACGCTGTTCGCCAACAAGCAAGTTGTTTGTGTGGAGTACAGCGATCTCACAGATAATCAAGAACGTGAAATTTTCCAAGTAAGACCCTTCCTGTCCCTTTGATCTTTTTCTCAGCTGTTCCGCCTCAGCGTGTGCAACTCGGTGTGGCATTAACACCAGCAGGTATAATGTTTGATTGCTCACGTAAAGGGTGTTGCATATCTAACTTCTCGTCCAGAACGTTTGCAAGCGATCGTCGGTCCATGGCCATCTCTCATCCGGGATATTCAGTCACACATTTTGGGTGAAGACGGTCTCGAGGGGTACCTCAACTGGGGGCACGCTCGTGGGCGTGATTTTCAATGTCTCGCTACAATTGGGTACCTAATCGAGAACAGCTCAAAACCGGGCATACCCACTTCAAAGGTGCTTGAAAAGTGGCTCCACCAGACAGATCCCGTAAGACCGACCCTTGTAGCAGATCTCCAGGAGACCTTCCGTATCTTTGTCATGCTCTCGCGGGACAAACGGTATAGCAGTTCTTTGAACTCTCCTGCGCGCGTGTCCCCGATCGAGTTCGTGATGATCGGTATACTGATCTATAAGAAGAGGGCGTCCCTTTCTCTCACTCAGCTAACATCTGCGATCGAGAAGATGCGTAAGGACGTGCGCGCCTCGGAGAAGGATATTCGAGCCAATAGCCGGGTAACAAAACTCATGATGGACTTCATAAATAAACGGCTCAAGGTATCCGAGCTTAAGAAAGACGGAGAGGGAGACCGTCCTGCATCAATCATTGCGAGATCTGTCAAGCCTTCGGCGAAACGCAAGCGGCCTGCTGAGAGCAGCGACGAAGAGTCTGAGGCTGAATCACCACCACCTCGCAAGGTCACTACCGTCGTCTCATCAAAAGCAGGTTAGTACTTCGTAGCGTGAGCGATGCTGTTTATTCAAGAAATTTCGTCAGGTTCCGATTCGTCTAGACAGTCAGTAACGAAGAAGTCGACTTCACCCGTGATCACCACAACTACGGCTGTGAAAAAGTCTGCCGATGCACCAGCAACGCGATCCGGGAGACTCGAATCGTGGAGTACAATGGCATCCCAGAAACCACTGCCACCTCCCCTTAGGATCCCCGCAGCGAGGTCCACTCAAGCAGCAGTTTCAACACCCACCCAGAGTAAGGTGGTGACACCCGCTATCGCTGCACCGCAGATTCCTAAAACGTCTATATCACCAACCACCAGTCAACCTGCACCCCCGTCTTCTACCCCGATGACCGCTTTGAAACCATCGCCGCCTCTGCCTGTTTCCGCTGGTCCCCCTCCAACCCCCACTACAGAGAATGCTCCTCAGAGCTCCCTTCACCCAGTTACCAAAGCTGAGTCCGTGGGCCCATCGCTTCCGACGGCAGACCCTCGGTTGCAGTCTTCATCAGTACATAGCCCATTGGCTAACGCCACTGCCGACAGATTGGCACCTATCCGTGCGGCGAAGGCCGCACTCCTGGGGCCGTCCAGCGGGCGCGAGTCTCCGTCTGGGGTAAATTTGGGAGTTGTAAACGGCGTCGGTGGCGGTCCACAGGGAGCGCAAGACTTCCGGGCAGCTTCACGTTCCTCGACCCCTCAGCAGCCCCCAATACGCAATGCGTACTCAAGCTGGTCACAACCGTCCCAAGCACACGCCGACGTTCCCCAGGTCCCACAAGATTTGCAGCGGCTGCCACCTCAGCTCAGTCACACTGTTCAGCAAGCTTCCTTGAACCACACACAGGACTCATTCGGGAGACCATACCTGTTGACGGAGGAAACGTCCGCGAATTTTTCAGATGCAAGAAATGGTTCTCATCATCCGCGCAGCCCTCTGTTCTATCAAGAACCACGTCCTCTATCACCTGTGTCTCACCGACACCCGCGGGCGCAGCACCAACTTCAGCAACAAAGTGGAAGTGTCCCAGGTCATGGCCCGGGTCGACCGCCGCTGCCTCCACCTCCAAGCTCAGCGCGATCACAACAACCGCCTCCTGGCGCCTATGCACCGCGTGCCCATACGGGTGCGAATACACTACCACCTCGCCCGCCTCCTGAAGTCCAAAGGGCGTCAACACTCCCGTACCCACCTCACCGGCTCCCTCCTAGCGGACCATATACAGAGAGTGATAGACGTGAGCCGGGGTCGGAGAGACGACAAAGCTTCAGTGACCAACGGGCAAGCCCCGTGCTGGGATCTGGCGCCTATGACTATGACAGGTGGGATCGTGATCGCGTGAGAGACCGTGACTGGATCTACCCTCCACCTAGCCGTCCCCGAGCAGAACGTCCTTTAGGACGTGGGAGGGGACGCGGATAACTTACTCCGTGCGACCTCCACGGGAGTACGAGAATTTGTACAGTAGCCGACCCCCTGAGGGACGAGGGGCCGAAGATGACAGCCACAAGCGACCGCGGAAGTACATATCTTCGAGGAGATTATGCTTACATTCCGACGCTGTATTTAGCTGCGCAGGTCATAACAGGGTTACCTTTAGTACTTAGTCCCCCTCCCTGTACGTACTTAGAAGTATCCATGCCAGCAAACGGTCTCTAAAGTATGTACAATTATTAGTACAACCAGGCACTTTTCCTCTACCTACTTCATCGACTTACATCTCGTAGTTATCATCGCGTCTTCAACATAAGAGGAACGTTACAACCATCGCATTAACCACGATCCACGCCCAGCTTACTCGGGCAAGCGGACTCACAGCGCCATTGGCATTGGCATCGGCATTGGCCCCTGTTGTACCGTTTGAGACCCAGTCGCGCCACGCAGCCTGCATCGCGATAACAAACGCCTCGCTCTCAGGGCTTTGCTGCCCCTGATCAGGATATGAATATGGATTGACGACGGGTGTAAGCCACCCGTCCGGTGTGAAATGTAGCAAACCCGGTATTCCAGTTGCCGTTGACGATGCGTATGGTGCTGAAGCGGTAGGGGTGGGGGTAGGGGTAGTGGTTGAACTAGGCACAGATACCGTTCCTGTACCGGCAGTGGAGATATCAACAGCTGAACCCGCGGGAGCGGAGAGTGTCCTTCGACAAAGCTCTGCGATGGGAATATGTTTGTCCACACCCCACAGAAGGGAAAGACGGTAGACAGTGCTCGCAAGCAGCGCGGTTGAAGATGCATCAGTGAACGTGGACGAATTGTCGGCGTAATTGTGGAAGAGGCCGCTGGAATCCTGCAAGGGGTCGACGACGCGAACGCCCCACATAGTAAATATACCTGACCACAAAAAAAATGGGCGAAAAAAAAAGTGACGCACAAGATACGAGTACATCCCATCATGTATTTCCTGCACCCAATCAGCTAAATCCTGCTGTTGACTCATCATCGAGGACGAAAACTGTGACTGTTTAATCGTGCTCAGCACCCGAAGCATCCCAGCTGCAGCCCAGCCATTCCCTATGACTCGTTGAGAACTAATTTCGATAGAATCTACGGAGAGGGGATGTACTATACCAGTAGACCAATGACCGTTGTCCGTCCCATACACTCCGAGTTGAATATGTTTCCAGATGTTGCTGGCATTTGAATCCCGAAGATATTTGCGGTAAAGGCGAACCTGATTGTAGGCCTCCTGCACGAGCGACTGGTTCCCCGTCATTACGCCATAATACGCGAGGAACGGCGGTGCCATATACACGAAATCACTCCTAGGTGTTCATATATTAGAGAGGGTCACGAAGCGGGGTGTGCGAGGATCTATAGACCTAACAGCACACTAACGCACCAAAGTTGCACCTGGTCTGTCCTTTGCGAAATCGCACCGTCATGGGTCCGAGAGACATTCGATAGCAGGAACTCGAGCTGGTCACGTGCTGCGCCTGCATAGTCGAGTCCATCCACTGCGCCCTGACCCGTCCAGTTTGCAAGGAGCACTGCAACACCTATACTTGCTGGGTCACCAGTAGCATTATCTGACATGAGTGGCTGGGGTCCTGTGATGTTCCCATTTGACGTGGAGCGGTTGGCAACAATCATGTGCGCGATGCCTATGACGTCACTGAGTGAACTAGTGAGATTGGAGGGGATCTGCTGGGGAGGCGGTAGAGAAGTGAGGGAGAATACGGAGTACGACGGTGTATTGAGCTCCAAGAGTACTTCCGCGCGCGCGCCATATTCCCAGCTGCAATGGAATCGTGACGCCGGGTTGTGTCTCTTAGAGGTGGGGACTCACCTGTGGGTCGCACTTTGCGCCAGGCGCTGGGTTACGATGCCGACGTCAGCGGCGGAGAGGTTCTGAGCATATGCTTTGTCATACACGAATAAAGTCAGACTCGTCACCAGCGACCACAGACACTTGCAACTTGTCATCCTACGTCTCATAGTGAAGGCCAGCAAGAGGGAAAGCGATGGATACGCTGGTGTACAGCCGACAGTGGAAACTGGGGGGATGCCTGGGTGCACCCATCAACAGGCAAGTGCCAGAAATATAAATAAAATAAGTAGTGTGGAAATATAGAAATTCCGGGAGTTTACATGTGGGGTCAGCGACCCTCGCGGGTTCGGTGAGGAACCTTGAGCAACCCGTTGTAATCGTAAGATGTAGCATATTGATCGCTCCAGCGGCTATCAGTTAGGCCAGGCCAGACATTGAAGTTTGAATTGCCAGCGCTTTCAGCTTCCGGCCTCACCGCCTGAAAAATGTCAATACCATGCGGTTGTGTAGTCGCGCCTTCTCGCTATTGGCTTAATTGACAGTCCCCAACAAATCGTCGCTTGTATCTCCGCAGGGATACGGTGCAGCCCTCGGTGCAACCCTCAGGGCGTATAGCGCTTTCGGAAGTCGACTCTGTGATCAGTGATTGAAATCAGTGTGACGGTCCAAACACATATCAACTTGTGCACCCGAAGGCCACCGACTTACCACAGTTCTCGGTCCAGAACGCGCCTTCAGTGATCGGTGAGTCATCACAGGTGATAACCCCCCGTCGTCTATATTCCGCACCGGCCCATAATGACGAAGGAGCTACTTGGTGAATGTCATTAGCACCGGTGTCAGTAGTGTGGAAGCCAGAGCATGACGGCAGAGAGATTCTAAATAATCCGATGCGCAAAGAGTGATGTAGGCGTTCTCACGGAACCACTCCCTCCCATCATCACATGGCAACTAGGCGTGCGTCGTGGAGTACGTGGTTGGCACATAATCAAGAGGGACCCTAATAAAATGATAATATGATCAGACATGTGTTGCACTAATGTATCCGTCACAGACCGCACCTGTACCAGTTGCCAATAAACATGAGGCTCGAGCCATTGGTGTGATCCAAAGGAAAAAAATTAGCAGCTTCAGCAATATGTGCCAATCATGTCGATCACAAACCAGTATTCGCGGCAACGGGAATCGAGATTGGATCAGCTGGCATGAAAGGTGAGTATGCGTGTAGACATCGTCAGCACTACGTGGCAACACATAAGAGGAATAAGAACTGTCAGTAACCGCGTTGCTTAGCTGGCAGTGCGTCTCGAATGTTTGGGACAATGCTTGGATGATATTATTAGCACTCAGACACGAACTTGTCATCTCGATTGTACACAGACAGAAATGCATTCCACACGAAGCGTTTAGTATGCGTGATAATACAGTGTGCTAGGTATGAACTTCACGGACTTAGGCCATGCTCGTTCGCAATCCCGAGCTCATCCAATGCCCTCCGCCCTCTTGCGACCCAGTAAGCCACTGTGGGTGGATCTTGGAACCATAACGAACTACAAGGCACGGGTTCCTTCTCCAAGGCAGCCGCGGAGACTAGGTCAGACGCATCGTTCCCCACGGTGTCCCTATGAGCAACGTTTGTCTGTTCCTGACGCGTCGCAACTACCTGTGCGTGCTGTCGCTTCTTGCTCCTGCGTCTCGCCGATTCAGACGGCTGCCCGTCTGATGATGATTCCAATTGGTTGGATACACCATGATGAGAGAGGAGGGACGCGGCAGAAGGACTAGTAGTGGCATGGGAACTGCCGCCTTTGCCCCACAGTCCTCCTGCACGGATCCACCCTGCGACGTTGCTTTGATGTTTTATCTCGTCTAGGATACCTACCACGGCGAGAAGAGTCGCGTCAAATGGCTCCGTGTCCACCTGAGCGGCACCCAACAAAGTTACACTTGGCACTTCACTCTCCTCTCCGTAACCTTGTGACTGTGACTCTGCCATAGCAGCGAGAGAATCGAGGTCGAGTTTCCTCCTGGTACTGTCGTATTCGGGTATGCAGACATGGTTGTAAGGCTGTAGCATTGCCTTGTGTGGTGAGTCGTCGAGTAGGAGGGTGGTTAGTGCTGAGTGAAGGGTAGAACTTGATTCCAGCTCGGCGTCGTGTGTCGAGTCCAGTTCTGCGGGGCTGAATCCGAGGGGGAGGAACTTCCAGGGCTTGGACAAGTCTTTTGTGGTGACTGTCTTCTGATCTGCCATCGAGGATGCCAGCTCAGGGGAGTACACATGCATAGAAAGGCCAATACACTTACGATACTCTGCAGATGACAGCCCGAGACTCTTGCGATCCCAGACAGCCACGAGGCCATCCGAGTCGTCACCGAAGACGCAGTCGACCATGTCCTGCACGCTGTGTGGTTGTGCGGATGACCAGACCATCGTGTCCAGCCACTCCCGCGTCTCCGGTGTAAACAGGTACTCGCGAAACGCGGGGATGTAAGGACGGGGGAACACACTACGGACACGCGGCGTCTTTGGTCCGAAGCGGGAGGCGCGTTGCTGAGAGCGGGGGCCGCGGAGGAGAAGGGTCCCATTGAGGTCCAGGACGAGCAGCTTACGTGAGCTGGCATCGGGCAGGGATGGCTGGGTGGCGAGTGCGAGATACGCGGCATCCGGTCCTGTCTGCCGGCGGGACGATGACTCTGGCTTAGCTGGCAGTGCTGGTGCTGGTGGGGGTGGGGGTGGTGGTGACCGTGGCGCTGGCTCGGGAGAGCGGGGAGATCGAGATCGTCGGGGTTGTCTCCACGGGTATTCGGACCGGATGTCTGTCTGGTAGTCGCGCCAGTAGTCGTACGCACGCACTCCCCACCGACGGTCGCCTGTCGACATAATATTATTATTCGCTCGCCAGTACTGTCGTGCGCCCAGCAGCATCGACGCGTCCACGAGGAATGGGAGTGACAGGTCACGCTCGCGTGGCAGTGACGTGTGACGTGGCACGTGAGTTCTAGATTTTTCCGCTCTCCAAGTTTTTTTAGCCGGGTTTTTCTTGTCTTCGTTCTTCGTCGTGAATACACACACTCAGACTCACTTGACTATGCTGTCTTCGTCGTCGTCCAAGGCTCTCCGTCGTGCAGCGGCCAAGGCTCCAACGCCGTCCCTCACGCGTGGTGCTCACAAGGAGATCAGATTCTCCAACGAAGGGCGGGCAAGCATCCTCAAGGGCCTCGACGTCCTCGCAAACGCTGTCAGCGTCACCCTCGGTCCAAAGGGTTTGTTTTTTTCTTCTGCTCGCGTGCGCGCGGGTCGGCTCATCCCCCCAACAGGTCGCAACGTCATCATCGAGCAGTCGTTTGGCGGGCCAAAAATCACAAAGGGTTAGTCTCAGTCTCATCCGTGCTCGAATGGTTCCGTCTGATTCGCGTCTTCAATCACAGACGGTGTCACCGTTGCAAAATCCATCACTCTCAAAGACAAATTTGAGAACCTCGGTGCTCGGTAAGCCTCGGATTGTTCGCACGGTCAATCTCCAAAAAAACTGACTACCGCATTCAGCCTCGTCCAGGATGTCGCGCAGAAAACCAACGAGATAGCAGGTGACGGTACAACCACCGCTACCGTGTTGGCACGCGCTATTTACTCGGAGGGTGTCAAAAATGTCGCCGCTGGTTGCAACCCAATGGATCTCCGGAGGGGCTCCCAGGCTGCCGTCGACCGCGTCGTCGAGTACCTCTCGGCCAACACAAAAACCGTCACAACGACTGCTGAGATCGCTCAGGTCGCTACCATCTCCGCAAACGGTGATACCCATGTCGGCAACCTCATTGCTCAGGCAATGGAGAAAGTCGGCAAGGAGGGTGTCATCACCGTCAAGGAAGGAAAGACAATCGAGGATGAGATCGAAATCACCGAGGGCATGCGCTTCGACCGTGGCTTCATCAGCCCCTACTTCATCACCGACGTCAAGTCGCAAAAGGTCGAGTTCGAGAAACCCCTCGTCCTTCTGAGCGAAAAGAAGATTTCTCTCCTTCAAGACATCCTCCCCTCTCTTGAAGCTGCTGCCCACTCTCGTCGGCCTCTCGTCATCGTCGCCGAGGATGTTGATGGTGAAGCACTCGCTGCTTGCATCCTCAACAAACTCCGTGGTCAACTCCAGGTCGCAGCCGTCAAGGCTCCCGGATTTGGTGATAACCGCAAGTCCATCCTTGGCGACCTTGCCATCCTCACCGGCGGTACCGTCTTCACCGATGAACTCGATATCAAGCTCGAGAAGGCAACCCCTGACCTCCTCGGTTCGTCCGGCTCCATCACCATCACCAAGGAGGACACTATCGTCCTTAACGGAGACGGTTCTAAGGACGCCATTCAGGCACGCTGCGAACAGATCCGCGCTCTCCTTGCAGACCCCTCGACGAGCGATTATGACAAGACCAAACTCCAAGAGCGTTTGGCTAAGTTGAGCGGTGGTGTTGCCGTCATCAAGGTCGGCGGTAGCAGTGAAGTAGAGGTTGGCGAAAAGAAAGATAGGTACGATGATGCTTTGAACGCTACACGCGCAGCCGTCGAGGAAGGTATTCTTCCTGGTGGTGGTGTGGCCCTCCTCAAGGCATCCCTTGCCCTCGCCACCAACACCCCTGGATCATCCAGCTCGCCGACGCGCCCCGATGCCAAAGTTGTCCCTACTGCCAACTTTGACCAGGAACTTGGCGTGAACATCATCCGCCGTGCGATCAGCCACCCCGCCCGCACCATCCTCAGCAACGCTGGCGAGGAAGCGTCCGTTATCGTTGGCACTCTTCTCAACAAGTACGGTGATGCCGAAAACTTCTCCATGGGCTACGACGCTAGCAAAGGCGAGTACGTGGACATGATCAAAGCTGGCATTGTAGACCCTCTCAAGGTCGTTCGCACTGCTCTTGTCGACGCCTCCGGTGTTGCCAGCTTGCTGACAACGAGTGAAGCATGCGTTGTCGAAGCAGAGGAGGAGAAACCTGCGGGCCCTGCAGGTGGCATGGGCGGTATGGGAGGCATGGGAGGCATGGGCGGTTTCTAAACAGGTGGCAGCACAGATGCGTTGCAGCTCCTGAAGATTGAACCCGCCAGTGGATTTTATTACTTATATTCTTATGTGCTAACCGTTACGACTCATCGCCCGTGCACGCATCTTCGTCGACGCCCATATCCCCACTACCCCTTGCATTGCATTTCATTACACGGTATTTACGTACTAGTCATACTCATGTCCGCCTTTACTTAATCCCAATGGCATCACCACTCAGCCTGATCTTTATAGCCTTGTGAAGCGAACATGAAGCGAGTATTTTGTCTGGTGAGCTTATCGCCGTGCCTGAAACAGCATAAGAATACTGCGAAGCAGACGTGAAGCGAATATGGGTTGGCGCGTGGTCCGTCTCATCGCCTTCCCCATCTTCTTCTATCTTGTCCTTTCTTATTTTGATTTTCTCTCTGATTCGATTACCGTTGATCCCAGCTTGAGTTTGACACCCTCCGACATCCCAACCATGAGTGCACCCGTCGACGTCAAGCAGCAAAAGCGCGCGAAGTTCCAACAAGTGTTCAACACCATCCGCGATGAGCTCGTCGAACACATGAAGAGCGAAAACATGGCTCAGGATGCAGTAGACTGGTACAAACGTGTATGTCTTTGACTTGCTACTCGCACAGATCACGAGCGTCTTCCGCTCGATAATAACCAATACGTGCAGAACCTGGACTACAATGTGCCTGGAGGCAAGCTCAACCGTGGCATGTCCGTCGTAGACAGCGTCGAGATTCTCCGTGGGCGATCGCTCTCCGATGACGAGTACTTCAAGGCTGCACTCCTGGGATGGTGCATCGAGTTCGTAAGTGGTCATAATATTCCGTGTGCGATAATACCAATCGTTTCTTTCTTCCCTGGATCTGGATCCACCATAGCTCCAAGCATTCTTCCTCGTCTCGGACGATATCATGGACGCATCCATCACCCGCCGCAGCCAGCCATGCTATTACCGCCTCGATGGCGTCGGAAATATCGCGATCAATGACTCTTTCATGCTCGAGGGCGCTATATACCATCTCTTGCAAAAGTACTTCCGATCGGAGCCATACTACGTTCATCTCCTCGAGTTGTTCCACGAAGTTAGTAGTAGTATATATAAAAAGATGAGATCCGGCTAACCATCCGATTATTTCCTCTCCTCTTTACACCATGACAGACCACGTACAGGACTGAGATGGGCCAACTTGTTGATCTCATCACTGCTCCCGAGGATCACGTTGATCTCACCAAATTTTCTATCAAAAAGTGCGTATTCATCCGAAGATGGCAGCATCCATGACGTGGCTCTGACCCTCTCTCTCTCTTGCTTTTACCCACGGCAGGCACGCGTTCATCGTCCAATACAAAACCGCGTACTATTCCTTCTACCTCTCCGTCGCACTCGCGATGCGCATGTGCGGCGTACCAGAGTCATACACATTAAACGGAAGGACAGTCGAGCCCTACAAGGCTGCACTCTCTATCCTTCTCCCCCTCGGAGAATACTTCCAGATCCAAGACGACTTCTTAGACTATCACGGCACACCAGAACAGATCGGAAAGATCGGGACGGACATCGTCGACAACAAATGCTCGTGGTGCATCAACATCGCACTCTCCGTTGCAAACACCGACCAGCGCAAAATTCTCGACGAGTGCTATGGTCGCAAGGACGCCGAAAAGGAGGCTAAGGTGAAGGCCGTGTATGAGGAGATCGGCCTCCCGGCTAGGTATCTCGCGTATGAGGAAGAGGCGTACCAGCGGATCACGACCCTGATCAATGATATCCCGGAGCCCGAGCCTGGCACCGATAATGGCTACTTGAGAAGGGAGGTGTTTACGAGCTTCTTGAACAAAATCTATAAGAGAACGAAATAGAACAAACCTGCTTGTCGAATAACCTGTACTACATAGATGCGTAGATGAATAGGGGCGTCGTACATGGACGCTGATGGGAACCATGTGATTGTAATGACGTCAGAGGCCAAACCTCCAGGCTAAAACGCTCCATCGTCCAGACTCTTAGGTTGCAACGCAACATGGCTACCTACGCATCTGTCGCAGCACAAAACGCCCCTCCCCCATCTGAACAAGTGAGTCTTTTGTTTCATCCTGTAGCCAGAGGACCCATCTGTAAACCTTCCCCCTATTTTTTGTTAGCCACGTCCGGATCCTTCTCTACTCAATACAGAAAGTGGGAATCCCGGCCCAGTACAGGTGGACGAAAAAGCCAAAGTCACCGTCGTCCCCAGAGATTTCAAAGAGTACCTTTCTGCCGAGAATGCGGACGCCGAAGTGCCTGAACTTATCAGTGATCCGTCAGGAGGAAGAGGGGGAGGAGAGTCGGGGAGAAGACGGTCACGGGAGACTGTAGCAGAAGGGACTTACGTCTGGCGACAATTGAAACGCATTTTGTTCCGGCCTGAGGTGGCTGGCGGTCTTGTCGGATTGAGTGGGTACAATCATCCAATTCCAAAGGCCAAATCTGTTGACCCACAACCGTGGTTGTACTCTGACTTATTATTCAGTAAACACTGCTGTTATCGGAACCGTGGCGTATTATGGATATCATAACTGGGATAGGCCGAGATGGGACCGACGGGTTGTTACGTCTGTGTCAGTTGGGTTGATAGCTCTGTGGGGAGCAGAAGGGTGAGCTTTTCTTTTTCTTATGACCGTGGTCCCTGAGATCTTGGCTGTTTTTCTTCAAGGTACATTGCTGAGAAATACCGAGAGAGGAGTAGGCACTGAAACGGCGTGCACATGCGATTTACTGTAACATATGTACATACGTTGAACGCAGTCGTTTGCCCCTAAAACTGGGGGCGATTGGACATGATGCTTTACGTGAACTTCCTGATATTCTACGCCTCCCTGCTCACTTGCCTACCGTACTGTACGACTACAACTCATACCTTGGTGCATTGGACTGCCGACCAGTGCACCGGCACAATTCGACAACCAACAGTCTGACTTACTTGGTGAACACTGAGCTGATAATTCGTGAGGCTACTCTTGCCGAGGATGTCCGTATGACGGCTGATAGCGTACTGCGTAGATGTACATCTGTACCCCATGTAACACTGCTATGGTGGAACGAAGGACATGGTTACCTTTGGCATGTCCGGTGAGTGTCGGACGACAAAGACTGCCTCCTCCCAATATGCTATGTGACCAGCCTCGGTGTAACAAATTACGGCAATTCCATAAACTCTGTACGAAGTCGCTCTGTTCTGGACGCTGTTCTTTTACTTACAAGAATAAGGTATTCCCCGGGACGGAAGTGAAGCACTTGAAACCCTCCGCGAAAGCTATTCTATCCATTTCATTACACCACCCAAGAGTTGCATAATAAATTAGAAGGTCGTACAGATTACAAAGGCTACAAAGCTCAGGCCGTTAGGGCTACTACTCCGGAATGTATGTAGTACAAGGTGTAATTGAATGGAAGGAGAAGTTATGGAGACTTTCGTCGTTCATGGCACATGGGTATGAGCAGATCTCTAACTCAGCTTCAGGTATCATGTAGGAAGTGTTGTCATGAACACTCTGGAGGTTCCGTCTCAGCAGGTAAACCAACAAACTTTAAAAACCAGCAGCTGAACCCAACCCCCCACACACATCAAAGGATTTCCAAGACTTTCGCCCGAATATTTTTTGAGGTGATGTTGGTTCCAAGTCCCGGGACGACAATCTCGTTCTCTGCAGCGACCCTCTTGTACTCTCCATTCGGCTGCTTTAGAAGAAGCAATGCGCTGAACGGCTGTCCGAGGCGGGCAATCATCTCCAGTGCCAGGGTATAGTTGTCAGCTTGAAGCGCGGGGGCAGCGGGTAATGGCGCAACTTCAGCCGAATCAGAGTCAGTATCAGAATCTGAGTCATCTTCCCAGGTAATCCCGCCACTCGGACCTCGGATATAATGAATCCAAGGATGCGCGAAAACGAGTTGCTGTGGCCCGTTCAGCGAGAGACGGTCAGCAGTCGTGAACTCCACTTGGCCGAGCCCCGATACCCTAGTACGATATAACTTCTCATCACTGAACAACCGGGGGCTCGAGATTGAATGAAGCATCTTGAGGCTTCTCACAGAGAAGACGATGCACGGAAGGTGTAGACGTCGGGTTGCAAAACGGGCGGGGGAGAGACGGTTGATCCTATTAAATATGGTCCGCGCTTGTTGTCGGGGCAACTTGTCACCTAATTCCTCGATACGCCTTTCCATCTCCTTCCCTTCGAGTGATGGAGGACTATGAGGAATTTGACTGTACACGGAAAGGGAAGTCGGGAGACAACTGTTGTATGATGATGACTTTCCTGACCACGCAAGTACGGTGACTTCGCCGGAACGGGCCACGATCTCCTCTAGGAGATGTCCGAGGGCGTCGGCTCCTTCGCCGTAGTAGGGTTTGATATCAGACTTGAATATGCCGATGAGAGAGTATGCAACGTCTTCCTCGACCATTGCACTGCGCGACGAAGCGAGACGAAGTTTCTCGCGCACCCCGAGATCGTCTGGAGAGAACGTGACGATTGTTCCACGCGGAACACCGATAGCATCTGCTAGCTCTTGCATAATCTCTGATTCCTTGTGGTTCGCACTGGTATCGCCGAGGTACAATTTCCACTCGGAATCATAGAAAAAGATGACTGTCGGTGAGAGAAGTTCCTGCAAAGTCCATGCTCGTGTCATCCATCGACTGCGCGCAAGGTCCCCGGGCTTGGACGGATGCGTTACGCCAGCAAGGAATACGAGAGTGGCTGCCGAATTCGCATACCATTTGTACATGGATGTAAGAGATTGATTAAGGATGGGTCCCGTGGTCTTGTCGATACAACACGTATCCGACCATGCCCAGTTGTAACCAAGTCTGCGTGCTTCCTTGCAGAAATTGCGCAGCTTGTTATTCAAGGGCGTATCGGGAAGGTCCCACACGGATTTAGATTCAACTTTATTGACATCCTGGAATGATGGCTCGTTCCCCTGCCATGTGTGCGAGAACATGACATATCCGAAAAAGCTTGCAATCACTCGGAGGATCTGCTCGTTGTCCACTGCCGTCTTCATAGATGAAACAAGCTCTTTGAACGACGGATCAGCCTTGAAGACACGAATCTGCTCAGGAACGTCGCAAAGGCAACCAGTGTTGACATCAATGACAACAAGGGGACAATTTTTTAGGATCCCATGAACAACAGGATCGATAGCCGCAACCGTCTCGGAAGGAGAAATGAAGTTCTTGCGCAGTTCTGCGAAACAGTTATTCAGGGTATTAGCTGCATAGAGGAAGTACATACGCCTGATTGTAGGGTCATGGGACTGTTCAATAACTTGCAGCATAGACTCGAAAGCATCGATTGCTTCGTCATACCGTTTTGCTCCATGAAGCGCCACGTGCTTGGCATCATAGCCCCAAGGGCTGGAGGGGTCCGCTTTCACTGCCTATGTGGCTATTGTAGAGAACCGACTCATACAAGAAAGGTACCATACATACCTCGTTTGCATCCTGCAGTGCGTCCTCCCACAACCTTTTTGCAGCTCGAGCTCTGCTCCGCTTGATAAACAGACCTGCGAGACTTGGAGGCAACATAACAGAGTACTGTGTTACTGTGTCGTCATGTTTCGCAGATCCGAAGGCTTCATCGCCAGCGTGCTCAAGTGTGGTAGCGCATTTTTTGGCGAAATCTGATGACAGACGTGAACATGGACATTAACCAGACCAGCGAATAGAAGACATACCTGCGACCCAGTCCGCTGTTTCCTTGCTTGCCTGTATCTGCTCATTTGATGTTCTTATAGTGTTGAGAAGGATCTCCGTGGCTTCGGCTGCACGTCCTTCGGCATAGAGGGTTTCACATAAATGTTTCTGGGGAATGATGTCTAGCCCAATGAAACTCCACCCAAATATCTTCATGGAGGGTTAGGTTTCATAAGTAGTAACAATGGAAGACCTACAAGCGAGATCGTCACTAGCGGAGGACATTGCTTGTTTACTGGGGCTAGGTTCTTTGTACTCTCGATCAATGGTATCACACGTCCATAATTTCCCTTTCTCATGTACATAACTGCTAGGACCTACAGGATGTATCAGCAACGATACTTGAATACCTGCATCGCACGAGGCACGTGCCTGGGCGTAGAGGTAGGTGGCATTGTTATCTTTGTCCTTGTTCGCTCTCGTAGCAAGGTACTCCATGCGCATTATCGCCTCTCCTTGATTTCCACATTCGAATACAAGGATTGACTGAGCGGAACGTAGATTAATTCTGAGAACCATCTAAATCATCTTGCGCACCTTCAGTAGTAAGAGAAAGCTGATGTCGTACAGCTCACAATCTTGAAAAGCAAAGTCGAATGTCCACAATGCACCATCTCGATCGCCCTGGTTAAGTAGAGCGACTGCCATTGCAATATGGCCAATAGGCGATGGTCGAACCCGGAGGGACTTGAGGTACATGTGAGAAAACACGCCATGAAGTAGTGAGAAAGCAGACTCACCTCCTTGGCGTCCCCTATCGCAGGTGCCAAATGTTTCAGACGTACTCGAATAAGAGCGCGGTTTGCTAGCACGTAGGGGCTGGGACTTGACGCACTCGTGAGCTCATCCGACAGCAGCACTTCGGTGTTCGTCGGGTCGTTCTGTGTCCATGATTTAAGGATCTTACCACTCATTCGTACGAGGGGGAGCTGAGAAACGCAGAGTTGCAAGGGGATTGTAGCGTTACGCAGAGCACGAGAATAGCGTGATAATTATCAGCGATGCAAGCATCACGGGTGGGTGTACACTTACACTGTCCTCGAAATACTCGAGGGGAAGGACATCTCTGAGATTGCGAGTTGTGGTATTCTTGCCAATTCCACATGCGAGACACCCCCCGCTTGGTGAGAGAGCGAGGCAGTTGATCTGCGAGGTGTATGTGATAATGCTGCTGATTTGCTTGTGGGACACACAGTCCCATAGTGAAATCGATGACCCTGCGGCACATGCAATGAATCTGCCGTTGGATGCGATAGATACCCGGGATTGGTCTTCGTGGATCGACCATTCCGAAGACAAGGACTTCGAAAGGTCGAAACAGGTGATTTTGCCTACGCTCGCGACGAACAATTGCTGGCCATCAGACGACCAAGCCAACGGAGCGACCGGCCATGAACCAGATGAACCTTTTTGACCTGAATCGAACAAGATGTTGCCATTGTGGGTGCTGTAGACACGGACACCGTGAGTCTCCGAGGCAGTAGCAAATCGGCTACCGTCTGGGGAGAACTTGACACCAGTAACATTAGTGTGTGGGACGGGAGCCAGGAGTCGGATACCAGAAGTGATGCTGAATATCTCGGCGTTGTTGTAGTCCACAATGGCAAAATTAGTACTGTCACTCGAGATGTCGACACCCAATACATAGCCGGCACGTTCTTTGAGCTCGTGCGCTTTTTCTTGAGTGGCTGCATTCCAGACGATTGCCGTCTTTCCGCGGTCTCCGGACACCAACCACCGGCCATCCTGGGAAATGGCAAGAGAAGCGACGATGCCGTTTGCTCCCATGGTTGGACTCTGTTGCTGTCCGTCTTCAATCTTCCATCGACGAATACCCCCCAGGTAATGTCCTCCTATGACCTGACCTTCCCCTGCAAAGGTGAGTGCGAGTACATCACTTGGAGATACAATTCTGATCTGTTTCGTATCTTAACCACCACAATGAACCGTCAGTGCTGGCTCAGCCTCTCAGACTCCTGATACGCACCCGTCGTCATCACTGGCAAATCCGCCAACACGGCTGATCCTAAAGTTCAGAGAGGAAATACACGATACACGACCATAGAGTTATTCACAGCATGGCAATATATATATGGTCTACGCGTTGGAGTTCTCCATCATCGATAGTCACATCGTGTTGTGCGTGACTTCAAATCTTTCATCGATATCCTGATCTTGAAGAGGAGGGCAAGGATTGGTAAATCTGCAATTATCCACCGCACGCGCTGATGCACTCTGCCACGCACTCTCTCCGGACTCCACCATATTCTCACACTCCCCGATGCCCTCAACCCTTCATTCCCTCTCACCAGGATTCGAATCTGCCCACAGAACCGGGGCCTCACGTGGTGATGGAACGGACCCAGGTCGCACCCCCTGAGTGTCCATCAGCAGGCTCGTCAGCGCGTGTACAACCGCAGCAAGACGGGATGTGATACGACGCGCTGGCGTAGCAGTGCCAGGTGAGCAGATGCGTACAAGTGGATTTTCGAATAGCTGACCCTGAATTTAGCACACAATCCTGCCGACAACCCAAGGCCTCACGCAATGATAAAACACGTACGGGTCACGGGTGCCTTGTTCAATTACCAATTGTACTGCTGCACCATATCCTTTCAACGTCGATACCCTCAATAACGGGATCCTGATTCCGCATTCGGTGGACACAATGGCAACAATGTCGGTAGTGTCTCCGATGTGTCATCCTCCTCCGCAAGGGATTTGGTGCATGAACGTATACAGGGTTGAATCCATGATACCTTCGTACACCCCGGTTTCCGCAATATGCCATCCATGATTGGCACATTGGTGCCCCCGATTCAAATTGTCGTTACTCGAGTACTCGAGTGCCTGGCTCGGGCCGTCCAGTCATACTCAGCTCATGTGAGGGGGTGGATATTTCTCTGGCAACGCTTCCGATGGCTTATGATGAGCCATGTGGAGGTTACAAACTCCAATGGACCCCTCAATGTTGCGATCGTTTGGGAAGGGCGGTAATCGATTATATCCAGCATGCAATGATAACCGATGTTTCTGCTACGTTCCAAGTCTCGCCTGAAGGCGGAATTTCAACCGCTGTTCGGAAGTCTGCATCATTAAGGAAATCCCGGGAACCCTGCTTTAGGCCTTTGGGATGGCTTGTACATTAGCGCTGGTGGTCCCACTGCAGTTTTCCTTGTAATGGACCACTTGTACGTGCATTCCTATGCATTTATGTGGCGAGTTGCTTATTCAACTTCTCCCTCTACTCGCTACTTAGTTATGTGGTCAACATTGTACATCGTTCTGGCAGACGCCGGTATTTGAAGTGTCGACTACATAGCAGCCAGACAATTTCGCCTGCTCACCACACCCTGGGATTTCTCCAGCCATCTCCTGGAAATCACCTCGCAAGTCCTCGCAGCTGTCTTGTTTCGAAGCAGACCTCTCTCCGACGACCAGCTATGGGAGAGATCTCCGACCTATTGTCTTTGCTAGATCTGTTTCCTTTCGTGTCTTCGCCCGTACGCTTTCTAAGTTAGTCACATCGCACTCAGTTGCATCCAGCTACCACCACGTTCAACGAAACACAAAGATAAGCCATACAACGTTGCGATCGTTTAGGAAGGACGTCAATCGAACATGTCCAGCATGCGAAGATAGCCGGCGCTTTGGCTGTGTTCCGAGCCTCACCTGAAGGTGGCATTCTAGCCACTGTTTGAAGGTGTGCATGGAAAACTTGGAGACCCTGCTCCGTGTTCTAGGCATTTGAGATGGTCTATACAACAGTACCGATGGCAATAGACCACTTGTCCGTGTATCCATCCCCTCATTACACAAGACTGTGGCGAGCCGCTTACCCAACTTCTCCCTCTCTAATCGCTAGTAACATGGCCAGCACTGTACATCGTTCTCTCAGATGGTATTAACTATGGTAACTCTGTCGTCAATTACGTCTCACCCTGCTTTTACCCTACACCAATACCTTCCTTGCTGCGTGAGCTTAACAAGTCCTTACCCCTGCTGCTCCACTGACAAATCTTTGCGCCACTGTCATCACGGACGAATCCTCACACTGAGAACCACATCACACAAGATCCGGTACTCTCAACCTTTGTTGTACAAACAGCCATGTCAAACGTTCCTCGCGACGTGAGTCACTCCTGTCTGACGTTGGAGGAATGAATCATTGTTCCTCTCGTTAAACTGCGGTTCCCGGGCTGTATCAAGTATTCCTTCCACGCCGTCCTTGGGATGATGCGAACCTAGTGATCGGTCGCCCACCTAGATAGTGTAAACAAGTTTATTATGCATCTAGTTCTTATGAAGATCCCCAGATTGCGTGTTGTGACAATACGTGATAATTTAAATCAACTACAATCAAAGTCCATGACGTCCTGGATCGCGTCGTTGCTCTGGTAGTCGTAGTCTTCGCACATCCAGAATTAGCGCCACCACCATTCTTCTTCTCCCTTCGTTCGTCTCCATGCCCGCCACACTACCCTGCGTCGTGCGAGTCGTTGTCTGCCGTGTTCCAAGATGTGTCCTGACCAAACGTACCCTCATCTTCGCTCGACGGAACTGGCGGTGACAGCTCTCGTAGTTGTCATCGAACCCGCTTTCTTCCTCGTCGCAGACATTCCAGCCTTATTAGCGCCCAGTGTAGTGGGGGGTTAACTGTTGATGGCGTCGGCGCTCGCCTAGTACGACCTACCAGGCCACCAACAGCACTTTTAGCTTCATCCTGCTTTGCCTTTGTCGTTGCCGTGATCATGGCCGTCCGCGTCCTTCTCTTCAACGCAGGCCTGCCTGCTTCAGCAGCATCACCTATCATACCGGGCGGGTCGTTGTCACCTTCATCAGCAGGTGGTTGAGTAGTCGTCTCACTGGGTATCGGCCTGCCTCACCCAGAAAGATCACCTGGATTATTAGTCCTACCACTGGTCGTACCGCCATTACCTCTCCAGACACCCTCGTCCCCCTCACAGCAGCAGCGGTAGTTGTAGGCACACCCGATGGCGAACTCTGGCTCCCCTTCATCACTCCAAGTGATGTTTAGGTCTAACAGCAGCGAGAGGCTCGTTACGCATCTATTTCGGCTCTGGAACGATTCAGGGATCGGTGTTACCTTCGTACGACTTGGGGGTTGCTTCGGCACCGTTGGCATCTGCGAAAGGGGCACTCGTTGTCAGGGCGGTTAGGTGTCGAGTGATGCATGATGTGGCAGAAAACTAACGGTACGTGGACCTACGACTTCTGGATTACTCTCGGCCTTTGCTTTCCTGCCTCCAACACGTTTAGGTTGCGAGGACGTAAATACTCGCGACTGATTCAGCTAAGCACGAAGAAGGGGGGGATAAACTTGGGCCTCCGCAGCAGCAGCGGTACACAAAACGCACTTCATCATTCACAGGTATCTGACTCTTCCCTCTCAGTGACTTAGCTTCGATCGGTGCGGCACCCGATGCAGGCCCGCCAATATAGCTTGTGCCGGAGTTTAGAGGGGAAAAGAACGATATGATGGCATCGTAGAGTTACTTGAGGCGTCTGATATAGATATATGAACTACATGGGCAGTGCAGATCTTAGGTAAGTACGTTCGTCTGCACGGAAAGGGTGGGCGGAAACGCATCGAAGGAAGGCGTGGAGATGCATTGGCGTATCTACAGTCATCCAATCTCAGAAAACTATCCGGCATATGCATCAACACTCTCTGCCCCCACTCGGTCCCGACTACTCTTTGGGCTCCATCCTATCCTCATGCTCGCCGACACCCTCAAACCTTCACTTCCTCTCCCCAGAACCCGAATCCTGCTCACAAAACGAAGGCCTCGTGCGATGATAATACACACGCTATGCAGTTCTTGCGTCCATAAGCAGGTGATACAACGACCGGCAATATTGTCGCCGACGAACGTCTCATCTATCAAAGCGAGCATCAGTTCGAATGCTTCAACGCCTCACATTTCGATGCGAGCGGAGGTGAGGTGGAATTCCTCTTGGTCGCGTGTATCCTCTTGGCTTTTCAGGTTATCTGGATTCAGGGTGTATGCCCATTCCGACTCAGTCTCCGTTTCACAACCCGAGGGTGCCTTCTTCGACCCCCAATTATACAGCATATTTGAATACGTCAATGTCGATACCCTTAACAACGGGATCCTGATCGATGCCGTGATCGCGATGGGCGCAGTCAGATAGAGGCTGTGGATATAGAAATACATAATGAAAGTGGGAAAGTGGTGCGCCCTGCGGAGAGGGACCGTCGGAGCTTTATTATTTTACAAGACCACCACGATGCGACGCACCAAAGAAATGAAACAACTTACCTCCCTCACTTCCAACCACCAAATGTCAACACTTTCCTTTCGTCACCCGTGACGTCCTGCTTGATAGCTCGCTGCAACCTCTCGCGCATCGCTTTTGCCAATACGGCTTCCCGTCGGTATGTAGATGGGTCGAAGGGCACCAAGCCTGTAGATAGTGTGTCGCAAGGGTTGTCGAGTCGACAAACCATTCTAAGTTGGGGACATTGATGACAGTGCCAGGGAGGTCGACAAAGTGTTCCCATTCCCCCCACCGAGGATGAATTACCCTTGAACTCCACGTTAGATACTAGATATCTACATCGGTTAGTACTTTCTGTTATTCTCTTCTCATATTTTACTGTCCAAATCATTAGGACCCGCGTGCCGTGCATCATATGCTATGCCTTCGCCAATGCCGCATCCCAATTCTGCAGTAAAGAGTATGTGACCGTTCGGTGTTATGCCCTACACACTGGTTGAAGAGATGGAAAAGGAAGGCCGGCGAGTCAGGAAGGGGACAAAGCTGAACAAAGACTAGAGAACGAGCTGAGTTGAGAGTGGCGGAGAAGATACAGAAATATGGAGACTGGGGTACTGACGGAGCAGGTGATGACTCCCACGTTGCTCAAATGACACCGCAGTCCAACCCATGGCAGCCCCTAGAATGATGCCCATTCCAGGCACAGTACTGGCAAAATCGCTACGAACATACCAATACCGATGCGGCTACTGACCTTCAGAACTTGAGGGACAGTATTTCAGATCTCTCAAAATCTTTAATGGTGTAATCACTATTCTCTCAAACGTGCGTAATTTATTCTGGCCTCTATCCCTCGACTAACGATCACACGCAGGCCCATCATTATTGCTTGTTCGAGACACCAGACTACATAACCTACTATACGCAGATCAGTGGGTGACAGTCTGAACTTGATCTTCGAAATTACTTCACTGCAATGTACCTACTGGTCCCTGGAGAGGTCATAGTTGGCCCTTGAAGTCTGCTGCCGACTGTATAGTGCAGGATCGTACTCCTGGTGGCACCCTGAACCTCGTGCGTTCATGAACGGCGGTGAACTCGATGGTACTTATATTGAAAATGGCTACGGTAGTTTCACTCTCTGACACCTTGCTCAACGTAACCTAATCACCCCACATGCACTGACGTTTACCCTATCGCATGTTTCCAGCGATCTTTGAATGCCTTCCATGTGGAGTTCTGCAGTCCGCATTTCTTCAGACAATAATAATACAACCTGGCGCCATGTGGGTACTGTGGCGCGGTGACAAGGTTTGGCCCTTTTCTTACTTGCTATTTGACCGTTCGGTACCCTCACTATGTGGTTCGCGAGTTGCTAGCGTCTACACGTCTCGATGTCTCGATGTCGTACTAACGTCAGGTGAGTGGAAACGTTCCAGGGTACGAGTAGATTTTCGGATAGCTGATCCTGAATTCGGCACACGCAATCCTTTTTCTTGTTTCGCATTTGGCAGACATAAGGTCCAGTGATGTTTGATGTGTCATCGATCGCGGTGGACCCTCATTGCAGAGGCATTTAGTGCCTGAATGTGTAGGATTGAGTCCATAATGCCCAACCTTTGGTTTTAGGCCTTCGTGCACCCCGGTTTCTGCAATATGCAATCCGTGGTTGGTGGATTGCTCCCCCTCCATTTTAAATTGCCGTTATCCAAGGACTCCGGCACCTGGCTCTGGCCATCCTGTTGTGCTCAGCTCACGTGAGGAGATGGGTATTTTCTTGATCATGCTTGGGATACATTTCATCTGTAAACTTTCCCCCTATTTTTTTGCTAGCCATGTCCAGGTCCATCTCTACTCAACACAGAAAGCGGGAGTCCCGACCCGGTACCGCATCAGAGGGACAGGGAATGATGGAATCACGGTCACAACCAGTCAGTGACAGGTTTAAACCATCTATTCGCTTACTGATGTGGTGGACGAAAAAGCCAAAGTCACCGTTGTCCCCAGCGACTTCCAAGAGTGCTTTCCTGCCGAGAATGTGGACGCTGAAGGACGTCGGTAGTATAAGGTATTCCTCGGGAGGAAAGGGCTTATGTTTTTACAGAAAGTTTCAGAGTGCACCTGTGCACCTCCAGGCACTGCATCGATGTCATGATACCGCGCAAGAATTACATAGCGAATCTGAGATTGCAAAGCCCAGGTTGTTAATAGTACAAGTGGTGATAGAAGGACAACTCGTCGTCCATTTCACATGAATATGTATGAACAGATCTCCAACTCAGCTCTAGGTATCAAGTAGGAAGTGTTGTCATGAACACTCTGGAAGTTCCGTCTCAGCAGGTAAACCAACAAACTGTAAAAACCAGCAGCTGAGCCCAGCCCCCCCATACGCATCAAAGGATTTCCAAGACTTTCGCCCGAATATTCTTGGAGGTGATGTTGGTTCCAAGTCCCGGGACGACAATCTCGTTCTCTGCAGCGACCCTCTTGTACTCTCCATTCGGCTGCTTTAGAAGAAGAAATGCGCTGAACGGCTGTCCGAGGCGGGCAATCATCTCCAGTGCCTGGGTATAGTTGTCAATTTGAAGCGCGGGGGCAGCGGGTAATGGCGCAACTTCAGCCGAATCAGAGTCAGTATCAGACTCCGAGTCATCTTCCCAGGTAATCCCACCACTCGGACCTCGGATATAATGAATCCAAGGGTGCGCGAAAACGAGTTGCTGTGGCCCGTTCAGCGAGAGACTGTCAGCAGTCGTGAACTCCACTTGGCCGAGCCCCGATACCCTAGCACGATATAACTTCTCATCGCTGAACAACCGGCGGCTCGAGATTGGATGAAGCATCTCGAGACTTCTCACAGAGAAAACGATGCACGGAAGGTGTAGACGTCGGGTTGCAAAACGGGCGGGGGAGAGACGGTTGATCCTATTAAATATGGTCCGCGCTTGTTGTCGGGGCAACTTGTCACCTAATTCCTTGATACGCCTTTCCATCTCCTCCCCTTCCAGTGATGGAGGACTATGAGGAATTTGACTGTACACGGAAAGGGAAGTCGGGAGACAACTGTTGTATGATGATGACTTTCCTGACCACTCAAGTACGGTGACTTCGCCGGAACGGGCCACGATCTCCTCTAGGAGATGTCCGAGAGCGTCGATTCCTTCGCCGTAGTAGGGTTTGATATCAGACTTGAATATGCCGATGAGAGAGTATGCAACGTCTTCCTCGACCGTTGCACTGCGCGACGAAGCGAGACGAAGTTTCTCGCGCACCCCGAGATCATCTGGAGAGAACGTGACGATGGTTCCGCGCGGAACACCGATAGCATCTGCTAGCTCTTGCATAATCTCTGATTCCTTGTGGTTCGCACTGGTATCGCCGAGGTACAATTTCCATTCGGAATCACAGAATAAGATGACTGTCGGTGAGAGAAGTTCCTGCAAAGTCCATGCTCGCGTCATCCATCGACTGCGCGCAAGGTCGCCGGGCTTGGACGGATGCGTTACGCCAGCAAGGAATACGAGAGTGGCTGCCGAATTCGCGTACCATTTGTACATGGATGTAAGAGATTGATTAAGGACGGGTCCCGTGGTCTTGTCGATACAACACGTATCAGACCATGCCCAGTTGTAACCAAGTCTGCGTGTCTCCTTGCAGAAATTGCGTAACTTGTTATTCAAGGGCGTATCGGGAAGGTCCCACACGGATTTAGATTCAACTTTATTGACATCCTGGAATGATGGCTCGCTTCCCTGCCATGCGTGCGAGAACATGATGTATCCGAAAAATCCTGCAACCATTCGTAGGATCTGCTCGTTGTCCACTTCTTTCGTCATAGATGAAACAAACTCTTTGAACGTCGGGCCGGCCTTGAAGATACGCATCCGCTCAGGAACGTCGCAAAGGCAACCAGTGTGGACATCGATGACGACGAGGGGAGTATTTTTTAGGATCCCACCAATGACAGCATTGACAACTGCAATCGTCTCGGAAGGAGAAATGAAGTCCTTGCGCAGTTCTGCGAAACAGTCATTTGGGGGTATTAGATTCATAGAGGAGGTACGTACGCCTGATTGCAGGGTCATGGGACTGTTCGATCACTTGCAGCATAGACTCGAAAGCATCGATCGCCTCGTCATACCGTTTTGCTCCATGAAGTGCCTCACGCTTGGCTTCATAGCCCCAAGGGCTGGAGGGGTCCGCTTTCACCGCCTACACGGTTACTGTAGGGAACCGACTCATACAAGAAGGATACCATGCATACCTCGTTTGCATCCTGCAGTGCGTCCTCCCACAACCTTTTTGCTGCTCGAGCTCTGCTTCGCTTGATAAACAGACCTGCCGGACTTGGAGGTAACATAGCAGAGTACTGTGTTATTGTGTCGTCATGTTTCGCAGATCCGAAGGCTTCATCGCCAATGTGCTCAAGTGCGGCAGCGCATTTTTTGGCGAAATCTGATGACAGACGTGAACATGGCTATTAACCAGACCAGCGAATAGAGGACATACCTGCGACCCAATCCGCAGTTGCCTTGCTAGCCTGGACATCCACGTCTGATGTCCTGATCATGTTGAGGAGGATCTCTACAGCTTCAGTTGTGCGTCCTTCGGCATAGAGGGTTTCACATAGACGTTGCTGAGCAACGATGTCCAGTCCATTGAAACTCCACCCAAATATCTTCATGCTGGGTTAGATTAATCAGTAGTAACAGCAGAAGACCCACGAGCGAGATCGTCACTAGCGGAGGACATTGTTTGTCCTTGGAGGCTAGGTTCTTCGCACGTTCGATCAATGGTATTGCACGCCCATAATTTCCCTTCTTCAGGTACATAACTCCAAGGACCTGAGAATGTATCAGCAATGATACTTACATGTCTGCATCAAGTCAAGTGCGTGCCTGGGTGTGAAGGTAGGTAGCGTCGTCGTCGTTATCGTTGTTTGCCCTCGTAGCAAGGTACTCTACGCGCATTATCGCTTCTTCTTGATTTCCGCATTCGAACACAAGGATCGACTGATGGGAATGTAGATTAATTGCAAGAACGTTCTAATCACCTCACCCACCTTCAGTAGTAAGAGAAATCTGTTGTCGTGTAGATTACAATCATGAGAGGCAAAGTCAAATATCCACAGCGCACCCTCTCGATCGCCCTGGCCAAGTAGAGCAACCGCCATTGCGATATGGCCAATGGGCGACGGCTGAACTCGGAGGGACTTGAGATGCATGTGTAAGCAAACATGCACATGGAGTAATGAGAAAACAGACTTACGTCCTTGGCGTCCTCTATTGCAGGTGCCAGATGTTTCAATCGTGCTCTTATAAGAGCGCGGTTTGCTAGCAGGTAGTGTCTAGGAATTGAAGCGCTTGTGAGCTCCTCTGAGAGCAGCCGTTCGGTGCTCATCTGGTCGTCCGCTGTCCATGATTTTAGGGTTTCGTAGCTCACTCGTACGAGCGGAAGCTGAGAAGCATGGAGTTGCTGACGGATTAAAGCGCTACGCTGTGTACTGATTGTTAGCGATGCGAGCGTCACGAGTGTACATACACTTACACCATGGTCAAAATACTCAGAGGGGAGGACATCTCTGAGGTCGTGAATTGTGATATTCTTGCCATTTCCACATGCGAGGTACACCCCACTTGGTGAGAGAGCAATGCGTTTGATTTCTGTGGTGTATGAGATAATGCCACTAATCTGCTCGTGGGACACACAATCCCATAGCGAAATCGATGAGCCTGTGGCACATGCAATAAATCTGCCGTTGGATGCTATATACACCGGAGATCGGTTTTCATGGATCGACCATTCTGAAAAGAAAGATTTGGAAAGGTCAAAACAGATGATTTTGCCTTTATTCGCGACAAACAGCTGCCGGCCATCAGACGACCAGGCTAACGCAGATCTTGACCATGAACCAGTTGCACCCTTTTGACCTGAATCAAACAAGATATCGCCATTGTAGGTGTTGTAGACACGGAAACCGTAACTCTCCGAGGCGGAAGCAAATTGACTGCCGTCTGGAGAGAACTTGACACCAGCAACGTGCGGATGTGGGAGGGTAGGAAGGGGACGGATACCGGACGTCATGTTGAATATCTCGACGATGTACCAGTCCGCAGAGGCAATTTTAGTACAGTCGCCCGAGACATCGACCTCATGGACCCAGCCGCGATGTTCAAGCTCGCGTACTTTTGCATGAGTGGTCACATTCCAGACGATCGCCTTCCTTCCGCGATCCCCGGACACAATCCGCCGGCCATCCTGGGAAACGACAACAGAATCGACGCCGTCATGACTCGCTTGCATGGTTGGACCCTGCTGCTGTCCGTCTTCAATCTTCCATCGACGAATTTCACCGTTAGCGTATCCTCCTACGACCTGACTTTCGTCCGCAAAGGTGACTGCCCATACATCACTCTGAGATGCAATTTCGATCCGTTTCGCATCTTAACCACCACCGCGAACCGTCAGTGCTGGCTCAGCCTCTCTGACTCCTGGTACGCACCCATCGTCATCACCGGCAAACCCGCCGACACAGCTTATCCTAAAGTTCAGAGAGGAAATGCACGATGCACGACCGTAGAGTTATCCGCGGCACCCAATATATTGTCTACGCGTTGGAGTCCTCCATCATCGACAGTCACATCGATATCGTGTTATGCGTGACTTCAAATCTTTCATCGATATCCTGATCTTGAAGAGGAGGGCAAGGATTGGTAAATCTGCAATTATCCACCGCACGCGCTGATGCACTCTGCCACACACTCTCTCCGGACTCCACCATATTCTCACACTCCCCGATACCCTCAACCTTTCATTCCCTCTCACCGGGATTCGAATCTGCCCACAGAACCGGGGCCTCGCGGGGTGATGGAGCGGACCCAGGTCGCACACCCCTCCAGTAGCATCACCTATCATATCGGGCGGGTCGTTGTCACCTTCATCAGCAGGTTGTTGAGTAGTCGTCTCACTGGGTGTCGGCCTGCCTCATCCAGAACGACCACCTGGATTATTAGTCCTACCACTGGTCGTACCGCCACCACCTCTCCAGACACCCTCATCCCCCTCACAGCAGCAGCGGTAGTCGTAGGCACACTCGATGGCGAACTCCGGCTCTCCTTCATCACTCCAAGTGAGATTTGGGTCTAACAGCAGCGAGAGGCTCGTTACGCGTCTATTTCGGCACTGGAACGATTTCAGGGATCGGTGTTACCTTCGTACGACTTGGAGGTTGCTTCGGCACCGTTGGCATCTGCGAAAGGGGCACTCGTTGTCGGGGCGGTTAGGTGTCGCGTGACGCATGATATGGCGGAAAACTATCGGTACGTGGACCTACGACTTCTGGGTTACTTTCGCCCTTTGCTTTTCTGCCTCCAACATGTTGAGGTTGCGAGGACGTAAATACTCGCGACGGATTCAGCTAAGCACGAAGAAGGGGGGGATAAACATGAGCCTCCGCGGCAGCAGCAGTACACACAACGCACTTCATCATTCACAGGTGTCTGACTCTTCCCTCTCAGTGACTTGGCTTCGATCGGTGCGGCACCTGACAACAGTTGGGTTGCGGGAGCAACGGTTTGACCAACGATTTGACCAAGGTCATCATCACTCGGTGTCTCCTCAAGTTTCAACACAACCGTCCCCTCCGACGCCGCCGTTCCGGAATTCGCATTTGGCCTGGGCGTCCGAGATTGCATCGTACTACACTAGTGGTCGGCAGCAGCACGGCAGTAAGTGCATGTTCATTCGGCTTTCCGTCATTACCATCATCACGTCCATCACTTTCTTTTCCGGTGGATGCCTGCAGCTGATACGTGACCTGCGTCCCGATCACCTCACTTATGCTCTGCAACATTGGTGTCTCAGCACCAGTCCTTCCCCTCCTTGCCTCCTTTAAGAACATCGACCCTATCCCATCCATATTTTGCCTCTGCACGCCCCCGATATAGATAGGAATGCCTTTGAATAAACGGGGATGCTCTGGAGGGGATAGCCCAGGGGTCATCATTGGGACACTCGCATCTCCTCACTGCAATAAACACCTGCTGGAACAATCCTTAGCTCGAAACGTTTGGAGCCACAAATGTCCTGGAAAACGGAGGTAACGGAATGTGATCGACCTGACAGTACATGACGTTGTGAAAGAACTGTGCGGATATCACTGTAACTTGGGTATAAGCCGCTTGGTAGTTGTGGTTCAAAGGGTATCCCTCTGAAGATGGAAGAGCGTACCGGAAAACTTTCCATGAAAGCCAATATTCCACCATTTTATGATACCGCACAAGGATTACATCGCGAGTCTGAAGGTCTTGTAAGTAGATAGCAAAGGTTGGAAAGCCAAAGCTGTTTGGGCTACTCTACCCCGGGATGTATGTATAGCACAAGTGGTAGTGGAAGAATTACGGAGACTCTAGTCTACGGCACATAAGTATGCACAGATTTCCAACTCGGCTCCAGGTATCAAATAGGTGTTATCACGAACACTCTGGAGGCTTAGTACGTCGAACGCTCAGTTTCCTCTCCGTCTCGGTCTAACAAGCACATCAACAACAACGAAAAAACGACGGATGAAGGACGAAAGACAGACCAACTGTAAAAACCAGCAGCTGAGCCCCAACCCCCACACATGTCAAAGGATTTCCAAGACTGTCGCCAGAATGTTCTTGGAAGTGACATTGGTTCCGAGTCCCGAGACGATAATCTCGTTCTCTGCAGCGACCCTCTTGTACTCTCCATTCGGCTGCTGTACGAGAAGCAATGCGCTGAACGGTTGCCCGAGGCGAGCAATCATCTGTAGTGCCAGGGTATAGTCGCTAACATGTGGCACGGAACCAGCATGTAATGGCGAAGGGGGCGCATCTTCATCCGATCCAGCGTCACCATCCAAATCCGACTCAGGATCAAACTCCGAGCCTCCCCAGGCAATCCCACTACTCGGACCTCGAATATGGCGAATCCACGGATGTGCGAAGACAAATTTCTGTGGCTCGTTGAACGGGAGATCGCCTGCGGTCGTGAACTCCACATTTCCAAGACCTGACACCCTGGCACGATACAGCTTCTCATTGCCTCTACGCAGCCCCTGTATACTGAGTTTCCTGACAGGGAAGACGATGCATGGGAGATGTAAACGTCGACTCCAAAAACGGGCAGGTGGGAGAAACTTGATCTGATGATAAATGCTCAGGGCGTTTTCCTGAGACAACTTGCCACGTAATTTCGTGATGCACGTTTCCATTTCTCCCCCTTCGAGTGATGGAGGGTCGTAGGGAGTTTGGCTGTAAACGGAAATGGAAGCCGGGAGACAACTGTTGTATGACGATGACTGCCCTGACCATGCAAGCACGGTGACTTCGCTAGTGCGAGCCACGATCTCCTCCAGGAGATGCCCGAGAGCGTCAACTCTCTCTCCGTACTGAGGCCTGATATCGGACTTGAATATGCCGATGAGGGAATACGCGACGTCTTCTTCGACTGTCGCATTGCGGGTCGAAGCGAGGCGAAGTTTCTCGCGCACTCCGAGATCGTCTGGAGAGAACTTGACAATAGTTCCATGGGGGATCTGGATAGCATCTGCTAGTTCTTGCATGATCCCCGGAGATTCCTTGTGATTCGCAACAATATCGCCAAGGTATGGTTTCCATTCAGAGTCATAGAAAATGATGGCCTTCGGGGAGAGAAGTTCTTGCAAAGTCCAGGCTCGTGTCATCCAGAAACTACGCCTAAGGTCCCCAGGCTTGGATGGATGTGCCACGCCAACAAGGTATACAAGTGTGACTGCCGAATCCGCGTACCATTGGTACATGGATGTGAGAGATTGATTAAGGATGGGTCCCGTGGCCTTGTCGATACAACACGTATCCGACCATGCCCAGTTGTAACCAAGTCTGCGTGCCTCCTTGCAGAAATTGCGCAGCTTGTTATTCAGGGGCGTATCGGGAAGGTCCCACACAGATTTGGAGTCAACTCTATTGACGTCCTGGAATGACGGCTCGTTTCCCTGCCACGCATGCGAGAACATAGCATATCCGAAAAACCTTGCAACCAGTCGTAGGATCCGCTCGTTGTCCACTTCTTTCGTCGTGGACGAAACAAGCTCTTTAAACATTGGATCAGCCTTGAATATATGCAACCGCTCACGACTGTCACAGAGGCGACCAGTGGTAACATCGATGACGACGAGGGGACAATTTTTAAGAATCCCATGGATAACAGGATCAATAGCTGCAATCGTCTCGGATGGAGAAACATAGTTCTTCCGCAATTCTGTGAAACCGTCATTTACGGGCATTAGACTCGCACAGGAGGTACATACGCCTGATTGCAGGGTCATGGGATTGTTCAATCACTTGCAGCATAGACTTGGAAGCATCAATCGCTTCGTCATACCGTTTTGCTCCATGAAGTGCCACGTGCTTGGCCTCATAGCCCCAAGGGCTGGAGGGGTCCGCTTTCACTGCCTATGTGGCTGTTGCAGGGAGCCAACTCATACAAGGACGATACCGTGCATACCTCATTTGCATCCCGCAGTGCATCCTCCCACAACCCCTTTCCCGCTCGAGCTCTGCTCCGCTTGATAAACAGAGCTGCAAGGCTTGGAGGCAAAACTGCAGAGTTTTGTGTTATTGCATTATCATGTTCTGTAAATCCGAAGGCTTCATTGCCAACATGCTCAAGTGCTGCAATGCATTTCTTGGTAAAATCTGACGACGGATATGAACGCGCACACTAAGCAGACTGGCAGCTACAGGACATACCTGCGACCCAAGCAACAGTTGCCTTGCTCGCCTGGATCTCATTGTTTGATGTCTTGACAATGTAGAGAAGGATTTCCACAGCTTCGGCTGCACGTCCCTCAGCATAGAGGGTCTCACATAGACGTTGCTGAGAAACAATGTCCGGATCATCGAAACTCCACCCGAATATCTTTATGCGGAGTTAGATTAACAGGCAGTAATGGCAGAAGACCTACGAGCGAGATCGTTACTAGCGGAGGACATCGTTTGTCCTCGGGGGCGAGGTTCTTCGCACACTCGATCAACGGTATTGCACGTCCGTAATCCCCCTTCTTCATGTACATAACTCCAAGGACCTGCGGAATATATCATCGATAATACTTACATGTCTGCATCGCGCAAGGCACGTGCCTGTGTGTAAAGGTAGGTGACGTCCTTATCGTTGTCGTTCGCTCTTGTAGCAAGGTACTCTACACGCATTATCGCCTCTTCTTGATTTCCAGATTCGAAAACAAGGATCGACTGATTGGAACGTGGATCGAATTGTGAGAAAAATCCAGGTCACCTCACGCACCTTCAGTAGTAAAAGAAATCTGATATCATGCGGCTCACAATCATGAGAGGCAAAGTCAAATATCCATAGTGCACCCTCTCTGTCGCCCTGGCCAAGTAGAGCAACCGCCATCGCGATGTGGCCAATAGGCGATGGTTGAACCCGGAGGGACTTGAGATACATGTGTGGGCAAACATGGACATGGAGTAATGAGAGAGCGGACTCACCTCCCTCGCATCCTCTATCGCAGGTGTCAGATGTTTTAAATGTGCTCTTATAAGAGCGCGGTTTGCTAGCAAGTAGTGTCTAAGGATTGAAGGACTAGTGAGCTCCTCTGAGAGCAGTCTTTCGGTGTTCGTCGGGTCGTTCTGTACCCATGACTTGAGGGTCCCATCACTCACTTGCACAAGCGGGAGCTGAGAAGCATGAAGATGCCGCGTGACGCAGCGCAATGATTGTTAGAGATACGAGCTCCATGAGTGGACGTACACTTACACCATGGTCGAAATACTTGAGGGAAAGGACCTCCCTGAGATTGTGAATCGTGATATTCCTACCATTTCCACATGCGAGATACGCCCCACTCGGTGAGAGAGCGACGGATTTGATCTGTGAGGTGTGTGTGATAACGCTACTGATTTGCTTGTGAGACACAAAATCCCACAGTGAAACTGATGGGCCTGCGGCACACGCAATAAATCTGCCGTTGGATGCTATATATACAGGAGATTGGTTTTCATGGATCAACCATTCTGAAGACGATGACGTCGATAGGTCGAAGCGGGTGATTTTGCCTACGTTCGCAATCAACAGCTGCTGGCCATCAGACGACCAGACCAACGGAGTTCTTGACCAAGGACCGGTTGAACCCTGAGTACCTGAATCGAACAAGATGCTGCCATTGTGGGTGCTGTAGACGCGGAAACCATCATAACACGAGGAGGTAGCAAATCGCCTGGCATCTGGGGAGAACTTGATACCCGCAATCGAATGATGTGGGAGGGGAGGCAGGAGACGGATACCGGAAGTGATGCTGAATATCTGAGCGTTGAAGTAGTCCGCAGTCGCAAATATAGTAGAGTCGTGCGAGATATCGAGCGCAGTTACCCAACCGTGGTGTTCTGTGAACTCGTGCACTTTTTCATGAGTGATTGCATTCCAGACGATTGTCCTGTGGCTGCCGTCTCCAGTACCAGTCACCATCCAGTGGCCATCTTGGGAAACGACAATGGAATGGACAGCACTAATGGCTTGCATGGTTGGACCCTGTTGCTGTCCGTCTTTAATCTTCCATCGACGAATTTCACCGTTGTCATATCCTCCTACGACCTGACTTTCGTCCGCAAAGGTGGCTGCCCATATATCACTCTGAGATACAATCTCGCTTTGTTTTGTATCTTAACAACCACAGCGAACTGTCAGTAGGGCTGCCTCGGCCACTCTGACTGCTGGCACGCACTCATTGTCATCATTGGAAAGTTCGCTAATACAGCCTGTGCTGGATTCAGAGAGGAGAAGCACGATACATCACAGACTTACTTGCGACACCCAACTGTACGTGGTCTATGCGTTGGAGTCCTCCAGCTATCGAATCGTCGACAGTCACATCATGTTATGCGTGACTTCAACAAAATATGATCTTCATCGATAGCGGTTGGCGGAAAGCGTCTCGGCGGATGATGCAATGCATCGGCAATTCACCGCATTCAGCGATGCACTCGGTCTCGAAACATCCTTGAGCTCCATCATAGGCACCCCCACTCGCCGGTACCATTCACTCCCTCTCACTAGGATCTGAATCTGCCCATAAAACCGGGGTCTCATGGGATGATAATACATACCCAGGTCGCACCACTTAGGTGCCCATCAGCAGGCTCGTTCACGCGTGCACCACCCCAGCAAGATAGGAGAGGTTGGATGTGATACGACAGACTAGCGATATCGTCACCGACGAACATCTCATCCGTCGAAGCGTGCATCAGTCCGACTGCTCCGATGCCTCGCCCAGTTCGATGCGAACAATTACGAGGTAGAACTCCTTTCCGTCGCGCCTAGATTCAGGGTGTAGGTCTAGTTCGACTCGGGCTGCATCTCTCAAGTCGAGATGCCTTATTCAATCCCCAATTGTACGTATCCGAATATGTCGATGTCGATACCGTCACCAATAGGATCCTGGGGAAGGGCATCGATCGTTTATCTGTAGCATGCTAAGATAGCCGGTGCATTTTGAGGGTGGCATTCTAGCCGCTGTTCGTAAGTGTGCAGGGACTCTGCCCCGATTCAGTCTTAGGCGTTGGGACAGCAGCACTGATGGCAGCCTCACCGCAGTTCTCCTTGAAGTGCCCCACTTCTACGTGTATCCATGTGTTCTCGGTACACAAAACTGTGGCGAGCCGTTGACTCAGCTCTCCCTCTCTAATCACTAGTTATACGGTCGACACGCCCGTCGGCTACGTACATCTCACTCCGGTTTTACCTCACAGTCTACATCGATACCTTCATTGCTGCGTGAGCCCCTCACCCCCTCCGCCCCACTCTCCCATCTCAGACTAACTAGCTGCACTCCCACATCGGGCACCGCCGCATCATGCAGGATCCGGTACTTCCCACCTTCGTCATATAAACGGCCTCCTTGCGACATGAGTTACCACAGTCCGAGGGATGCGCCCTTGTCCCCGTCGTAGACCTCAGTTCCCAAGATATACCGACAATCAAAAACCATTACCTCCTGGATCGATCGCTTTCGTAGTCCTGGTCTTTGCACCAGTACATTCCTCCTTCGGCTTCGTGCCCGCCGTAGTAGACCGCCTCGTGCGAGTTGTTGTTTTGATAGTCGCCATGTTCCAAGATATGTCCTCTCCTGACGTCTTCATTCCCCACCTCAGAACTCATGGGAACAGCTTTCATATTCGTCGTTGAACCCGCTTTCTTCCTCACCGCAGACGTTCCAGCCTTAGTAGCGCCTGTAGCGGGAGATCTAATCGCGACGGTGCCGGCGCTCGCCTAGCACGACCCACTGGACCAGCAACCCCACCCTCAGCTTCATCCCGCTTCGTCTTCGAAGTTGGCGTGATCATGGCTGTCCGCGACCTTCTCTTCAACATAGGGGTGTCATCTTCAGCAGCATGACCCATTGTATCGAGTGGGTCGTGTCCATCCTCGTTAGTAGGTTGCTGAGCAGTAGTTTCACTCGGTATCGACTTGCCCAACCCCAATTCCGAACCGGAACGACCACGTGCATTATCATTTCTTTTACACCATCCATATTTGTTTGTTCCTGGACGCCGTTAGGCCCAGGTCTGTAAACTTTTTGTGAGCAAGGATCATACCGGACCGGGGGTGCCGGACTATTCTACGGGGCCAAAGGTTGCCAAACAAAAGCGAAAGCTGAGATCATCTCGAGTTTTGGATGCGCCCGACGTGTACTGCCGTGCTCAAGCCTCAATGCACTGCCCGACAGTGACGGAGCCTTGCATTTTCAAGGTGCTAGCTTATCTGATAAGGAAGTCAGTGGCCGGGAAATCACCGGAGAATTGAGGTACAGCCGCACATCAGGGTCACCCGTGCTCTTATAGGACCATGTGCATCCGCAGCTACTTGACTCTTCGAACAAGAACCCATTTCTTGCCTCGGTGAGTATGTTACAGAATGCCGTCTGGTGCACATTAGCGGGTTTTGGCGCCCTATGTCATGCTGTCCAGGTACCACTAGCGTCTCACGTCGGTCCTCAACATGACGGAGGCGGCACTGGTGAAGTGCTAGGTGATGAGCGGTTATTGTCCTTTGATAAACCTCATTACGCAGCTGCCAGCCTTCACGTTGGCGACGATTACGATGATGCCCTCATGATGAAATGGCGACTAGATGATCCTCCGAATGTGAATTCGACAGCTCACCTCGTATTTGAGACCGTTAATTCATTCCTCCAACACTGGCCAAATACACGCATGCGCAATGGTAAGTGGAGGATACTGCTGCTACATCTGCTTGTACCATTGATCCAACCCCTTTCGACTGTAGGTCATAATATCGTGCCGGGGAGCGTACCGCCTGGAACACTCTTATACCATGGAACCTGGCACTCCGGCCTTCCACCCGGCCCAGAATGGACCGCAACCGACCCGGAGCACTCCATTTTGTTCTGTAGGAATACCAATGGAGAGGATGGGTGCTGGCACCTCACTCTCATGACAACGCGGCCTCTCAAAGTCGTATATTTCGATGGAAGCAGTGCTGCCAAGGGCCCATCTGGGATGATGGACACCCAGGATATCATTGCGTGGGGAAAAGTCCAGCCGGATTGGGCATATGAAGAGCGGGACAGGATCGAAGCCTTGTGTGAATGGGGTAGAGAATATGACGTCGACGGGTTTGTAAGGTAAACATTCGTACGTCATACACCCTGTTTCGTGAGTTGACTTGCATTACAGGATGGAAATGGACTTGTCAGTAGTCACGGTTTCCACTTCGTGCTATGTGTTCCTGACGGTTACACCAGCGAAGTCATGCTCTGCAACTTCACATCCAGCGTCCGTGTTGTCTCCTCCCTGACCCTTGCAAAACCCGGAACAAATCCGAAAGCCTCCCGTATGTTTGAAGCAATATATGCCGGATCACAGCACAACCGCTATCCAGGAGAGACACGTGTCCAGCTTGATTTATCCGGCCTCGTTTCTTTCTACGATACGGAACTTGTGCCGTCTTTGGTCCCTGCTCGATTTGAGACGGAAAGATGGACCCACCGTTTATTGAATATATCTGATGAGGACGTCGCACAGGCAAGAGCTCGTCTGGGAGAGGTCCTCTCTAGACCAGCATATCGGTCTGGTAGTGGCATTGATTGGCTTGCTTTGATCCGGGTGGTCGTTGATCGATATTCGGGACGTCTCGAGTTCGTCCATTACCTCCTCAATTCGACAGGCCCGGACTCCGGCGACTCCGATAATATTACGGACACCGCCATGAAGACGCAGGTGCAGCTAGGGAACATGCTGGCGCCTTATATCCTTGTCGATGTTGCACCACCTTCGACTCTTTCGAAGACCAAGGAAGCGGGGTTGGATATGCTGGACTGGGCCCGCCCAGCGTATAGATTGTGCGCGACGATGCATACAGGCATGTTAAAGGGTGGCGCCATGACGTCTTCGGAAAAGCTGTTATTGAATGCCGTGCACGATACGACGCGGGAGATTTGTCGCGTCGTGACAAAGATGTGGGGGCTAGGAGTTTTAGCGGGTGTGGATCAATTTATGGGTACAGACAATGAGCGGGACGTGCATGCGATCGAAAACATGATGAAGATATGGAAGAAAGACATCGATGAGTTGATGGCGTGGTTGGACTGGAATGCGTGGGTGAAGTGTCGGCCCGCATGTGGTCCAGAGGTATTCATTCACGACGATGCATTCAAGTATGCACATGAACTGACCCATCACCACCACCAGGAAATGTGTTACCTCACCACCTGGCCAGTCGGTTTCCCGATGCCTCACGGGCCTCGACCCCGGCACCCCGAGAATGGAGATCCTCGCTCGCCTTCACCTTCACAGCCACCGGTGGGTGAGGAGCCTATCCCGACCCGGCCACCTCGAGGGGGCCGACCACCCCACGGCGAGCCTGCAGAGGACTGGGAGAGGCCGCAACCGAGGTGCATACGTCGAGTGGATCCATATACCATATGATCTGCAGATGTGACTTTCGCAATCGGTTCACAAGATGGTATGCATACGTACATATGTATATGAGATACCCTTTCTATACTGTGGTACCTACTTTCTTATTTGCCTTTCCCTACCTAATGTGTCGGACTATTTCAAATATGAGAAGGAGAGTGGTTTCTGCGACAGTTTACTAATAGTGGTACAAAATGCAAAGGGTCCGTCTCCGAGATGTGGGCAATCACTGTATTGAGGTCGATTGAGAAGCACACATACTCCAACAGGGGTAAACCCCATAGCAAGCAGTATTATATGGATACGCTGTTTCAACCCTCTATGCCGTAAACTGTACCTCCGAATCATACGGATCAACTCGAGGTATGTGACGCTTTGGCCGGGGTGTCTCCCAATTCCCTGCAAGCTGGCACCACAGTCCACCAGGGTCACCAAGGTTATATGTAGTTGTGGGCGCCACCGACTGTGAAGGTGAAGATGATATGCCCCAAACGGGCCCGATTTCTGAATGTGTTTGCGCCGGACTAGAACCAACACAGGTTCAAGTTACGGAGCTCAGTTCTGGTCTGATGAATTTGGTGCTTGACAGGCACGATACAGCCCATATTTGACACCTGGCAAGGAATGGTCGATATTCAATATGCAATCTCGAACGATGGGTGCTCATGCGGCTGATTACAGGATCAAACTCGGCAGCAGCCCGAGCAGGAGCTCCACGTGCCTTTGGAGAGGTTTCTTTCTTTTCATTACAAGCTTGCGATAGCACAGACTGCCCGGTGAACAGAGATTCCTGGGTCAATACATGCCTAGATCTGGTTGGTGCGTATGTACTTCGCGAGGTGACGCCTGAACTCACCCGAGGTGTAGATATGGTCAAACTCAACCTTAGTGACGTCTAAATTCTCCTGGTGGTATTCAGCGAATGGGGGTATGCCCATCGCTCTTGCATCATGTTTTTGCATCCCTCGGAGGTTTCGCAGTGCCATTGACAGCACATGTGTTCAGTTCTAATACTGGTATGTATGTTGGTTTCAGGCAAGCTGCCTGTCCGCAATGTCTCCCTCCCAGGTTCCCCGCCCCGTCCATGTCTTGTCCCCTGACCTTGTCGGTGTACTCGAGGATCGCGTAGGTGCTACAATGCTAGCTGTCATCAAGAAGAATAAACACACCCATTGCTTTTCCGAATCTCCTGCCTTTGCGGCATTTCACAGTGCGATATGCAATTTTGGGAGGGAGGATAACGTCGACATTTCGGATGATATCCTTCTGGATACTTTTTGCACTACAATCCCGTTAACGACCTACAACTCTTATGAGCCCTTCGTGGCCAAAATCCTTTCGGAAACTTGTCAGGAGGACGATGTTCGAGATATGTTCTCGCCCGGTTTGCCTTACCACATAGCGGTCGCGAGCTCGACCTCGAGTCCAAAGCCAAAGTTTTTCTGCCAGTACCTACATGAAGGCTCAATGCGCTATGGCGGTGGTAACGGAGGAGAGATCTTCTGGACCTTTTCTCTCCATTACCATCAGTTAGTGAAAATCCAAAATCGCAATGGAGACATCATTAGGACAATCCCTGCTGCTATGGGGTCTTCTGAAATGGTCCGTCTGCGGAATGGTTTGAAAGTGGAAAATGATCACTTGAATATCATGTTAGCGGGTATGTCTCGTCACTCCAAGCTCGGATGTTTTCATTTTACCATGATACTGTCGTTCAGCAGGAGAGTGGGCCACCTCTCCGGTTGCTGTCGGTTTCATCCGCGAGTATCGCACATTCCTACTCACGCACACTCTTTGCACTCGCGCATAGCAAGGTTGAGACGATATTTATGGTGTTTACTATGTCCGCAGTCGATATGATACGGTATATGGAAGAAGAGTGGGAAACCCTGGTTGCTTTCATTGAGACAGGTGAACTTCCCCCTGGGATGGGATCAAAGACGTCCGTAAATACCTTAAAGTAGTCATTTCCCTACCAGTTGGCAATTGTTCCTGGACGCCGTCAGGCCAGGTCTGTAAACTCTTCGTCGCCAACGATCATTCAGGGCTTTAGGACTGTTAACTCCGGTCACGTGGACTTAGAAGGGAAAAATTGGACACGTTGGAATTTTGCAACCGTTATGTCATGGAATGTCATGCAGACGACCTGGTCGTGGACCACCACAACGTGATTTTGTATGATTGCCTACGCTGTCAGGTGTGTGTGGGTGCCCTCCGTGGTCATGAATGTACTGCTACTTGTATGACGCTATTATATGTCTTTCGACAGTTAAAACATGCCTGGCGAGGGAGATGCCTTGCCCCTATACTGCAAGCAGCTACTTCGCTAGAGAGCAGTGTCACAGATGCTAGAGCTGTGTGAAACCCAAGTCCGCTCCCTCAAAGGCCTCAATGATCGGGGGTGGTTGTCGCTTAACTTCGCTACTGTTCCCCACCACAGTGCAGACCCCATAGCAACATTCTATCCCTTGGGTATCGTCGACGCTGTCTGGACACTCGGAGGACAAGTCTGCAGGTCTACGTCATTATGTGTGCCGCCAATCCTCCACATCATTGAAGATTGCTCGTGTGTCCTGCTGAGACCAAACTTAGCACAACTGACCAAACCACAGATACATTATCTATCATCCTACATAGATAAAAATTTGCTGCGTGCTTTTTCCAAATGCGTCCAGGAGCGCCCGGAGGGCTTTGATATAGTACAGTATGTGCGGCCTCCAGGCTATTGGTGTGCAGAGGAAGAAATCCCGACCTTGACGTCATTACTGGTTTTGTGGTACACACGATCCATCGATCGGGGTCTGCCCTGGGAAAACACCAGACTCGACGAAAGACAATCGTTTCCTCCCAACTATGCATCCGCCATGAACTAAGTAACTATATACAGCGGGCGCTTTTCGAGCTCCATTATGATGCTAACTGAATGTTATCTTATCTCACTACATTCAACGCCAACAATCGTGAGCCATGGCGGATAAGCACGTCTTCTCCTCTCCCGATGGGCTTGTACTTGCATCTCTCAAGGGTTCCGTCGCTTTGAATCCAACGCTTCGTCTGTGTGTAAAATCAGTGTCCGATTCACCCATCTGACCTTGAGTCCTGACGTTCTCCATCCAGCCATCCGTCTTCTCGAACTGTATACACCGCGCGTCCGGATCCTTCCGTCCACATTGCTGTTGTCTCTGGAGGTGGAGCAGGTCACGAACCTGCCCATGCTGGGTTCACCGGACGCGGCATGCTCACTGCCTCAGTATCGGGCGATATATTCGCCAGCCCCAGTGCAAAGCAGATCCTCAACGCCATCTTGCTTGCCGCATTCGCAGGTCTTCCTCCTCCTTCAGATCCTAAAACCGCCCGACCCAGAGATGTTCTCGTTATCATAAACAACTACGCAGGTGACCGTTTGAATTTCGGGTTGGCCATCGAACGTGCCCGCGCTAGATACCCGAATCTGAACATCGCAAGCGTATTAAATGCAGATGACGTTTCCCTTCTTCCACAGGCGGCGACAAACGATGGTCAGGAGCAACCTATAGTAGGTCCACGCGGCCTAGCTGGGAACATTCTCGTCTGTAAGGTGCTCGGAGCGTACACTACATTCGGTGCAAAGGGAAGTGGGTAACTGAGTCAATCCTGTGGGTAGGCGGAAGGTTGCTTATTAGCCCATCCCCCAGTCTCGACTGAATCTCAGCAACCTACTTTCGTGCGTGCTAAAAGGCTCGGTGATGCACTCGTCGCAAACTTGCGCAGCATAGGCGCAGCCCTTGGGCATTGTCACGTTCCTGGGAGAAACGCACATTCTGGTGTGCACGATGTGTTTTGTCTAAGTCGTACCATTACACCTCAACCTTTTGACGTGGATATTTTTTAGGCACAGAAATAATTGAACCCGGACTTATTGAGCTTGGTCTGGGTCTACACAACGAGCCTGGCGTGCGGCGTGCACCACTTTCTTCACCTACATGGCTTGTTTCTGAAATGATTAAAATGATTCGCTCATCAGGGAGCGGATGGATGGGATCCGAGGTCAGTAGAAATGGAGGTAAGCGTTACCTGTCTGGGGCCACTGCCTTGCAAGTGTGGCTGAGCTCATGATCCTTCTACAATTACCTGGCAGCCGTTTTCGATCCTGCGGAGGAGTGGATTCGGCCTGGTGATGCAACAATATTATTCCTTAACAATCTTGGAGGTATCTCCCAGCTCGAAATGGGCGCTATCTTGGAGATGGTCAGGGATGAACTTGGTGTGTATGATATGCCTGATGCCCTACCTTCTGCACTGGTGATCATCTGACATCGTAAATCGTTAATCCCCTTCGCTAGCAACGCATGGCATATTCGCAGTGCGCACCTACAGCGCACCTTTCATGACTTCATTAAACGCCCCTGGTTTCTCGATATCACTCGTCAACGTCACGCGTGTCCACGCACTCGTCAATGGTGAGTTGTAACTACGCTTTCCCCTGGATGTTTTTCCCTTCAGACATTTGGTAGCTGATCTTTTCCGCTCAGACCAAACTCCGGGAGAAGCACCAATCGACATCCTTGCACTTTTGGATGCGCCTACTGATGCTCATTCATGGATAGCAACGCGGAAGTGGGTTCTGGAGCCACAGAGAATCGCAGACGAGGAGCTGGAAGCGGAAGAGACTCTGCAGGCCATATCACGTGTTTCAGCGGGCGTACCATCCTCCAACCCTCTAGTCGCCTTTACCTCCCAGCCTTGGGAAGCCCTCGGCTTCACCCCTTCAGAAGTAGAGCGAGGTATCCGAGGCGCTTGCAACGCACTACTTGGAGCAGAGGGCGAATTGACCAAGTTTGACACGGCATTTGGCGATGGGGATTGTGGAGAAACGTTCTCTCGTGGTGCCAGATGTATGTGTGTAGGTTTCTCGTCTCTCATTTGAACTTATCTTCTCCTTCATGTACCGTCCTTGGCGACCGCATGTTACCTAGCGGTCCTCTCCGGCCTCGATACAGGTATACTAAACGTTCGTGCCTCGTCTCCAGCCGCATTTTTGGAGAGAGTTGGCGAACTTGTGGAGGAGAGTATGGGGGGAACTATCGGAGCAAGTGGGTTGTCCACAGTACTTGCCATGTATATGATTGCCTGACGCATTGAAGTCTTCTCCATTTTCTTCGCAGCATGGTCCACGGCTCTATGCACCAGTCCGTCGACGGATCCCGCATTGGTAAAGGTTTCTGCTCTTCGCAAGGCACTTTCCGCTCTCAGCGCACATACCCCTGCCCGGCCAGGCGATCGCACCATCGTCGATGCGCTGGCACCCTTGTGCGCACCTGAAGTACCCCAAGTCGCCGCTACGGACAGGAATGTGCTTCTCGAGTATACTGTCCGTGTCGTGAAAGAGGCTACAGAGTCCACGCGACACATGCGTGCCCGGTTAGGACGTGCGGCGTATGTCGGTAGAGGTGGAGAAAGCGAAGCCAGCGTGGCAACCGAGGAATTCCCTGACCCGGGGGCTTGGGGTCTTGCAGCTCTTGTGGATGGGTTTGTAAGGGGCGTACAGGACAGGCAATCTTGTACCGGGTGATGTACGGAGGCGCTTTCAAGGTAGTCTTGTCCAAGAGTCGTGTCTTATGTACTTGTTCTCTATAGTGCTTCGACAAATGCGCGGATGCTACTTCCGACGTACAGAGGGTATAGGTTGCACCTGAATATCCTAACGTACGCAAGGGATATCGACACCAAGTTGCCCGTGGAGCGCCAGAGAAGGGCTCAAGCTGCCAGTGCGTTCTCTGAATCTGTCTAGTACCTGCTTTGCTTGTTTCCCTGGTATGCTCAATTCCCGCATGGAAATCTTGAGGTCCGAGGTAGGTACTACCCAAGCTTCAAGCACAGTCAACGACACCAAGTTTGACCGACTGCCATATTCTCTCGACATGCACATGCATCGATCCGAACGCATTCTTAGCATCTTTTGGTTGCAAAATATACGCATGAGGGGACTGGCAAACTCGTTGGGTAGTCAATGGGAGCCCGTGTCCTTCTTTCTGCGTCGAATACATGTACATGAGGCCACTGCAGACACTCGCAGGAATAGCTTCGACTCAATTGAAGCTTGGGAATCGAGTATCCACGATGCTTGGAAGCTCAGAAACATTGAGCCTCCCATGCGAAGCCTGTGAGCGCTCAACCCAATCACCACCTGGGCAATGAGTTGCCTGGTAGGCCCACTGCGAGAATAGGTCTTTAACAAGTACAACGGACTCCGCATCTTTGACCGATTGTACAGTACTTGGCCCGGGCGTATGCGTATGTCGCATCACGGTGTTACTATCAAATGCAAATACGTAAAAGCGTTTTCTTTTCCACGATCAGATGTTGTAACATACCTTTCAATCTGTAAGCATCACACATCGAATGTTCAAGGATGGGTAGGAAAAGTAAGCCTCTGTTAATGCAAGGGACGCTAGTTAAACCGCATGCCAGAATCGCATAAAGCAGCTGTACCACATCGAAGCAGTAAGTCTTGCCTCTGCACACTGGTCCAGAGCAAAACAGTTTCACGTGCAATGTAGAGCTAAAGAAGGAGCCTGGTATTCCAAAACTTCCTGACCTCAAACTTCGAAATGCGGAAAAGCACAAGGTATTGTATACTGAAATATGTAAATGGGCAGACTGCTCATTCCCTCCCCGAAGACGTCGCCTCCAATTCGTCTTGATCCAGACGCTGTAATGGCTTCTGAACCAACGCTAACTTCGCTAGCAAAGCTTGCCTCTGAGGTCGCACAGGACTCAGGCAACCAACCTTCCGGCTCCGCACCGTCGCAAAAGACCAAGGAGCAAATTAGGAGACATTATGTGCGCGCACTCCACAAGGTGGTGGACGAAAGCGACATTATTATCCTCGTCCTTGATGCCCGCGATCCAGAAGGCTGCCGGAGTCAGCTTGTGGAGGAAGAGGTTAGAAGACGCGAAAATGAAGGCAAAAAACTTGTTTTTGTGCTGAACAAAATAGGTAAAATCTGACAACTGGGAGTCTCTGCGCCTGATTCAATTATTGGATAGATCTCGTCCCTCGGGAAAATGCCCAACAGTGGTTGCGATATCTGCGGCACTCGACTCCCACCCTTCCGTTCCGCTCTGCCTCATCTAATCAGAGGTCTAACTTGTCCTCTGCTACTGCCCCGGCTCTTCTACGACTCCTCAAGTCTTACAAACCGGCGGCACAGAGTGCCACAGTTGGTGTCGTTGGGTTCCCCAACGTTGGTAAAAGCAGCCTTATAAACTCGCTTAAACGATCCAAAGTCAGTTATTTGTGCATAAACTGTACCATTCCTTTTGAGTGGCGACTCTGCCTTGTCAGGTCTGTGCAGTTTCGGCGCAGGCTGGTCACACGAAGGAGCTTCAAACTGTGCAGCTCGAACGTGGGATCAAGATCATTGATTCACCTGGTGTCATATTTGACGAAGATGACCACGAGGGCGGTTCAAGCCAGCGACAGAAGGGTGGCGTATTGCTCCGTAATGTGGTCAAGGTCGAAGATATCGAAGATCCCATTGCTGTCGGTAGGTGACCATTACTATCGTAAGTTTCTCATGGGCCGACTTGGCGTGGCTACAGTGGAGGATATCCTTGCACGTACTGAACATGAAGTATTACGGAAAATCTATAACCTTCCACAGTTTTCATCCACGCTGGAATTCCTCACCATGCATGCCTTGAGCAGTGGACGGTTACTCAAGGTAGGTGTTCCAATCTACTGCACGGCTACGCCGATATTTACATATGACTAGGGTGGAACGCCTGATATCCTAGGAGCAGCTCGACAGGTCCTAATGGATTGGAATCACCAGAAAATTCCATACTTCTCCATTCCGCCGAACGTTCACCCATCATCTGTGCCCTCAACGATTCCAAGCGCTGGAGATGGAGTTATAGCTCCCGGAGCTGAGAACGTTGGGCTGGTAAAAATCGTGACAGGATTCTCCAAGCCATTCGAGTTAGAAGGCCTTTTTGAGGCTGCGGATGCAGGCGCCTTCGATAACCAACCAAATGCGGGAGAGGTGAACATGGAGGAGGCTTCGATGGCCCCTGGATACCCTGAAGGGTCTGAAATGGTGGTTGAGGAGGCTGCCCATGTACCTCAGAAGAGGAGGCATTCTCCCTCTCCAGCAAGCGAACGACTTTCACAAGCTCAAACTCAGGCGTTTTCCGCAGCCACAACACGTCTACCAAAGCGGTTTAGACGAGCCAAAGACCTTTCTGCATACGAAGAGGCTGCCGGGCGCAGTCATCCACTAAACAGGAAGACGTTGAAAAGAGACGCAAAGCGGGCTAGAAGGGCAGCGGCTAGGTCCCGGAATGCACAAGAGTCGGGTATGGAAGTTGATGGTCTGGGCGACACATTTATTGCTGGCGTGGAAACGTAACGTGCGCAGGGTGTATACTTCCATGCACTGTCCGCGGTTTTATTTTGGTTAGGATCAACACAACTTCCACTTCGTCTGACCATTGCACCGAAAAGTAAATTTCGCAGTGTACCATTTTGCAGGAGAGTGGCTGAACACAAAGTGATGACTGGTCAGCTGCCGAGACCGACGTGTCCCCATGTTAGGTTGTACGTTTCGATTAGTGACACGCTATGGCAACAGCCGCAGGCATGTACTTGGGAGGTCGGAGCTTTGATATTACTACTCTAAGCCCAGGACTCACTGGGTCACCGGGAAGGTAAGAACGCATGATAATGACCTCAGTCCGCAGCCCCACTTGGACCTCTAGTTCAATGCTAGATGCCCTAAGATGTTCAGGTGAGAACCAGAATGTTACATTGGCCCCTTCTACAAATCCTGTCTATGCAAAGCGTCGGTGAGAGCCGTAATACTATGGACAGTAATCACTGTTCGACGTTGTTTCGGACGTGCGATTGTCACATAGCTAGTAACAGTACCCATCCCTTCCTAACCAATATCTATAGCAAACCTACACAGAGGTATAACCATCCAGTTAAGTCAATACTTGGTGTCTGAGGAAACAAAAAGTGCTACACTACAATTTGGTGTTGAGCTGTGATTCAGAAGATCCCGTTTTCTTTTCGAACAACTCCTCGATTTCTTCTAGGCTTTTCTCCTTCGTTTCGGGCATGAATAGGTAACAGACAACACTTGTAAAAAATGTCGCAGAACAAAACAAGAAATATGGACCACTGGGGGAGGCACGGAGGAACATAGGAGCAGTAAGGGTGACGGTGAAGTTCACCATCCAATTCGCAAGCTGGATGTCCGCATTGGTTAGCCTGGGCCTATATCCATGAACGTCCAACCCACCTGCTGGATAGCGCAGGCTTTCGCACGAAGACGCGTCGGCATAATCTCACAGGCGTATATTTTGATGACCTGCTTTCTGCGTTGAAAAAGAGGTCTGTCACTGAGGAAAGGACACTGACCACAGCCCACGACCAGGCGAAGTTGCCGATGAATATGTAGATTAAGGCGATAGCGGCCCATTGCGGAGCTTTCCCGTTGATACGAATCTCACCGTTGACTTTTTCACCATAAATCGCGTAGAGGGTGCCGATGCCCAGGTAACAAACAGACATTGCCATACCTCCACCGATGAGGGGAATTTTACGACCCCATTTGTCCACCCATAATTGGGCCGGGATGGTACACAGTAAATTGACAATACCAGATACGCCGGACGCGAGGAAGGATGCGCGTTGAGATGGGAAACCTGCTTGAGCGAACAGAATTGGCGCATAATACAGTACAGTATCAACCTGCGGTGGAAATGAGCGAGCGCAAACACTAGAGGAATAATTTTTACCCCAGACAACATCATGAAAGCCATGATAAAGATACCAAGGGCGCTCCGTCTGATATACCTCTTCGCGAAAACCTCACTGAACGATGCTTGCGGCGTGCTTCGGTCTTCAAGGCTTCCCCTGATGCTCAGGAGTTCATCCTCGACATCCTCTGAGTCCCTATATTTTTGAAGCACAGACTTTGCTTCGTCGAAGCGACCCCGTTGCACCAGCCATCGCGGTGAGTATGGTACGAAGAGCATCCCGGATGCAAGAATGATCCCATGAGCCGCTTCGACGATAAAAGGAGTACGCCAAGCAAGGCTGCCGTGAAGTCGTGACGAACCATACGCGATGAAGAACCCGGCGGCGATCCCCACAGTGATGAGCATCTGTAACATAGTGGCTACAGTGCCGCGAATCCTGTGGGGCGCCAATTCACAGAGATATATGGTAACTACGGATATGCTCTGGCCTTGGCCGACTCCGGTAATCAAGCGGGCACAGAGCAGCATGGGGTAGGTAGTCGCAGAGGCCGATAGGATAGCCCCAATTGCAAAAATGAGCCCGCCGGTCATGATGGCATACTTGCGAGATAGGAGATCAGCGACGTAACCACTGCACAGGGATGATATCGATGCAGAGAGCAGGATGCAAGAAACGTATATGCCCAGCGTTCCTGTTGGGAGGCGACCGATAGACTCGTCAAATTGCGCCATCTGAGTGATAGCACCAATTGAACCTGACATGGCGCATGACTGAGGACAATACTGCTATCTTCGAGAAATGTTTACCTGTGTCTAGTCCCCATAGCATACCTGCTATTGAAGTATGGACCGCAATGAGGTAAATTTTTACGGCGGAGGACACCATAGTAACTGAAGGCGTGCTTGTGGGGAGGTAAAAGAGGCTGTTTTCCTGGTGAAACCCTCTCAAGTCGCTCGTATTTCAATGCTCTGGCTGGAGGGCCTAGCATCAGCCCATCCCTGGAAAATTCTGTGAGAGCGATAAACTCCTACCATTACCAGAACCAAGGTTCGCCCTCGTAGCGGACGCGAATATTAATAGAAAGATGCATCTTTACGTTCGAGAACACATGTACTAGTCTATCCACGAGTTTAGATGAGTCAGGAGTTCCTGCAGTGAAAACCTCCTCGGACGTACAAGCGAGATGGTAGACGGCGACAAGGCAATTCAAACTGGCCTGCAGGCAAACGTAAAGAGACGTGTCTCCCTTCCCATTGACACATTTTACGCTAGACAATATCTATCCCGTATTGCGTGTTATGGCAGGTGCTGGTCAATAAATTGTGGTTATCGTGCAAGTAGGTGTTAGAGTTTCGAAATTCGCAGCACTCTGTAGATATACTTCATAGACGTTGCAAACTTACCGTCGTTCTGGCCTCAACGTAACCCCTCCTCCGAGTTCAACAGGTGATTAGAGGGCTAAAGCACTCGCAAAGGACCATATTGACAACAGGGTGCTCCCGCTTGGAATTATTCGCAGCCTCAAAATGGTCTTGGCGTAATGAAGAACCCAGCGGCGGCAAACTCTTGTAAACTTCTTCTACTGCCGAAACAAAAAGATAAGGATATCCCTAGGAGGCGGTTGGTTTTCAGCGTCTCGTTCTGTTATGTCTGAATGTGTTCTACTAGACGTCCAACGCGGTTTGGAGTTACATCTAGCAAGTTTAAGCACAAGCAGTACTTACGTCATTTTCTTATTTTTCAACAACTAAAGGGCATCATGGGTCATGAAGCATGCTATGACAGAGCCACTTGTTATCCGACCTTCTCGATTCAGAAGCTTTCGGGAGGATTTGCCTGGTATCTGTCTTGCGGACCATAAATCCGTTTCTGCGGAAGTTAAGAAACCTTGTGTCTCTGATGCGGCCTGCGCGAGCGTCGACCACCTCGGTCAAAACGTCTTCTTCGAGGGTCTCCGGAACGAGTTTATCTTTCACATCATGTACGTTTATCACCGAGGGCTCATATTTAAATTTTGGAACCTAATCCAGCTTCAGATGCGACTGCCGCGATAAGAACATGTTCTTCGCGGTTTCTAGTCAGCATATGCTTCCACTTATCTCAGAGCCATCACATCCGCAACCAACGAAAGTCGGCCGCCGTAGCATGCCATACATTATATCCTATGCGCTGTGTCAGATTAATCTTCCGTAAGAAGATAGGACGGATCATTCCGGGCCTTCCTTTCCATTCGTAACGATGCTTTCCCCTCGGGAAAGCTAAGGACCCACTTTGCGCCTGCTACCCAAATGTTTGAGCCATTCCAGGCCTAACACAGCTAGGCCATATTATCAGGATATACTTACAAGTGGACGCAGAATTCTGCCTCAATGAATAGGCAAACTTTACGCTACATCCGGAGCTCTATACCGAAGTTGAAATGAAAATGCACTTGTTCTTGACTATCAAAGCAGGACTGGAAGTATGATAGGCAGATAATACGCAATCGGAGGTGCGCTATTTGTTTTGAATTGCGTTACGGCTGAAGTCAATAATCTTTGGAATCTGTGCCATGTACGCCCAGATAGCTATCACACGGCACCCCTAACGGCGCCATACTACAACAGATCGAATCAGGGGTTCATGTCGACGGGGGTGTAGCGTATGCCTTTCCTGTGCCTTGGTAAGTCTATGCAAGTCTACATATAACCATGACTTCAAGTGCTAGTACGACGCTCATGCATAAAGTAGACAGCTAAGGATACAGAGCCAGAAAAGTGGATGCATGGCGCATGCACAACTTCATAGTGTTAGGGCGTGGCACAGTTATGAGGTGCGTAAAGAAGTAGTGTGTGCAGTCGGACAGGGTGTGTCTGCGTGTATGTGCATTTTCACTGCAATTGTCCCCAAGACTAGGGACTAGATCAACGAAAACATTGGGAAGATATCGGTAGCATTTGAGTCGAGGCACTCTCCGAGACAAGGTTTACTGTAAAGTGAACAACCGGTATTGGTAAGGTTCGTGATACTTTGTACAAGAACAATCAATTTCAAATTCCCTGCTTCTTCGTTCTTCGAGATTCAAGTCCATTGTGCGACTCGTCATTCTCACGGCAGCCCGCCCAGAAGTTAGATAACATGTCTAGGTGATAATCAACGTATACCTTGGAAATCAAGAATCGGTCGCCTCTTCGGCGGAGTCGAAAAATATAGGATCTTCCGGTGGTTCTAATCCTTTAAGACTTAACAATCGGGGTGCTGAAAGGACATCGGGCGTTCCACCTTGCCGGTACGCGAGTCCAAAGTCATCGTACAGTAAACAGAATACCTACCTTGGGTAATCATCGATTCAATTTCATCCACTAAAGGTAAACATAGTAAGGAACCCAGCATCTTGAAGGTGGTAGATTGTTCAGAATATTTTGTCCGCGGCCTGTACGAGAATTCCCCCCACTGTAGCCAAGCTGAACCGGCCCATTGCAAACCTGCAAAGGTAACATTTTCATACCAACAGTCAGAGGACCTTCGATATCTTCGACTTTGACTACATTGTGCCCGCCACGTACAGTAGAAAAGGCCATAGTACACATGGTACTGTAGATACTCGCGTTCGGACTCACCATAGAAAACCCTCGAGATCGGCATGGTTGTGAGAGTGTGATCTGTTTCATTGAGAGTGGTTGGAGCCAACCGGAGCTTCAAAAAGTGAGATATCTGATGACGAAAAAAAAAGTGCACCATTAGATAACTGAATCGGAACCCCTTCGCTTTTGCGCCTCTTCCCACAAGTTGGCTCCGGCAGCCACTGTTGCTTTCGATGGTTTATCAATTTTTGAAGGCGTGCATGTAGTGTCTCCTGTTTTGTTCGTTTGTTTGTAAGGGCAATCTTCAACCGTTTTTGTGTGAAGCCTGGGCTTTAGCAACGTTCACCGACCTGTCACAACTGGGTCACGGCCGTGTTACAACTTACGTAGTTCTCCAACCCTAGCGTCATATATTAGCAGAAGTATGACGGCGAGTCGGGTGGTTTGAAAGTTTTCGCAGTATCGAGGCTGATAGTAAGTCCTCTGCCAATTATTGTGGTCACTCTTTGGGAAGGAGACAAACACGACCATTGAATAGGCCATCGTACTGCCAGCAGTCTGGGTGAATGCCAAATTTGCTTCACAGATCGTGAAAGTCTGAAGCGCTGACGCTGGCTCTGTCATCCTCCTGGTATGCCGCCAGGCGCCAGGCGAGCCCCTGGCGTAAATTTGCATTCAAGTCGGGCTGCAAATTGACGGACAAGTGAAATAATGCAGCACTGACTTGGGAAATTACGACGGTTGACACGTCAGAAAGCAGTGAAGTCATCTCAATCCGGCCGTGTCCATCACTGGCGTGCTTCTCAGTAACCCCGAGGCCTCACCCTGGATCGGCTCTTGGGAGTCGGAGACAATTTTCCTCCGACTCACCTTCCAAAGTCGGCTAACGCTCAGGGCTCAGCCGCCATCTCAGCTCCCATTTCCATTTCTGCCCTTCTCCCCTGACGACGACGTGCGTTTCGCACCCCATTCCAATGTCAGACCACTGATTAGACACAAACTCTATGGTAGAATACTAAAATGCTGTGGGAACGTGTTTAAGTCTATTGCTGCGTGTTGTCGCATGAAGTACTGGGCCAACTCGAGTTGGCATTTAATTACATATTGCCATTGACGCGGATGCGGTCGGTACATGTTATCGTCCGGTGTGTCCAACGCCACATGCCGTGTGTAACCTCATCACCACCGAATTGTCTCGACTCACGGTTTCTTGGATAGCGGGTCGTCACAGTTGCCCAGTGTGTGCAGCTGCAGCTCACCTGAATAAAGGTAGTCTTGAGTGGATTGTTCGACGTATCCGTATCGAAAGGCAGGCTAGGTCAGTCTTTTGAATGTGGCCACTGAACAATTTGACAGCAGTTTTCACCCCGTTCGTTGTATTCATTAGCTGCCCTAATTTTCCAATGTGAGTGGCTCGAACATTGACATTGAACTGTTGCTTAGCGGGCCAATTGAAACGCCTCGTTTCTATCTCTTCAAAGATCTACTAGACACACACAGTCACACCTTTCCCAGTGTAAATCCGTTTTGGCATTAATCTGCCATCTGCGATCTATTAACACACTTCCCTCGTCATGTTGCTTAGCAGTTTATTGATTCCGACCCATTCACTAAATGAATCAATTCCCCGCGTACGTTCATAGGTTCCAGGGAGCGTTCCCTGCAGAGGGTCATTACGAAGATGCAACGCATCGCGTATGGTCACACGCTCATGACCAAAGAACCCAAGCTTACCAGGCACACCAACAGCAGTATAACATCCAAGACCAGCTCACTCGAACTTTTCCCAATCACCCCTTTCCTGCTCACTCCTGGGCCTTAGTGGGAGTGTCGGGTGCAAAGATGGCAGACACCGCAGTACTTGGCCAGCCAGTGACATTTCCGTTCAGCAAAAAGACGGCAAAAAATAGGGTAATGAAAAGTGCCATGTCCGAACGTCTGGCCACCTTTTCGTCCGACGACCCAAGGAAACGAGGTCAACCTACGGAAGAACTAATCAGGCTTTACGAGACTTGGGCGACAGGTGAGATAGGTGCGGCATTTCTGTTTCTCATGTCTTTTGCGTAGTATGGGAGGGGAATGTTGACACGAAACATCGCACAGGTATCATCGTTACTGGCAATATTCAGATAAAGAAGGATCATCTGGAAGCTACAGGTACAGAGATGCGCCACACATCTATATATTTCTTTGATGATCACCCATACGCATCTGACTTTTTATAGGGAATGCAATCATTGACAGAGAGTTATCTGATTACCTTGAGGACTATCGCGCACTTGCTCGTGCAGCTAAGGCATGCGGGAGTCTTGTCCTCGGACAACTCAGTCACCCTGGCCGACAGGTTCCCATCACAATCCAATCATCCCCGGAGTCTGCCTCGGACATTGAGCATCCATCTGTGGCGGGTGTATTATTTGCCCGGCCAACACCGCTGACGAGGGAAGAGATTGGGGATGTAGTGCAACGTTTTGCGTATGCTGCATCCGTCCTTTTCAAGGCAGGATTCGACGGTGTGCAGGTGAACAACCGTTATATAAAGTCCCAGGAATGAGTGATTGCTCACTTGATGCCTGTGTCACGCAGCTTCATGCAGCCCACGGCTACCTTCTCCACCAATTCCTCTCCAACCGAACTAACATTCGCACAGATGACTACGGCGGTCCATTGCTTAACCGTGCCCGCCTCCTGCTAGAAACAATCGCTGAAATCAAGCACACCGTTGATGATCCGTCATTTATGATTTCGGTCAAGCTCAACTGTCAAGATTTTATATATCCCAACGATGGCGTTTCCGAGCAGGAGTCCATTACGTTGACAAAGATGCTTGAATATGCTGGCGTTGATCTCGTGGAGATTAGCGGGGGAACGTATGAACTACAGCTCGCTGGAAAATCTGGTAATGTTGGTCTCGCCTTATTCCCCGTGGATTTTTCCTTTTGCCTAACTCGTCGGATGCGATCCGTTTTCTGTGTCGTACTCGTCACTACAGAATTTCTCGCGAGAAGCGTACTTCATCGATTTCGCAGACCGCCTACGTCCACACCTCTCTTGGACTAAGGTCTGCGTGACGGGGGGGTTCCGCAGCGCTTCTGCCATGGTCGATGCAGTCCAGCGTAACTCTACAGATGGTATGTGCGAGACTCTACATTCGACATCGAGGACGCAAGTTTGTTGACTTGTAATCTTTTTTTTTTTTTTTTTTTTTTTTTTCCAGTCATCGGCATGGCGCGCCCGCTTACGGCGGAACCCTTTCTTATAACGGAAATACTGCGAGGGGACAAACTGCGGGCCAAAGAAAATAAGTTCCCTAGCAGTCAAACATATCATGTACGTTATCTTTCCGTCTCCATTACTTCCTTCGTTCTGTTTATTTCTTGAGGTCAAGCATACTCATTCTGACTTCGTTCAATTGCTGTATCACCCAATTTACTAGATCGCCGCAGCATCGTCACAGATAGCTGAGATAGGCAATGGATACGACATCACCGACTTCAGTAACCCATTCAACGTATCGCGGTTCATCGCAAAACTGCAGCAGGAATTGCCTACTGCGATGTCGGAGACAGCATTTACTGGAGAAGAAACTCATTGTCTCTAATATTAGTCTGTTTGTGTGCACTGATTCTCCGACGTGCGCTTGTACGAGTAATAGGTCACGAGTACCCTTAATATTTTAATCGATTTGCCTGTAGTACACCAAAGTTGTATGCGTTTATCGTGCTACGCTCGGCACATCATTATTTCCGTACAGATGATCCCTATCCAAGACGGCCATTAAAGGCTATTAGGATCAGGGCCTGGGCACAGTGCCACCATACTGAGCTGCACACTATTTGTGTGCGCGACGTAAAACGCATTTACAAACCTCGCGGCATCCTGGCATGGATCTAAGACGGAAGCGTCAAAAAAGAAGAAATTGATAAACCAACCTTCAGCAAATCATCACACTTCCCCCTATCGATTGGACCTTCCCTTCTCCCATCCAACTCTATAAGCCTCCATTCCACGTTCTCTGCTGTTTCCCCGGGTTCAACTACAAACTCAGCGTCACCTGCCACCTTCCGCTCATGTGCACGAGCACTTGGGGCCGGGGCGCGCACAAACGCGGTGAAGTGCAAGTTCGTCTCCATATCGGCCGTAGATGCATCAGTTTGCCCAGCCGTCGCTGCGGACGAATGAATTGACGCAAAAAGTGGCGTCGTAGCGAGGAGGGCGGAACGTTCAAGCGGCGTTTTATCTGCAAAAATAGAGTCACGGACAAGATCAACACGCGGTATACATCAGTAGGGGATAACGTATTCGAAGTCGGTCGGAGATAGGGAACACATGTCAAGATTACACCGGTACGCAGTAAGGGACGAGCTGAAGAACGAGAAGCGGTGGGTGGTGAGGTAGTCGCACCTTTACACTCATCTATAAACTTGGCAAGGGGCGACTCAGGGATTAAGGTCACATCCGACTAAGCAAAATAGGAGAGGATGAGGAGTGGCTCCGACATCGTACGACGAAGAGAACACGGACATTGGAAAGAGCATGAATCAGCGCCATGGTCCCGCAAGCGTTCGGTATCTGAGTTGCAGTATCATCAAAATGGTACACCAGAGTCAGCATCACTGAGCAACCCTCGCAAACGAGCCTGCTGGGGTCGCCGTTCCCGTAACGAATGGGCGGCGGTAACCAACACAGAGGCAGACCTCAAACGAGGTCAGTAGGACTAGACGTACCGTCTGCTTCATCCAAAACACGGTTGGATCGACGATTCTCCCGATCTCGCTAGCCTCCTCCTTAATCTTGTTGTCGATGGTTCTCGTACAAGGGAAACAGAGGCAAACGGCTTTTGCGCCAGGAGTTACCATCGCGAGAAGCTATTCCACATCCGACAATCAGAGTTAAGAGTTTGGTATTCGAGTTTGACGGAAGCAGTAGCATCACAGAGAGGAAGGTAGCGGTAGGCGGTGCAGTTTGCGGAGGAGTTAGTCACTGATTCATGGATCGCGAGCATTATGCACAAGTATGGGAAAATTGCTGCTGGTGCTGCCCGCGCCCTCTTCTCCTTGACCTAGACAGCTTCCAAGGAGTCGAGAGGCGAAGACATACGACCCACGAGCCCGGAAGGGACATACAGCCCCACTCGGATGATGTATGGAAAGTTGACTCACCACATCGTCGAGGCCATACACATCCTCAAAGTGTGCTTGAGACTTGTTGAGTCCGGCCGCGTACGCCCACTACCAAGTGCCGGTCCAGCATCATCCAAACCAGTGTGGCAGCGGATGGCGGTGAAAAATCGACAATCACGGCGATGATACGAAAGAAAGCACCGATCCGTATCCCATGCAATGCCATTAGAACGATCATTAGTTAACCTTCAGGACGATCTGCTTACATTGTTGAAAACCTGAGATGATCATAAACGAGTATACAAGTCGTTCAAGGGTTAGTGAGAGGATCGGTTTAGGCAGTTGTATCGCACAATCGACGTGAACTACTGCTGACCTCTGGGTTACTCTCCAACGGGATCCACCTGTCGGCTTCCTTTGACATAATCGTGAATTATTAGGCGAGTGCTGGTACTTAGTTTTGGGATTGTGGTCGTCGTTCCACTTACGAACTGAGGTAACCTTGGGGCACGGCCGGCGGGTGGCTGGTGACGTCTTCATTTACTGATACATATATGGAAATCGGTATGCCCATCAAGTGCATCATCCCTTTGAAACCTCCTTCGCATGCCGATAAATCGACGAAAATCTGAGATTCAGAAGTCACCCGGCTGCGGAACTGCGCACGCTTGTATCATGAAAAACCACGCCGGTCTGCGGTAACCGTATCTATCGGCTGCGTGTGCAGTGGAGGCTGAGGCAGGTAGTGCTCCGAAAAATCACATGCGGCGTCCCCCCACCGGACGGACATTACTTGGGTCCGGCCAAGTTTTCTCGCTGGATGCAATAGCTTGTCATGGGGCATTGCCAAATACTAGGCCTTGTGGGAGTAAAGTTAGTCAGCTCGATCAATTCGTGCACTTCTCCTCTCATCTCATCGATCGCGCTCATCTGGCTTCCCCAGGCCTCTGTGGCCCAGGCTGTTTTTGACTCATCATGAAAACCTGTGTATTTGCAAGTAGATCAGGGTAGCCAATACTACATGACGCCGTTTTCCCTCCATCAGTTTTCCGATCTGCCCATTATGTCAAGACGCCCATACCCACATAAATTTTTCCTTTATCTAGGGCGTGAGGAGGCGAGGACATGCTCCCGCGCGTAGTATACACGGGCGCAACATGACTCCGAGCGTGGGTGATCGAACAGCGAATTCTTCCACAGTTCTACCGCGATCGATATGTTGATGGAGTCCGAATTAAAGTGGTATCACATATCTTATCTCTCTACTAGGCAGAAGAACGAGGCACAATAACCTACCAGGGAAGTACACAGATAGAATTACAGGGAATTGCGGGCCTTGAACGTGATGGAGAGATAAAGCGGAAGGGATAAGAGTTGTACCCGATGTGGCCGGGGAAGCTTGCATGCGAGAAAGTTTCTGGAAAACGGCACTAGTAAAATCACCACGAGGCACCCCCCAAGTGTGGTACAGGAGACATGCCGAACCGAGCTGAGTGAGCGACAGGTGATATGTGGATTCAAATGGATAGGAGCGCGACGCCGGAACCACTTGCCTGGAATATCAGCAGTGGATGAACTAAGAAACCTAATACTGCCCATCTGCCTGCTGGCATGGGTCAACCGGTCACCCGTGGCACCGTAGGAATGGCCAAACCTGAATTGGAAACGGTGGTTGCACGGGACCCATCGGGACTACAAGAACGCGGCCAGGGGTTGGCCAGGGGTGCAAATGCAAATAAATATATGTAAAACAAAATAAAAAAGATTTGTCAAAGAACTTTACCCCGTTGTGGACGTATGCGACATTCTCTTTCCGATAATTAATCGCGTTCTTCCAGCGCGCGTGTAATAGATACATGCTCCATGGGTACATATATATACCCCCCCAACCCAATGCAACGCTCCCTCAGGCTGACACGCCAGGAAAAGTCCTCAGTGCTACAGATCACCCCTCATTAACATTGTTATGGCCTACGAGAAGAACGCTAACTTTCGTCTGAGGATAGCAAGAGACATTCTCCGTATCCTCATTGCACCCCCGCTCGCACTCTCCCTCGTTGCACATATTGCATGCATTCGCATGGGCTGGTGGTCACCACTAGCATATGTCTTGTCCATCGTCTTCGCGGCCATCGCTAGGGTACAGTATACGAACATGGCCCAACAGAGGGAGGCCAAGCAGCTAGGAGCCAGACTTATCCCTCGGGTCGTCGGAAAGTGGCCCGGGAACATAGATGTCATGCTCAAGCTTCAGAAGAGCCTGTCGTCTGGCTATATTTATCAGGGATACCTGGAGCTCTTTGAAGAGTATCAATGCACCACTCTAAATACACGCTTCCTCTGGATGGATAACGTAAGTTGCCATTCCTCTCACGAAGCACACCGGTCGTCATGGCTGCTCAACGGGTCATTAGATCATCTCAATGGACCAGGAACATTGCAAGTATGTCCTTGCTACTGGATTTAACAACTTCTGGAGAGGAACTGCCCAGAGGGAGCGTCTGTAGGTTCAGGTCATCTCCATCATTTGTGCAGATCTGATTTCTTCATGTTCTTTCAGTGAAACTTTCCTTGGAGACGGCATTTTCAACCGTGACGACGAGGTAGGGAAAGATTATGATATTTTCCTTCCTGTCTCACATGTTTACGAGCGCAGGTCTGGAAAGCGGTAGGCCAGGTGCCTTGCCAAGGTTTTATCCCGGTCTAACCTAGATTGACACCTAGCACCGGACACTTGCACGTCCATTTTTCGCCCGCGATCGTGTGTCCGACTTCGAACTATTCGAACGATATACTACTCGCACTTTCACAATTCTCTCGGAAAAAGCTGCTTTGAACGAACCTATAGACGTTCAGGATCTTTACGCCCGTTTCACGATTGATGCTGCTTCAGAGTTCCTCTTCGGAAAAAATCTCGACACACTTTCGGGCTCTCTTCCTCGACCTAGCTCTTCCTCACCATTCGAGCGTGGATCTGTGACAGATGACGCATGGGGGACGTTTACCAGGGCCTTCGAGACGCTGCAGCGGATCAACACTCTCCGTGCTCGAACAGGTCTCATCTGGCCCTTATTCGAGTTGTTCGACGACAAGACAGTGCCATATGTCGACACCGTCAGACAGTGGATTGATCCGCTTGTGAAGCGTACGCTGGAGGAAAAGGCGGCTGCAAAACGTGCCGGCGTCGAAAGGAATGTCGAAGAGAAGACGTTCTTACAGCATCTCGCTGATAGCACAGAAGGTTGGCTGTTTCTCCGCTATAACCTGTAGCCCGAAATGATGTCGTGCGTAGATGTTGGGAAAATCCGGGACCAACTTCTCAACATACTACTTGCAGCGAGGGACACAGTACGTCGTACGCAATGTGGTCGATCTGGGAGGCTGACTTGCAAGCTCAGACAGCATGCCTGTTGACGTATGTAACTTATTTCCTCGCCCTTCACCCAGATGTGGCGAAGAAACTTCGACAAGAGGTTGCACATATTTGCGGTGATCAACCCCCAACTTACGAAAAGATTAAAAAATTGAAATACAGTGAGCACCCCACTAACGAGCCCTGTGGATGCCTTCTCAGCTCCCGTTTCCACACACAGTGAAAGCTGTTATTGACGAAACGCTGCGCCTTTTCCCTCCCGTCCCGCTCAACCAACGACAAAGTCGACCTGTTCCGTGCACGCTCCCCGCACCAGATCCAACGTTCCCTGTTGATTCCCAGAGACCTTTGTATATGCCTAAGAGCACGACGTTCTTCTATTCCACGCTGTTGGTCCAGAGAAACAAAGCACTCTGGGGCCCAGATGCGGACGAATTTGATCCGGAGCGGTGGATTGACCCAAGGAGACTTTCGAGGTATACATCCAATCCAACGATGTTTACGCCCTTCAGTGCGGGGCCCCGAATTGTGAGTACTTCTGTACCTTCTATTTGGAAGCTTTCTCCGGCGGTGGTGTCGCATTCGTGGTGCTTTTGCCTATGTGACACGGCATAATTCTATGGGTCCAGTTTTCCCTCCTTTCTTATTTGCACTGGTTCCGTAGTGAGATAGATTACTGATTGAAACTGTTTCCATGCTTTCACCTCTATCTCGCCTCGATATATGCGGAATCGCGCCCACTTCCCAATGGAACACTCCTCAATACCGATACAATGGATTTTGATCACGCGGCGTACTATCGTGATGAAATCAACTCTTGCATTGCCACGTGGTATTGTGCAACATCTGACTGATGCGCGTGGCTGACATGTGTGCTGTCGCATACACCTTTGTTCGACCATACTTTCGACTTGACGTACTTGGCACATAAAGTGCATAGGCCAAAACTATGCGTACAATGAAGCCTCCTACTTCCTCGTCAGACTCATGCAACACTTTTCTTCATTCACACTGGCACCTGACGCCCAACCGCCCTCGTCACTTCCCCCAGCGGAATGGAAAGCCGGTCGCGGGCGGATGGCTATTGAGAGAATACGACCAGAGGCAGCGATGACATTATTTGTCAAGGTATGTTTTATCTTTGGGACAGGGCATTGGAGCTACGCCCGTGGATGTAACGGTGATTCTGATGGTTATGTCGTTAGGGTGGGTTGTGGGTGCGCCTTGGAAGAGTGGCTTCTTCGGAAGAAGCATGACTGAAGTATTGCATATTTCAACGGAGTGCTGGCCACCCGTGGACGATTGGATGCATTTGATCTAGGACCTTCATCGACGCCCAAAACCATTGTTGTTTGGTCTGGCCGTCTCGCATGAGAAGCTTTGGCGATGAAGACATTTTATTCATTGAGCAGGCGTATGTAGGCTGGCATGAGGAGTGCGCATGTATCTCTGCCGAGAAGCATTGCATTGCTTGTAGCATTACACACTACACGACGATCATTTTCTGTAATTATCAGAACTGAGTACGTGACTCGGACTTGCTATAATAATGGACAACAGATGTGCAATTTTCACGGACGGCATGCCAGCCAGACAATTCAATACGCGAACTACGTCCGACTTTGCATGCGGGTGAATGGCTGCTGTCGAATCGGAGCACGGATGGCACCACACGGACCTCCTGTCACACTTCATGAAATGTTTCTTGAATAGCATACCCTTCTCCCTCCAATTCGTGAATCTGAATGTTTGAAAACATTTTCGCGGACCTAATGTCGCCCAAAATCACATTTCTGCCCTGGCGTCCGACAGCATTTGATGACTTTGCAGCTTTCACAACCCCGTTTTCTCAAAACTAAGTATTCTATATACACAATTATGCCCCACTCTTGAAGTTTGCGACATTAGAATAATGATAATCTGGTATTGCAACGTGTAAAGCCCATTGTACACCAGTAGTATCTGATGTCTCACGGTAGTGAGTCCCAAAAAAGGTCGGGGGTCAGGGGCTATGTTTGATCAATTTAGGAAGTGTTTTCACATGGACGCCCAGCCCGAACTTTGTTTTTTCGTCGGACCCCACTGCCTCAACGACGTCCAGGCTACCTCGACACACCAAAAAAAACATCGGGAAGCCTCTGTTCCCACCTTTAAAGCATTAAAGAATGTAAGTTGGATTGGTCTCATCACTACCATTTATCGCCTACGGATCTTCCCCAGTATGGCACCGTTCACCAAACCAGAGGCTGCGCTGAAGCAGGCAGAGGGACTGGTATCAGTGGGACAGGCGCATGCCGCCCTCCAGTCTCTAACAGAAATGTTCACCTCCAAGAAGTTTCGCTCAGCCCCTTTGGCCGTCCTCGAACCGATCCTACTGCGTTTTGTCGAGCTCTGTGTCGACTTGCGCAAGGGCCGTACAGCAAAGGAAGGACTCATGCAATACAAGAACATAGCACAAAATTCAAACGTAGGATCAATCGAAGTCGTCATTCAGAAATTCCTGCAACTTGCCGATGCGAAAGTTCAAGAAGCACAGGAAAAGGCCGATAAAGCCGTCGCCGTAGATGTCGACGATCTCGAGGCGAGCGAGACACCAGAGAGCATTCTGCTGGGAGCAGTGAGCGGAGACCAGAGCAAGGACCGGACAGATAGGGCACTTGTTACCCCCTGGCTCAAATTTTTATGGGAGAGTTATCGCACGTCGCTGGAAACCCTTAAGAACAACGCACGACTAGAGACTATATACCAGGTCCGTTCCTTCCACCCAAGTCGGTAAAAGGGCTGACGCATTCCGCGGTATTTGTCTTTTCAGCAAGTTGCTCAGCAGGCTTTCCGTTTCTGCTTGAAGTATCAACGAAAGGTCGAATTTCGCAGGTTATGCGAGACCTTGCGACTTCACCTTGCCAATGTAGCGAAATACGCACATCAAACCCATGCGATCAACCTATCTGACCCCGAGACATTGCAACATCATCTTGATACACGGTTCGCGCAGCTCAACACATCAGTAGAGCTCGAGCTATGGCAGGAAGCGTTCCGCTCCGTCGAGGATATACATAATCTTCTTACAATGGCCAAAAAACCACCACGCCCAGCTATGATGGCGAATTACTACCAGCATCTTACAAAGATATTTCTTATGAGCGGTAATTCACTCTACCACGCGGCTGCCTGGGGTAGGTACTATGCAATCGTCACCAGCATAGGCGGTAAGTCGAACGAAGAGATGAGCCGTCTGGCCGGTCAGGTACTCGTCAGTGCCCTGGCGGTACCCGTCGGCCAACAGTCCGACGAGGGCGGAAAGGGCAAGACTACAAGACTTGCTGCTCTTCTCGGTCTAACGAAGGCACCGACTCGGGCTGGTCTGCTTAACGACGCTGTACGTTCTCTCTCAACCTCACAATTCCTGATGCTCAGCTACTGCTAGCTTTCCCGTGATGTCTTGCGATTATCTCCAGGACCTATCAAAACCTTGTACAATCTCCTTGAAGTTTCCTTCGATCCACTCACGTTATGCGCTTCTACTGCACCGATGCTCGCCACACTTTGTGCTGGTGATACTCCATATGCTGGCTACCGTCCTCTTCTTACCCGTGCACTTCTTTCACGGCTCCTCGCGCAACTATCGCAAATCTACTCCACCCTCAAACTCAGTGCCCTCGTTGATCTCGTCAAGCCCTTGGATGGCTTTGGCGCTGAGCAAATGGAGGCGTACCTCATGGGTTGCGCACGTCAGGGTGAACTCCGTGTACGTGTGGACCACGCAAGCGAGACCATTACCTTTGTCGACGAGGCGTTTACACACGTAGATGACTCCTCTCCGGTAGCGACGTCCGCGCAAGAAGCGGCGGTTCAGCCCTCGTCCGGCGATGTAGTGCGTACGCGTCTCAGCACCCTCGCCTATGCACTCCACGATGCGTTACGGGTGATCGAATCGCCTCCAGAGACCGACCCTGTAGCTGTGCAGAATGCGAAGTTTGGGGAACTGGTTGCTGCTGCAAATGCAGAGCGCCATGCACTGGCATTGCGTCGGGCGATCGTAGCTCGTCGACGCGAGTTGTTATCCGAGTTGTCTGTACGCAAGGAGAAAGAGGAGGCAAGCAGACGTGCCGAAATGACGCGCGTTAAAAAAGAGATGGATGAGCGGAAAGAGAAGGAAGAGGCCCGAAAGAGGGAGCTCGAGCGGGCACGGAAAGAAATTGAAACGATTCGTTCGGAGGAGGCGAAGAAACTGGCACAAGACTTGATCAAACGCAGTGGGCTGAAGGTGTCCGTCGATGTGAGTAGTGATTTAATTTATCGTTTATACTCATCTATATTTGAACGTATCTACCGAAGGACATGGAAGACCTCAGCAAGGACCGGCTTATGCGCCTGCAGGTCGAGCAGATAGAGAAGGAGAAACGGGATATGAACGAGCGTCTCCGTGTCGTTGCGAAGCGCGTCGATCATATCGAGCGTGCTTACCGGAAGGATGAGAGACCACTTCTCGCTCAAGACTATGCTGAGCAACAGGCCGTAGACCTCGCTACCTTCGAGGCACTTCAGAAAGCGCGTATCGAAAACAGCTTGCTAGCACACAAAGAAGCTCTAGCAACCAAGAAGCGCCTGTCACGAATGCTATCCGACTTTAGTTCGTACAAGTCTACCATAATGGCGAAGCGCCAAGAACAGTACCAGAAGAAGCTGGCAGTGGCCCGAGAGAAACTTCAGGAGGAGAAGGAGAAGAGAATCAATGCTCTTATCGCCGAGAAAGAGGAGGAGAGACGTGCTCAGCAGGAGGAAGAGGCAGCGGCGAGGGCCGCGGAAAAAGAGCGCCTGCGGGAAGAGGCCGGTACGTATAGCGTCTACTTTTTTTTATAACCCAATCTTATCTTCGCACAGAACTACGAGCGAAAGAAGAGGCAGAAGCAGCCAAGAAGCGTGAAGAGGAGGAGAAGTTGCTTGCCGCTCGTATGGAACGCGAGCGTGAGCGCGAAGCCGCGCGCGCGGAAGCCGAAAGGAAGGCCCAACGCGAACGGGAAGCAGAAGAGCGCAGAGCCCAGCGTCGTGTGGCCGAGAAGCAGCAGCCACCAGCTACCGAGAACGCTTGGAGGCGTTCAGCTGCGCCGCCAAACCCTCCTATATCTTCTCGTGCCACTCCTCCACGTGCAGAGAGTCCAGCTCCGAGTGGTGCAGCTCCGCCAGCTCAAAAATACAAACCTGGAATGTTCAGCGCTCAACGATTGGGACGACCAGAAACTTCCGCACCCGCCTCCAGTCCGGCGACTGCTACAGCTCCTAAATACCGAGATACGGCTGCTGCCCCTGCTAGTGGCTGGCGGCAGCGAGAGGCAGAGAAACTGTCTTTGAAACAAGCAGCCTCACCAGCCACCAACAGTGCGCCGTTACCTGGGTCTAAGGATGAAGATGGCTTTGAACCGGTTTCCAAGGTCTGGCGACCGAAACGGTCACAGGGTCAGTCGTGATTCACCATACTGTCATGTCTGCTGGTTATTAGTCTGTACTGCTATGCATGTTCCATCTCCAATACCGTACAATTTGCATGTTGTGTCAGTACAAGTGCTATTCTATGCTTGTCCGTGAGTAGGTCATGTGCAATGGAAACCATCTAGCAGGAACGCTTGGTCTAGGCATCGCCTTCCTCCCGAGCCGCTTGTAACATCATTTCTGGTGCGATAAGAATCGGCTCTTAGTATTTTCATGAGTTGTTCGTAGGTCGACACTCACCACCCCATATTGACCGCTGCATAGATGAGATCATGTCACCTTCGTCTTCGAGTTCAGGGGAGCGGGAACGCTCTCTCCTATCCGTCAAGTCACGTGAGGCTAACGGTATGTAAGAGTAAAGAGGGTACGAACCAGTAACTCTGACTCATATCAGCGGACAACATGCTGACGTCACTTACCCTCCGTGCACGTTGGAGGCTGCTTCTGAAGGAGCGATCGGCAGTCGGGAGCTCTGACGAAGAAACGAGAGTACGAGGCGATGGCGTTGGACTGCTGGCCTCATAATCCGACTGCCCTGTTTCATACTCGCTTCGGGGCGAAGTGATATCCCTAGAAATTATAGGTGGAGGAGTAGCGGGTGAAGAATTGACGAAGATAGCAGGTATGTCTATGTCCAATGCTCATCATTAGCATCTAGGAAACGACAGGGAACAGAATGCTAACCTCGGTTCATGACTTGTTCTCTCTCCAGGAGATACTTGCGGCGTTGCGAAATCATTCTGAGCAGCGAACGCACTCTGTCTAGGTTGACGAGATCTGTAACAAGCTTGTTGGTCTCCTGCCGCACGACCAGATCCCGCAGTCTACGCCACTATTAGGGTTTGCTAATGTGCTGTGCAAGCATGACTTACACTAGTGCTTCACGATCATCGATAAGTTTATGGTGTGCCAGGAGTAGTAACATGTCCGTGAAAGATAAACCACCGGTGCGGAGAGACACTATGTGGGCTTCGTGGTAGAGACGGCTGTAAGTGTTCCTTCGTTTTCTGACACTGCTATGATCGATTTTATTCAGGATGTTGTTTAACTTCTTGAGATTGACACCTCCAGTCACGGTTGCCCTCTTCGAGTTGTCTCGGCAACCAGCCAAGATGGCGCCCACCGACTGTTCCCGAGGGTAAATACGAGTTTCAAAGACGCCATCGAGCCTCTGCGAAGTCCAGTGAAGACCTGGGAATTATGTATTAGCGCAAACACAACGTACCGCCAAGAAGGGTCCGATATTTTGGCGTTCGAGCTGTCCAGTTTTGGCATTGGAAAACTCAGCCCATACTTTCTTGAATGACCGCATCTCCCCGCGAGTTATAGATTTCGCCCCGCCCGTGGACTGAAAGACGTAAGAAAAGTTTTCAACGACTACACCTGTAAACATGTTCAAAATGATGTACTATACTCGGTCAGCAAAGTGAGTAGCAACCAGTGATGTCTCATACCATGCTAAGGAGGTTCCATGCGATGAAGAGCGGAAAATGCCCATGCAGTACTTCCGCAATCCGTCTCAGCGATATCCCCGGTCGTATATGTGCACCGCGGGTATACTGTAGCACTACGCGTCACATTATTAGCACGCTTTGAAAGCCAGTGAGGTAGGCACCGTACTAGTCATGCATGTATTGGTTCCAACCCTCTCTAACAACCAATGTCAGAGGCACACAGTACCAGAAGTAGCTGAGACACACAAACCCAGTACTCATAAAAGACAACATGAGCAGGGCAGAGCCCATTGACTGGTAATTCTGGAGTGTTCGATTCCCCGGAGAACCACTTCGTCATACCGAACACTTCCAGGTACATTATGGCGAAGAAAAGGAATACAACAAGCCATAATCCAAGAAGGTTCAGAATGACCGGTAAACTAGCCCTTGGAGGAGGTGAAACATCGGAACGGGTTTGTCAAGAGAATGTCACGTGCCTTCCTGTCTTGAAACAGTTGATTTCAGTGAATCCACACGTTGCACGAGCTTGAACGAGATGCAAACAAGGAACAGTTTCTGAAGTTGCTGGATTGTGGGGTTGGATGAGCCAAATTGCACGATTATGGTGGCAGTGAAGCTGCCGGAAGCACACTATCACGTCGAAAATGTTCCACCGTTATCGCGGAAGTGATTCCCATCCGAGACCATAAAACCTGACAATAATGTCGAGCATGTATATCGAAGTCGAGAAACAGGGAGAAGTCCTCTGGAAATACATAGTCAGCAGTGCCTGCCGATGTACAAGAAATGTCAAGTCACTGACGGCGGAAATCATCCGTGGGATCCTGTGATCCAAAACTCTCTGTCCTGAGCATGTTCAATGCTACTACGGTCATGTCGTGTCAACATAGAAACTCACATAAGGACCATGATTTGCATGACAAACAACAATGTCATCCCCCTTGACCACCAGCCATGTTTGCGAACAGCATTGTCATAACACCAAGCCCGGAGGCGTGAGGTAGGACGAGTGTAAGGCCTCTTCGAGGGCTTCTGACGCTTAATCAACTTCTCCAGATCGATCCATTCCCGCTGCGGTCGGGTAAGGAACGCGGATCCCGTTTTGGATGAAAAGTTGCTAATAATGATACTACACCAGGAGGTCAGCATAAAACCACGTGCACGGAATAGAGTACTCACCTGACGAAGAGGGTCAATATGACGGCACCTCCCAGCAAGTTGTAGATGAGGAAGAATAACGCATATGCTTGCGAGGGCGTTTGTCTGCGGCTGTTGGCCTGCTCCGGTAATACTCATAGCAACGACATGACGTCGATCCACCCTCGAGTGAAACAATCTCGAAGAGGATAAGCATAGAAGCCCGGAAGTTGTCAAACGAGAACGTAGTAGATGGTGATGGATTGTTTCCAAGCACGGGGAACGAGATACCCATAAGAGTTGCCGTAGATGGTGTTCACTGTATCACCGTACAATCACTGATCCCTTGCACGCTCGTGTCGTTGCACTCGTTCATTAATCCCGCAAAGATGTTGGTCCCCCACACGCTAAATGGGATGAGGTAAAGGATGGCGAGGATAGCAGCATCCAGAATGCGGACCACTCCAGAGATAATCAAATTTTCGAAAGTGCTGCGCATCTGGTCGATCAAAGTAATCAATCGAAGAGCACGTAGCGCCTTCAAAGCATGCACAAATCGGTTGGAAATCCCGACAAACCACCAGGTTAGCCCAATGTTGGCAAGGAGGCCCGCCAAGATGACAAAGTCGATGACGTTCCACATGCTTCGGGCAATAAGCATTTGGCGTGAAAAGCAAGCCATCTGCGACCACTTTGATCAGGAATTCCAGAAAAAGCGCAAATCCGAATGTAGCCTCCGCGATATTGAACCACGCCGATCGACGTAGGCCGTATTGCAGGTAATAATTTCGACGGTAGATCGGTGGCGCAATGATCTCCGTGACAATACCTCCGATGACAGTGGAGAAAACAAGAAGTTGAAAGATAGTATGGGCAACCATATCGGGAGCGGTACCAAAAATTCGTTCTCCACCTGCCGGTTCGACAATCTTCTGACACAGTCGGCGAAGGCCGTTCCGCTGGGAGAACAACCAAAATGTCTTGTCGTACGTGGGATGGTCTTTTATGAAGTCGGCCTTACGGGCTCGTCGTTCTTGTATTGCATCGTCCAGGGCTTCAGCAGCAAGATCATCTTGGTTCATTCCAGCTAATATTTCGCTAGAGAACAGTTGGCGGCAATGAGAAATATGAAAACGTTAGAGTGATAGAATCATACAGGTACTGTTCAGTGTCGTCCTCGACAGCATCTTTCTCAGCTAATCTCGTTTTCGGCTGACGCAACTCAATGAGTGGGAACTCGTTGGACCTTGTTGTTCCCATAAACAGTCGTTGCAGCATCGTAATCGACTTCGATGGAACGTGGCGTGCCCTTTTCGAGATCACGCGCATCTGTTCACATTACATCAAATTAAGAACTTTAATGGCCACTTTGACAGTTGCTCCGAGATCTCACCAACGAAGCCTTTCGTTCCTGTCGAGGTGGGGAATAACCTTGCACCACGCTCTCCCGCATCGGCAAAACAAGGGTCGAAGGTAAATTCTCAACCTTAACAGTCACGGGATCTGCTTTGAACCACTGATACGGGTTCAACCTGCGCATCCATCGACTGTGCGTGACCTCCCGTTGTGGGCGATGGTGACGCGCCCAGTAATTAGAAGCTTGTTTTTCTTTCTTGGCTTCCTCGGCAACACTGAAATTCTCGTTAATTACGGCAATGAACATCTGCATAATAATGACTATGAGACTCGGTCAGTATGAAAATTACAATTACACCCATTGGAAGTTGAAAGCCCTCACAGTTTGCAAACAACAACCAACAAGATATGAAAGTAGCCACAATGACAGCCTGCCCAAGGGGAAGTTCAACCACAGTAGCGTCATACAACACAGTCGTCCAGTTCTCCGACGATAATACTTGATAGACAGCTAAAAACGAGTTCCACAGCTGGCCAAAGTTCATCGTCGTGTTGCCACTCATGTCTCCTTGGAGAAGTTGGATGGCCACCAAAGCTGCAAGGAAGTTGACCAATATGAGAAAGAGCGTCATATTAGCGAGACCATAAAGATTCCCAAAGACCGTTAACTACGACCATGCGGTAAGACCCTGTGAACAGTTGAAAGCTGTTGCCAGTCACTTACTAACAACGGCTTCATGCGGGGGAACTCCAAAATTACACGATAGAACCTCGCGATTGGAAAAATCGTCAACCAAGGGTAAACCTCCGATTGCTGTATAGCAGGTATCTGTATCACGCTTGATCCAATTGCGAGAACCAAATCTATCCAGTTGTTCCCATGTCTGAAGAAAACCCTCCACGCAGGCAACTCTGCGGCGATCCGGATGAGGATCTCGGTATCGAAAGCTATGGCGAGAAACAATTCAGACTTGTAGAGTATTTCTTGGTGTAATGAGCTCATGTTGGCTGTAGTAGTTGCCTGGACAACGAGAGAAGCCAAAGCAAGGAAAATCCAACCCCACCGGGCATAGGCATAAAATAACTTCAGGGCGTTCTGACCCGAGTGACGTCCAGTGGCTGGCCAACCTTCGTCTTGTTCTTCGATTAAAAAGCCTAGCCTAGAAAGCGACATCGATAAGAAAAAAAAATAGTACATGAAAATGGGAAGACGTATCACTTACGGGGCCGCGCCAAACGCACTCTTCTGGGTTTCAGCCCTGATAGCGGAAAATGTATTCGTTATAACCGCAACGAAAAGATTAAAAAGCCAGAAATTCAACACGAGAATACCAGCAACAAAGAAGAAGCACGAAGCAAAATATTCTGCCCCCATGGTTTGATACATAACAGTTGACCACTGAAGGTGCGATGCCATGAGATAAGCTGAATCAACACGTTGTGGAACTCACCGTGTTAGCTGATGCAATCACGATAACCTGAAGGACAGAATTCCAGACTGTGTCAAAGCTCTCAACACCACTGTAAGCGCCTTGCCCTTCCTGTGCAAAAAGAGCTTTCACACGTATATGCACGAGAAGAATACCTGGCATACCTGGCATATTTGACCGAGTGGACAAGTATAACCCTTGACACTGTCTCCTGGAGAGCCATCGAGTTTGATGTAAGGAGAAGGTTGCAACGTAGAGGCATTTATGTGGCTACCGCAGAATGTGGACAGCTGCGTCTGTGCCTCGCCGAGGGTTGGTAAAAGGTAACAGTTCCGCCTCAATGAACCTTTAAAAGATTGGACGCCGATGATGCTGTTTACAACTGACATGAGCACAAGATCCAATATCTATAAAGACGTCAACCCACGAGAAGAGGAGAACAGCAAACACCACGAAGTAGGCCACGCTTGCAAGCAAAGGTCGAGCAACCTTTAATGAGTGCATGATTGTCTACCAAGCACGTGTCAGACGTTGCCGAAATTCCAGGAAGAATTGCGCCAACTTACAGTGGTACCCGACGTGATCGCCAGCAAGCGTGCGATGCGTAGCACGCTGAGCGCTCGAAATATGCCAATATGATACGTGCCCCTTTCTACACCGACCGATGCCAGTATAAACGCCACCCAGAAGGCAACAACCGCTATAAAATCAATTCTACCCCAACTCTGACGCAAGTAAGGAACATTTCGCGCCAATTTCTGACGGGCAAATTGGATATTTAAGCGGAACGGTAAAGCCATGACTTCGCTCCCCGATGTAGGTATGTCTGAGCGAAGGGCTCTGGAAAAGAATGTACGTTCCGAGGTGCTGCGAAAACGAGACCCTGAGCGGGAGTGAGGTTGAGGTTGTGAATGTGTCGGAGGCGCTACCGGTGCGTAGCGTTTTTCAATACGCGATACAGAGTGTTCGATTGGTGCCTGCATGAATGGCATGGGTGTTGCACTCTTGGATAACGTAAATGGCTGTGTCAGAGATTCGTAAAATCTCTTGAACGATAGACCACGGGCCAAGGAATTAGAGCGAGAAATCGGATCTCTTGCGTCCACCGTAGACAAGGAGCCTGCAGGGACACTCGTGAAACCCGACGATGATGACGAAAAGGACGGAACAGTGAACAGGGCCGATGTAGGGATCTCCGGATCGAACACAAAACCAGACACGCAGATTCGAGCAAAAGATTCGATACTGCAATGCGTCAGTAGACCGGAGATCCGCGAGGAGAGTACTCACGTAAAAAGAATGTAAAGTACAAATAGCGCATAGTCTTCCCAAGCGTGGAAATAACCTACCTGAGGAGAGGGGGAAGATTGGTCTGTAGGTAGGAGGAGAGTGCGAGATGCCTGAATGACGAGGACGACGGCTGTCATAAGAATTAGAACGAGCGAAATGGGGTCCGAGTACCTACTCGGGCGTTTAGTTGCCATTAGCGACGCATATTTGGAGAAGTAAAACGCACGGATGAGAAAGCATAAGATACAACCTAAGCCGGAATGAATTTGTTGGTCCCAAAAAGCCTAGGGTATTGCCCCTGAGGGGCAGTGTTTCGTGTGTTCCGAGAGCTTCAGACTGGTGCCTTTGACCTCCACCGTCGAACCGCTTGTCGTCAGGTGTCCAATCCTCTTCTTCTTGTTCTTCTTCGTTATCGTCGGGAAGCCTTACAGACGCATCTTGTGCACGGATGTTGGCAACACGCATGGACGCCCGACGGAACGCGGACTTGATCGCGGTGCCCGTTCGCTGCAGAGGGGAAGGCGTTCCACTGAGGCGGGCTATCGTCCGTCTTCGAGTTCGCGGTGTGGTTCCACCAGAACGCTCTGAATCGACACTGTAGTCTTCCAGCCACTCGGTGCTGTCAGTGCTGATGGCTAAGGTCTTCTTGGTAAGATGTGTCGTGTCGTCGTCTTTAGATGCGTCGAAGTCCGAGTCCGCGGCGGAAAGGAGAGAAGTGAATGAATTCGGACCTGTTTGCGACGTCAGAACGTGGGGACACGCGAGTCGCAGTTCGTGCCAAGACTTGCCTCGAGAACTACTACTAATACTATTTGTCGGGTCACCCGTAACCGCGTAAAATGGGTCGTCGTTCACTATGAAGAGCGATTCTCTTGGAGTAGGTGTGCTCCTCCCCAAACTCGATGGCCCAGCCTCCGCTGCTGAATAGCTGAGATGCAGTGGGTCCAGCCATGTATCTGTCTTGCTCCAGCTGGCGCGTCTGCGAGCACTGCGGACGTCTGAAATCGGAGACTGGGGAACTGAGAGCCCTGTTCCGGTGAGGTCTACCGCAGAGGAGGAGGAGCTGTTTGTAGAGTGCGACAGACAGTGCGGGTCCGTGCCATCCATCCGTTCCGTGCCCCAGTCTTGTTGTTGACCCCCTCGACGCAATATTCACATTAGCCTGGACGAGCACCGACACGGATGCGAATTAGTT